>JASVEL010004570.1:0-299980 GCA_032618575.1 Nicotiana noctiflora
ATACGTACTAGACATTTATTTGTATTGATCGAAATAAACAAGAATGGGGAAGGAAAAGAGAGAATGGTCTCGTCGAATTCTAGCGAATGCAGAAGTATAAGGGACTAAAGAAGGAGGGAGTTTGCGAAATTCTTTCTCAAGAAAATTGAAAAGCACAACAATCAAATAAGGGGTTCCCCTAATTTATAAGGATACAAATGTCCTGAGCGGGAAACCCAAGAGCCGCCATAAAAAACTGAAAGGGCACGGGAAATGATATGATATCTGGGAAGCATGCATCATAATGACGTATAATGGGCTTTTATGGTACCCTAAATCGACGTGACCATCCAACTCTAATATGATGTAACGGTCCAATAAAGGTCTCGGATCATCATGTCACTACCTTGCCATAAGGACCTCGACCCTTGCATAATGATCAGAGTTCTCCCAACTTTTGAATCAACGGAATCCACCCATCGATCTCGCCAAGAGGCAACCCCAATAGGTAGAGGAACTAACTGTATAGGTCAAAATTTGATCACAAGTGGATTACCCATCGAGCTCGCCAAGAGGCCATCCTATTTTACCCCCTTCCCCCTCTCTCCCAAGAAAAATTAAAGGGAATGGTGAGGGGTCGACCAAGCGTGGATGCACCCGTAAGACATCATGGCGACAAGCGTCTCAGCCACTGCTGAGGTCGAGCCATCGAGAAGGCTTGCACAACGAAATATATCCGGGCATGCTTGAGCAGGTAAAGAGAAAGATAGTCAAGAAGAGGTATGCTGGTAAAAGATCGTTGGATAAAGCGGAAGATGAGTAATACTATATATATATATATATATATATATATATATATATGAAAGGAAAATTAGAAAGAAGGGGGATCCAGAAGAGAAAAATAAATAGAAGCCTTGGAGGAGATCTCTGAGTAACAAAGCAAAAAGTTTAGATTATGGGTTGCACTCCTTTGTAAACACCATTGTTGAATCAATGAAGCTAGATCTCATAGTTATTAACGAGATCTCTTCCGTATCTTCTTTGCTTTTACGGATGCACAACAATATATCAAAGATGTAAGCTTATCATTTGTATTTGATGCATTCTAATCATTCTAAGAAATATTACATAAACTCAACCTTATTTGATTCTCGTATCCAATATGTCTAGGTCTAAAGTTAATTATATTTGGCTAAGATTTACTCTTTAGTTATCATTAATTGATTTAACTAAAAGGTTCTACCCTTTTTGGTCAAACAATTTTAATAATATGTCGATTATTCCGAATGAGACAACTTCAATCTCCAATATTTGTAAATTGCCTTGATAGAACATGTATCTCCTACTTTTCATTATATAAAAGCATTTTAAAATAATTAAATATAAAAAGAATAAAAACAAAAGGAGAATTATTAGGAATGGAAAACGGTGCGGTGCGGGGCGGGGCGGTTTTTCAGCATTCGCGGAGCGGGGCGGGTTACATTGTTTGCGGGGCGGGGCATAATTTTTTTTAAAAAAAATTAATGCGGGGCGGTGCGGGTCGCGGGTTATTAAAAACCTAAAGTCTAAAACTCTAAATCCCTAACGCTAACACTTTTATTTTTTGTTTAGGCAATATTGATGTTGATACAAACTTATAAAAATAGAAAGAAATATTGTTTATTATTTAATAATAGAAATATTTTAGAACTCCGAATTAAGCTACTCGAATCTTCATAGTGGTAATACATTCTAAATACGTGAGTAACATCTTAGTAACTTGAATTTTTTACCAATATAAATATTAGTATTGCGTATTATATTTTGTAACATAACTAAATTATAAATAAAAGGAAAAATTTAACGTAAATATTAATATTATATTTTCTAAGATAACAAGTATAAACCAAAAAAAGGAAAAATAAAAGAAAAAATTTAACGTAAATATTAAAAAGTATATAAGGAGATCTTAGCCAATTACAAAGCCTATGATTACATATGAAATATACAAATCTAATTAAGCACAAGAACTATGATTATAGGGAGAGTGTGTGAGGGAACTCAACTGAAATGTTCGTAAATCAACATCAATATTGCCTAAAACAATATTTCTTTCTATTATTTAGTTATCATGTGGCATATGCTATATAATCGTATATGTATTTATCTTTTGTAATTGAGATTACTAGTATATTGCAAAAAAAAATTATTTGGTTTACTAGATCGGATTAAAAAAATTAAAAAAATATATATGCGGTTTTTCGCGGGGCGGGGCGGGGCAGGGCGGTTGGGGGGGGGGGGCGGGGCGGGGCGGTTAAAATTAGAAAAAATTATTTTGCGGGGCGGTGCGGGGCGGGTTGAAGTCTTCGCGAATGTGCGCGAGTGTGCCCCGCAACCGCCCCGCCCCGCACCGTTTGCCATCCCTAAGAATTATACCTACATATAATTTAAAGGCCAAATACATATACAAACCCTTAAACTTATCTTTATTTTTCATCTATGCACATTATCTAAGCACATGATCTATTGGGCACTTTAAGTTAATTGAAAGTGCACCAATTAGACATAAGATACAAAAACATAAAATAAGTGGGGGATAAGGCAATGAGAAGCAGACACATGGCCATTTTAGTTACAAATAATCAATTAAGAAAAACTGAAGATGATGGGGAAAAATGGCAGAATTGTTTTGAAATCCCTACCCCTATTTTGCTTCTTCCCCAAATAGAGTTTGAAGTCTCTTCCCACCGAACCCTTCTCCGCTACCTTTGTTAACGCCATTATCTGAATATTCCTCCACAACTGAACATCCAAATCATCCAAAAAAAGATCCTTTACCATTTCTCTTTCATGATCCAGTTTTCCACTCTCTGAAAATCGCTTTTTTCCATCCTCACAAAATGCCAAACCATTTTTGTTTCATAAATTTTTGATTTTCACTATTTTAGTACAACAACAACAACAATCCAGTATAATCCCACTTAGTAAGATTTGGGAAGGATTGTATACGCAGATCTTATCCCTACTTTGGGCAGAGAGAAGTTGTTTTCGAATAGACCCCGACATACTCCCTCCAATAGTTTCTTTCCTTGCTTTTGAAGAGACTCGAACTCACAACCTCTCGCAAGTGGGGTTGCGTAAATACACTATTTTAGTGCATCTCTTAAAATTTTGAAACTGGATCAAGAAATCAAGAAATTTCTAAAATCTAAAAAGGAACTGAAACAAAATTTTAAGTTTACAATAAATGTTAACAGATGAGAAGTAGAACCCTGCGACATCGATTGTAACAAAGGCGATGGTAGTTGGCCTAACAACCATGGTGGTTGTAAAGGTTATGAGTCTATTCGGAGAAATGAGAATGGATGTTTTCGAAGTGGTGGTAGAAGTGAAAGCCACATGTGAATTGTGAGCTTGAAGTTTGCTACTATTCGTTTCAGGCGTATGTGATACTGAAGTAGTCTTTACCATTTTTTTTCTTCATTAAATCAAAGCGCATACCTTGCATTAATTAATTTGAAAGTGAGAAAGGGAAATGTGCATATATGAATAAAATGTAAAAGGTGAACATAATTGTAATGGGTATGGTGATGGGCTCGGTGATTGTGAGCTTGGAGGCAGTGGCTATGGTGGGCACACGCGCACAGGTGAGGTTTGATGCTGCGGCAAAGAGGAGAAAAAATAATTTAGAAAGATTATTGCTTAAACCTTTTGGTAACTTATGTCGTTATTAGCACCCCTACAAGATGTGTAAAACACACGCATCACAATTGTATCTAATTGGTGCGTCAATTAACTTACTTAAAGTGTCTAAATGGAAAATAAGGATAAGTTTAAGGGCTTGTTTATGTATTTGGCCTATTTAAAAAGGTGCTGATTCTTTTTGAAACATCTTGCTTTTGAGTTGTGGTAATATGACACCCCACCTCCTTCTCTCTCCCGCCCCAGTGCATGTACTTATTTGAACCTTGGACTAAGCACGTTTCCAGGGATTCCACTGTTGCATATTCAGGGCGTGAATGAAAAAAAAGGAAGAGACATCTTTTGGATTGCACCTCTCCATCTCATCTTACTTTTTCTATAAATTTAGAGGTTTGGCCTCATTTTTAGACAATGAAAAATTTTGAAAATTTCTCCCCTCTTTTCTATATTATTGTATTATTTTCAAATAAACATAAGTATCGAGTGTGATTTGCTCCGTCTATTGAGTTCGCTGAAATTCTGTAGTTTCGATTGCCAGTATTGCAGAATAGTTACATCGTTCTATTCGGGAGGAATTAATCCAAAATATTGGGCAACAGTAAGGGGATTAAATTCCTTAAGGACATACAAACAACTTGTGGGCTCGAAATTATTATTAATAGTTTTTTGTTTATTGAACTAACGTTTGGTTACTTCTCTGATTTTCAGATTTTCGAACACAGATCACTAACAATCTTAAGGAATTTAATGATTGATGGCAGGGGAAAAAACAAAATAGAAGCGACAGTCTTCTGTCATGGAGGAAAATGACGCAACGACGTGCTCTGCGGTTTGGTTACGGAGTTGAAATTGTTATATTTCAATTGGTAAAATATAACAACAGGAGACAAGAAAGATTGGATGATCCATTCTTCCTTGTAGATCGTAGCCATGGGCATGAAGTTGGATAAAAATTTTTGAATGCAGTTCTCATTTCATTCTTAATATTCTAGTGCTTCATCGGTAAGGATCACAAATATACCCAAAGACTTGGTAAAGATTTTGTTGTTTGTCAAGTACCGGAGAATTTAACGATAGTGTCATCAACATGAAGAAGTCGGGAATTTGCTTTTATGATGTCATGTCTATGAATCATTTAGATATGGCAATAGTTTCAGTATGCGGATGGCGTCTGCAATAAGATTGGATCTGCTTCAAGTTTTTAAAATTGAAGTGAAGGAAAAAAGAACGGAATGTTGCATTAGACTATGAATTATCAAGGCAAACTTTTGAAATTTTACCATGGTCTTGAAAATTGGTTTTACTGGTTGAGTGCAAAGGTATTAAGTTACTGCCATTCCCAAGATTAGTATCATCGTGCCATGTTCTAATGGCTTAATGATTGTGTCATTAAAAAGACACAAAGGAAAAGGAAAAATATATATAGAGAGGATGGCTTACGTGATAAATGAGGGCGTTCAAACAAAGAACGTCTGTTACATTGGTTCAAGGTCGGACAAACGATGCTAAATCACTTAAACAGAAGCCATCCTGAAGTGGTTTCACGTTGCCGGCTGGATCAATCACCACTCTGAGTCAACAGTAAAATACTTGACAACTGTGGCATTTTTTGTTATGAAAGATGACTAGTCTTTATGATTATTACCATCTTAAGTGAGATTAAGTACTTCATCAGAAAGTGATGATAACTATTCCGGGTTATGCTTACTTTATTCTACTTATTTTTAATTAATTTTTTACCCTTCATAATTTATGAAATTCAGTTTCTATAAATGTTACGATAGATTATATGGTGATCTCAAAAGTATACTCTATTTGCATGCCTGAAATCGATTTGTTGGTATACAATCCGATAATATGCATAAAATTGAGTGAAAGATTATTTTCAAGATGGTTAGATGTGAATTGTGCTTACATTAATACTTGAAAGTATTCTTGAGATCTTAAATGTAGTATATATAAATATGTACATATATGTATTTGATTAGAGAAAGAGATCAAACTGTTTAAACTGTTATAATGGTTTAGTTGGAAAACCATTTGGAAATAGAATTAAATTCTCGTGATTTTCTACACACGTTATGGATAATAAAATCTTTGTGATTTTCTACTTCTGCTTCGAGATCAAAATCTGCGTGATTTTTACTCGTTCTTTGAGATTAAAGTCTTTGTGACGTTCTACTCATTTGTCGGAAATTAAAGTCTAAGTGACTTTATACTCATTTTGGAGATTACAATCTTAGTAATTTTCTACTCCAATTTATTATTCGGTTTGAAGATTAACAACTTTACAGTTTATTAAATTTGATTGTGTTACATATTATTCGGTTTGAAGATTAAAAACTTCACCGTTTATTAGATCTAGTTGTATCAGATGTTACTTAGTTTGAAGATTAAAAACTTCCCCGTTTATTAATTCCGAATGTGTCAGATTGGTTTGAAGATTAAAAACTTCACCATTTATTAATTCTGACTCTGTTGTGACACAAACAACAATTCTAATGGTTGACTCTACAACGTAATAGTGATGGTGAATGTAAATCTCCTTTTGAAGAAATATGTTTGAAATGTGGTATTATTTATCAAACGATGACTTTGCGCAATCTAATGAAATTGCAGAAAGAATGAGTAGAACATCAAAGAAGATGATAAAATGTGTTATTGTAAGTTCTGGTTTACCCCAGTTCTTATGAGGAGAAGTTATTCTTACAGCTAACTGAATACTCAATTGAGTTTCCCATAACAAAATGCAATTCATTCATATGAGAAATGAATGAAAGAAAGCCCAACTTAAATATTTTAAGTGTGGGGGTGCTAGCTAAAATGCAATTTCCTAAAAAGGAATGTGAGTCGTCTAGTGAAAATCTAAGCGAACACGGGAAGAAGCAAAAGAAAGTACACCTATTGAGGTAAATCTAAGACATAGTAAACGTAAAAGGATAATTACTTCCTTTGGAAAGGATTTTCTAACATTCTTGTTGGAAAATGAGCCTCAAACGTTTAAAGAAGCATTGTCTTTTTCGAAAGCACAATATTGAAAAGAGGCTGTCAATAGTAAGATAGAATCCATATTAAGTAATCATACTTGGGAAAATGGTTGATCTTCCTCCAGAAAATAAACCTTTGGATTCTAAGTGGATTTTCAAAAAGTAAAATGAAAGTTGATGGTGCTATTGACAAATATAAGGCAAGATTAGTTGTCAAAAGAGTTTAGACAACGAGAAGATCTTGTTTATTTTGATACATACTCACCGGTAACGATGATTACATCTACTCAGGTGTTAATAGCGTTATCCGCGGTGTATGGCCTTGAAATCCATCAGATGAAATTAAAGAAAATCTTCTTAAATGGAGATTTGGAGGAAGAAATTTACATGGAACAACCTGAAGGGTTCATGGTTCCCGAAAAAGAAACGAAGGTGTGTCGACTTATTAAGTCACCCAAACAATGACATGCGAGATTTGACCAAATAATATTGTCAAATAGTTTCGAAAATTAATGAGTGTAAATAAAAGTGTTTACATTAAGAATACTTCAAGTCATATAGTCGTTATTTTGATTATATGTTGATGAAATATTTTAAATGTGGGGGCTTTTATCTTATGCATGACAAAAGTAAATGCTAGACGTAATGTCTAAATGATGTAATTTTTGAAACTCGTTGATATAGTAGTTGATAAATTCATCAGTTGTTTAGTCTTAATGAAGACTAGTTGATAGAAACTACTAATTCAGAAGTTGGACACGTGCTTTTCTCGAAAGGTCAATGCAAATTTATATTGTTTAATTCTTTTATGAAATGATGTCACTTTGAAGGTTGTGACTTTTCATAGAAAGATACGTCTGTACGTTTTTGTATGGACATAACCGTTCATGATATATTAATACTTTGGTAAACCAACCAATGAACATGACCAAAATCCATTGGAAGTTGGATTTGTTTCATAAATAAAGGTGTTATAACTTGCATATCATATAGACGTATGAATAAATAACATACAAATGCTTGGAAATGGCGGAGTGATTGCGAAATGTGTTATATATTAAAAGGTTATGGCCACAACTGATGCAAATCATTCCAGTTGTCGTTATAATATACTACATTAAGTGCAGTCAATAATCTGATATGTAATTGAAAGTCGAGACGTATTGTCTACAACATAAGAAAGTTTGCATTGAATGTTCATGACAATGAAATGAGTTTTGAAGTATATGAAATATACTCCAAATTATGCTTTGCACCACAATAAGTATCCCACAATAATAGGGGGTATAGTGATGCAAATTAAATCACCGGTTCAATCGATTCTAAACAGTCGGTGGATGAGCGATATCTTGGAAATTGTCCAAACAAATGTGCATTGACCGCTCTGCAGTGGAGGCTTAGCTTATAGCCTTAGACAAGACCGGTGAAGAAGCTGAATGGCTCCGGAATTTCTTGAAAGATATTCTATTTTTGCCCAATTTTTGACACTTATATGTATAGATTGTGATAATCAAACGACAATAGGAAGGGCTGGGAGCGTTATGTATAACGGAAAGTCTCGTCATATAAGACACAGACATAGAACCGTTAGGCAACTACATTCTAGTGGAATTATCACAATTTATTATGTAAAATCAAAGGATAATTTGGCGGATCCGCTTACAAAAGTCCTAACTAGAGAGGGAGTTGAGAAATCATCTAAGGGGATGGGACTATGGTCGAGGACAAGTCATCATGGCGGTAACTCTACCTAGAATTTTGGAGGTCCGAGATCTAGGTTCAAGGAGCAAACAAAGTTATGCATGACCGGTTCAACATTGTCAAATATAATATTTTTGTCCATTCTCGTGATGAAGACAATGTTCAGTAATAAGGATAAAATGTTATGACATTTTTTAATGGTTTCTAAGTTTGATACAAGGTATATCAAATAGTGTATCTACGGGATAACACGTTTAGGAATCACCTATGTAAGTGTGAAGTGTAAGCCGCTTCAAGGAGAATTCTGTAAAGCCAGTTCTCTATGCATTTATGAACTAGGTGGTGTTCAAGGCTGAAACGAACACAACAATGAGAACCAAAGACGGTTAAGGGTTGATTGTGTGACTTATGGTTGTCTAGGTATACACCAAAGCTCGACGGTTCAAAGATATCAATTCTACCGATTGACCGAGTATATCCGACATAAGTTCACTACGGAAAGTTCAAAGGGAAACCTACTTATCCAGATGCGATTAATCCTACTTGCGAATCACACAGTATTTTCATGCATGTTTTTTCACATATGCTCATTCCCCATTCATGTGAGGGATTGTTGCATATTTTTTAAAGGGTGTGAATGGGAAATGGAAGAGGCACCTTTTGGATTGTACCTCTCCATCTCACCCTCATTTCTCTATAAATTTAGAGGCTTGGCCTCATTTTTAGATAATGGAAAAATCTGAAAATTTCTCCCCTCTTTTCTATATTATTGCATTATTTTCAAATAAACATAAGTGTCGAGTGTGATTTGTTCCGTCTATTGAGTTTGCTGAAATTATGTAGTTTCAATTGCCAGTATTGCAGAATAGTTACTCTGTTCTATCCTGGGAGGAATTAATCCAAAACCTTGGGCAAGAGTAAGGGGATTAAATTCCTTAAGGACACACAAGCAACTTGTTTTCTCAGAATTATTCTTAATAGTTTTTTGTTTATTGAACTAACGTTTGGTTACTTCTCTGATTTTCAGATTTTCGAACACAGATCACTAACACCCACTAGGTGATCAGATCCGTGTGCACGTCATCTTCATCTAAAAAGAAAATACTTGTGTTTCTAGAGTGAAAACGCATATTTTTTCTTTGTCATGACTAGGAGCAACAAACAGGCGGGTCGGGTTGATGCGGGTTCCAATTCCCCTTTTAACTCTAATCCTACTATTGTGGATGGCAAAATGATTCAAAGAAATCAGTTATCCACCCATATTATCCACTAAAAAGTGGGTTGGATAATCAACTTTTTAAAAACAGGTCAAATATGGATAAGAATCATATTATCCATTTAGAAAATGGATAACCAATAAGTAACCAATGAGTCTAACTTTTACATTTGTAAAACCTCAAATTCGAGGTTTCTCAAGTTAGAGAGACCAAGAATTCTCTCAAAAGTGATCATATATAAGAATTTATGGATAATATGGGTAACCCATATTATCCACCGGTTAACTCGTTTTTTATACGTATTAAATATGAGTAGGGTCGGAGAATTGAAGTACCACAATAGTACAACTAAGCTAACAAACTAGATTTTAATGACGGACACCAGTGATTTAACTATTAGACGACTCCTTAAACTTTGGTGAATAAAAGCTGTTCTTCAGGCTATCATCTGCTAAGCAGGACCTTTCAAGTATCAACGACCAAAGATGCAGAGGAACCAACCCTTCCATATCACCTTTTTATGATATACCAATAGCAGAACTCAATACCAGCAACTGTTTACCAAGTCATCAGGAATTCTCCAAGAGCCTTGCAGAAAATTGGAATTCAGCGACATTGAACTGTTTCATCAAGTGCTAGCAACTTCCAAATATTTTACACTATTGCAGTATGCACAGCAGCACCAGAACTACATTCTTTACTTTTCTTCTTTTCTTTTTCTGGATCAGGAACTACATTTGTTTACTTCTTTACAAAGAGTCGAATGAATTGAATATCTATGCCAACTACTGGATCCACTAAATGGCTATAAAATCTTTAACACTACCTATAATATGTACAATTAGAGGGACAAACTGAAAAAGGAATCAAATGAAAGAATAGAAGGTTTAAACAAATCTTGGTGGCTGAGCTTCGAGGCTATTGGAACTAAATGAAACTTGCTTGGTTGTATCATAGGAAGGAAGCACCTGCACATCTTGCAGGTTAAATTGCCCAAATTTTGGGAATACATGATTAGAGTTGAGCGACGCAAAGTTCTGGGTTAAGGAGCTATTGTGAAACCGACCTCCGCTTGATACCCTGCGAACGATCGTCCTTCCATGGTGAAGGTAATCATTGCTACTGATTTTAGCATGGTAGCTTGGGTGTATTTGCTGCCTCATAGAGCTTGATCGAATATCCTATGAGCGAGATACATGAGTTTAATAAATTTATAAGCCAGAATAGAAATAGGAGAAAAGAACGTTGAGAGGCACAATAGCTAAAATACACAAACATAGGGAGAAGAGACAGAGACAGACGGCTGCATTTCTGAACAAAGATGGTCTGTAGTTCTCAATACAGGAGCATTCAGAATGCAGAATGACTGGTTTGAAATAATACCTGTTGCTGCTGCTGCTGCTTCCTGAGGTTCACATGGGAAGGTGTCATTGACATGCTACTTTCACTGCATGAAGAAAATTGGTTTAGCGTTGGCAGATATGAACTGCAAAATTCAAGTTGATGCCTATCAGGTACTCCATCAAGTGAAGAAATCCCATCTATAAACAAACTTTCGTCTTCATTTAGCGCTGTATTTTCTGATGGAGAGTAGTCATACAAATAATTAGAACTGTGGTCTTCGTCCCTGCAATGGATATGTCGTAGTCTCTGATTTCCCAGGGAAGTTGGCCTAGGACAGAAGTATTGATCAAGTGGCAAGCTGGCACCAAGTTGAAAACTTGGGGGAGAAGAAGATAAGGTAGTAAATGTTCCATCTCCTGTGTTTGGTGACTGTCTTCTATCAGATAACTGAATTTGGGCAGTCATTGTCCAGTCTTCAATAGTTATTCCTTGTTTAAGGGCAAGATCTGTTATCTGCTTTTCATCAAGGCCTAAACTTAGTAGCAAATTCCACAGATTCTTTTGTGCTTCCCTTTGATTGTGGATTATTTGATCTCTCATCGCTATTTCAAACTGAAGTTCAGTATTAGCAATTCCCTACATTTATTACAGTAAAAGGTGAGGTTCAAATAATACATCAATTTTCAGTCAAAATTACGATAAGCGATCTTCTGCATAATTGTTTTGTTCTCATTGGGCTTGCCAATACAGAGGTAGCAATCCAATGAGTGGAAGTATGAACAGAAAAAATACAAAGAACATAGTGCATCTTGTGGTGGAAAGAGAAATGGATAATTAATATATCTTCTTTGGTGGGATTAAACTAAATGAATAAAAATTGTAATATGCATTTACCAGTAGCCTATATTGACTCAGAACTCTCAAGTAAGTCTTGTTTCCATTGCTGCTAATGGCTTCATCAATCATAGCTTGGAGTTCACACCTTCGCTTCTCATTTGCTTCAATTTCCTGCACGATTTAGAACTCCTGATGTGTTAAGAAGAAAAACAGAGATCAGGATAAAACCTACATCAGCAGTACTTAGCCACCTTCAGATAATTGTTACTGAGCTCATCATTGTCACGAATATTATCAAGAATGACTTGGCGCCTTGATCTAAGAGCCCGGACAACTGCCCCATCCTTTTCAATAGCCTGAAAAATAAGGAAATATCCAATAAGAAATTCTTGAACAATTTAATACGATATCTTCAAGCGATTTAAGGTCATACAGAAAGAGAAAGACAAGACATTGTTAGCAATCTTTAATGATTGAAGATAAAAATTCAAAAGCACTTTGGATCAGACAAGAAACAAAGGAATGAAATAGAAGCAAAAGACTAAGTGCTCCACTTTCAAGATCAGAGTTAACTGACATTAGGGAAATGATCCTCCAAACAGTAGTAGTGCATTCATACCGTAGGGAGTACTAGACATTAACTAGAAACTTATTAAGAAAATGGAGCAACTGATCTAATAAAGATACAAATCTTTGTGTGCAAGATAGGTAAATGCTTGGTTAACACATGTTAAGTGCCAGACAAAAGCATATAGATGTTTGGGAAATAGATGGTCCACAGAATGATGCATAACCTGTTGTTTCGCAATTGCATCATCAAGATTTTGGAGTTCATTACGGTTACTAATGTTCATCTCCTCTATCTCAAACAATGCCTTCTGTAAATTTATCCTCTCCTGAACATTTTCACTGGTTTCACTGCTCAACGTGTCCAACCAAGAAAGCTCGTCGTCTGAGGCTTTTTCAGTAGGCTTGGCACTTAGTTGTGTTTCTTTGTCAGCTAATTCCTTCCTCAAATGGCTGACCTCATTCTACAAGGAAAAGCAGATCTTCTAAACATGCATGATTTTGTAACGTCCAGTAAACATGTTAAGAAAATGTCAACTTGCTTACTTGAAGGCTATCGATCATCCGTTGGTAGTCTGAAACATGAGTATTGATTGTGCCAATATTTTTCTGAAGAGCATAACAATGCAGATCAGAACTGATGAGCAACACCTACTGGAATTTGTACTAACTTGTGAAGACAACTCAAACATGACAGATCAATTTTTCCAAGGTAATGAAACAGGAAAACGGCTGCAGAGGATATGACATAATTTGGAAGGGCAACAAAAATCACATTGCATAGAAAATCTATGAGAAAAGCCAAAAGTATAAATTGGTATACAGAATATGCGGATCTATACAACAAATTCCAAGTTGAAACCAGACTGAACCAAGTACTATGCAGTATGCACCCTGAATTGCATTCTATAATTCCCAATTCAGCATGGCGATCAGCAATAGGCTCATGACTAAAACAATTCAGTCATTATCCTTAGAGTAGTTACTGGGACAAAAGCAAATAGAAGACTTTCAATTGGATGTCAACGCTTAACCATAGGTTACACAGAGAGTATTGGGTCATACCAGTAGGCAAATGGCAATGAGCTTACCCAACGATCAACAGAACAAAGTAGATCTAAAAGGAAGTCAACCATGCAACTTCTATACCTTACCACAACCTTAGTTGTCCCTTCACCAGAAGGATAGCTACATGAATCTGGTGATATGGTTAAACCTTGCTAGTACCAGGCAACCATTAAGGGCTAAATTTTAATTCCTTCTTTTAAAAACTTTTCTTATATGAATCTGGTGATACAGTTAACCTAGCTAGTACCAGGCAGCCATTAGGGGCTAAATTTCAATTCCTTCTTTTAAAAACTTTTCTTATATGAATCAGGTGATACAGTTAACCTAGCTAGTACCAGGCAAACCGTTAATGACTAAAATTTAATTTATTTTTTAAAAAACTTTTCTTATAAGCTCCGTCCTTCTTCCTGCACTATTCTCATTAGTAACTGCAGTTACTGTCACTTCTCAGCAATACTGGAATGCAAGGCCTCTTTAATTCACTCAAGCCATCTTAATGAATTCATTCCGTTGCAAAAACATCAGATTAATCACCTATTCAACTTTACATTTCTTGTTACACCACCTTCCAGCCATCCATTTCCTATCCAAGGTTTACTATAATATTACTTCTTTATTGCGAAGTGCCAATCTCTGCATCTTAAAAGATAATTAACAATGAAGAATACTTTTCCTTCTGCTGGGAAAGTCTCTACAATAGAAAAAGGATTCAACTTTAACTATGTACTGCATTGAACATTCACAAAAGAAAATGATGATCTTCTAGTATGACTCTAATGTCCTACTGTCCTTTGTTACACTAGTACATCATATTGGACTCTAACCTGAATGTGCGTCTTAATTTCCTTTGCTCTGTCAGCATACTTTAAGGTATTCACAGTATGGTGATACTGACTGACAGCTGGTGATATGGTAGCAATCATTATTGTTTGAGAATTACCACTCAGACCATCTTTCAGAATCCGTGTCAATTTACTGCAAGAAGAATCAACTAGATTAGTTAACATTAGGTAAAAGATTTCACAACACAATAACAACCATTCAAGTACCTATTGCGGTAAGGAACATAAGCCAGACCCTTTTTCTGTTGTTTCCCCAGAGCATTTATGCAGTTTGCCAAAGCAAGAAGAGATCGATTAATGTTAGCGCCATCTCTCAACTTTTGACCTCCACTATTTGTTTCAGAAGCTCGTTCACTGTGTCAAAAGCTTTGCACATAACTATCACCAATCTTTTGCTCATGCAGGAAAAGAAGAAAAATGAAGGAAATATTGGGCAGACCTTCCAGCAAGATCCACAAGTGCCAGTTTTCCTTTTATAACCTGATTAGAATATTTGTCTCGCTGTTTCCTAGTCACAGTAATCTCCAACACTGCATGAGAGCTGCTCAGGTAATATCAGTATTTCCATATCATTAACAAGGTGAGATGACCAAGAAATTGAGCTAGTGGCAGATTCCCCTTGATTTTTACAACAAAAAGCAGAATATCAAGAACCACCACCCTTTCTTTTAGCTGTAATTATTGTCGGTGTTTCATGTCTGATAAACAATGGTAAGCTTCAGTTTTTATGAACTACAGCGATATAAGAAGTCTGTGTTTAAGTCTTCTTTACCAAGGAATCACGAAAAAGGAGAAGGAAAATTATAGATTTCAGTTTGCTCTAGAAAGCTAAAGAGGATTTACTGAACCTAGGATACAACATTAACGGGAAGTCAATGTTACTCACCGTGATGAAGTTTCATTGACCTCTGTGCTATCTGTTTTTCGCCTGCTGTTCCCCAAAGTTAAGAGCTCGAGGATTTTATCAGCTGAATTAACCTAAATACAAGTATCAGGGTCAAGAACAACAGGCAAGGATCTTGTATCACTAGAGCAAAAGTAACTAAAAGTAAATAGTCATTATCTAAAGAAAGGGTGAGGCCAAAAAGCATGTGATAAGACAAAATAACCAAATCAACAGATGCAGAGAGCATTACAACTGGAGGAAGTACATCTTCTCATGCCGGGCTTAAAATAACTGGAAAACTACGGAAACTTGCATTAAGAAGTATGAAGCAGATTGTTGTTACATTCTTTTATGGAGTAGGGTATTAAAGGACTTGGTGGACAGCATCTCTAAGGCACCAAGAAAAGAATATCATGAAATATGCTGTAACACTTTAATTTTTGAAACTAGACCCATTGGACTTCATAAAACTACTGAATTAGAGGGAGTTCTTTTAATTGAGGGAAAAAAACCTTGACAACAGATGCTACGTATGACGATCCAAAATGTAGCAGTCACTGGAAAAAGATAAAGTATTAAAATATAGACGAACCTTGATACATCTAAGGCCAGCAACCACAATTCCTTGCTCTGGGTCCTCTCTGAGCTCCAAGTGACCTGATGACTTCTCAAGTAAGTCATATATTACCTGCTTTCACCATATTTAGATGTCAAAAAGCATTGCCTAGACCACTTCAATCAATAACTGCTTATACCATCAAACCTCATTGTAGACTTCAAGGTAGGAGCAAGTAACTTGAAACATGTCAGAACTTTTGTCATTCTTGATAAGATCGAATATCGTGTTAAGACTCAGAACCATAAGTCCAGGGTCGTCTTTAGTTCCAGCCATTGTATATGTTTTTCCGCTGAAAATACAAACACTTTTTTTAATATTAAGATTATCTTGCGGAAGCACCCCAAGGCTCTCCAACTACAACAACAACATACCCAGGGGTCTGGAACTAGGCTCTCCAACTAGAATAGGAAAAATAAAAAGATAAAGTACAAGAAGAAAACAAGCCAAGACAGATGAGCTTATAACTTCCCTATGTTCAAATAAACCCAACTAGTGACGCTTTTTTTAGTCCACCTAAAAGCCAAAAAAGATGGGCTCTTTTCTTAAAATCAGTAAAGAGTATTGTATATTAAGGGACAAGCACCAACAAGACACAGGAATAACTTGTTTAAGATTGCTGATATGCTAAAAGTAACTCAAAATAATGTCCTTTATCTCTGCTTTTCATTTAATTTCTTTGCTCTGCACCAATCTCCCATTGCTATTAACCTATCAAGTTTCTCCTAGGATTCAAAATGATCATTGCCATAGCATTTTGCATCTCAACTTTAGCCACACTAACCATATTGTTGAAGGAAGATCAGACTGGTGGTAGTTGAAGCTAACACACAGTTAATTTCAGCGATTATTTTTAAAATTTTCATACCACAAGCATGTCGCCTATATCCCGACAAGGAAATTAATCATGAAGGTTCAAATTTTCTTCACCCAATGTTGTATATACCTGCCTGTTGAACCATAAGCAAAGACAGTTGCATTCAGGCCTTGAATGACCCCAGCAATTGTAGACCGAATACTTCTCTCATAGACGCCCTGAGTTTTTATAGCATCAGATTTTAATTAATGACATCAAATGCAAAGGTATGTAAACTGGCATCATCCATAAGTAGCCAAAATATAGAAAAGAGAAATAACAAGGATAAAAACAAACACTTGCCAAATTTGTGGATTTAGGTCCAAATGCGTAATCAAAAGCATATCTTCTTTCTTTGCTACGGTTCTGTATGCGATCTAAGTAATGCTTTGACAGGTCAGGATCCAATACAACAACCTCCTACATTCACATTGTTGTCACGAATTACCAAAAGACTCAGGTAAATCAATCAAATCCACAACGAATAAATATATAACATAGAAGTTTCTAAAATAATCATGTTTCAAAGAAATCACAGTGACTTGCAGATAGAACAGTAGAAATGATTCGAGAGCAAGTGAAAACACAAAACTACCTTATCATTGTTTACTCTAACTATATCACGACCTCCTTCTCTATCCGTCAGTGGTCTACATTTCACCGCTACCTACATCCACCAGAATGATACAGACTAAGCAAAATACACATCAACAGTTCTAGCAAACGATTCAAAGCCTGTTATAGTAAAGCAGTTTTGAAAATAAAAAAGTTACCGTAAGGGTAGTGGCTTTCCTTGTAGCTGGAGCTCTAATGCTTGGCATATTTAGCGAACATTTGCCTCAAAGCTTCACCAAAGCTTTGAGTATTACACAAGCCGAACAAGACGCCTTTTCAATTTTCAAACCTATTTCTAATTTGAATTCGGACGGTGAACCACTACTTCTAGTACACAGAAATTACTACTACTAACAATCAAAGATAGTCAAATACAAATAGCAGCAAAATCGGTAATCTCTGATCATTCAAACATAAAAAAACAACCGGCGAACAGCCAGATTTAGGGAAATGAAAATCTCTCGAGAACCGAACGGAAAAAGTGTGTAATATATGTCTCAGTATAGACGGATGATTGAGAAGGAAGATCAGAAAGGAAAATAGGAGGGGGTTTCCTCGAGATTAAAGAATTGAAGATTCAGGTACACCGCCATTTCCATTGAGATCAATGTTTGTTACTCTCCCGAAATTCGTTACATATTTCATTTGATACGGTAAATTTAATTTGTAGGAAACAGAAGGTGACCCCCACGCCAAATATTAAACTAGAATTTTGAATTCAAAATACTAATGTGTCAATAAATTATTTATTAACAGTTTATATTTTACAAAGAAAACGTATTCAATTACAAATTTAAAAATATTTTCGTGTTGACATATACCATCCCTTATTTTTATTGCTCTTTAAATGTTTCTGATATCATTAAATATGGTTATGTGATTTACCTTCCGGGTGGATGGGGGGAGGGGAAAATCCTATCCTCCAATTTAGATAACGATAGTGACCCTTGATCGTTACATCATGTTGTGTTTGGTTGAGACAGACAGGGTATTTTTGGAATTTTGTGGGCTGGAAAGATAATACAACAAAGTTCTACGATACTTCTTTTACAGTAAAGTATTTACTTTTTGGAATTATGCGTGGACATAGACCTTTTTGAGTTTCGCAAAAAAAAGTTTCCGAGTATAAAATGATGAGAACCTTTTTGAAGTTTGAGAATATTTGAATTTAGACCCACCAGTTTAGCTTCAAATTCTACACGCTGATTCACTAAGAGCACATTTGGATTGGCTTGTTTTAAGTGCTTTTAAGCAAAAATGGCTTTTAAGTCATTTTGTAGTGTTTGGATAAAGCTAAAAAGTGCTTTTAAACACTTATTTTTAAGCTAAAATGACAAAAAACAAGTCAAAAGCCAAAAGTTAGAATTCCTAACTTATGACTTAAAAGCTATGTTGGCTTAAAAGCCACTTAAAACAAGCTCATCCAAACGGGCTCTAAGTCTGACAGATTTCTTATATTTTTTAAATTAAAACAAGGAGAAGGCGTGCGAGCCACAACTGCAAAAAGAGGTTAAAGACTAGTAAAATCGTAACTGTTAGATCCAAATTGTAATTACTGAGTACTAGTATTTATTTTAAATCAGAGGAATCTCGTCAAGATTGCGATATATATACTGTTTTTAAAATCTATAGAAGTACTCTACTCGTCAATAATACATTGTTCTACAGTCTACAGAAAGAAGCAGATTGGTTGCTTACATCTCTAGTTTATCAAAATGTAAAAGTTGAATATGTTTTACCATAAAGAACAGGATGCAAGTGTAATTAAGAAGTGGGGTCGGAAGGTACATCTTTAATGAGGATCACTGACTCACTGGTCCCAGAACATAACGAGAGACAAAAATAAGAGGGACAATGAAAGAAAATTTTGGATCTAACTGATTGTACATCAGCTGCTAACATAATCACTAGGGATCGTTTGGTAAAAGGTATTAGAAAAAATAATGCAAATATTTAACCTATGCATTACTAATATCATGTTTGGTACATATTTCAACATACGTATAACTAATATTAGTAATAGTTATACATCATACTTGGTAGTTGGTATTATCCTATGTATAAGCAATGCATATAAAATTATGGCATTAGTAATACCAAGACTATTTTTCTTAAAAATTATACAATGCATTATAATTTTAATACACCACACCAAACAGTAGATAAGAAATAATATCTGCATAACTAATTATTGTATTAATAACACATGCATTACTAATTCATACATTACAAATACACCTTACTCCGCACTATTCTTATACACCCTACCAAACGACCTCTAAGTACATCTTCCTAGCCAGTAGTACTTGTATCCAGGGGTGTTTATAAAAATCCGAAAAACTTAACTAAATCGACCAAAAAATCGATACTTTTTTGTTTGGTTTGATTTTGGTTTTGAGTTTTAAAAACCAATCATATTTGGTTTGGATTTGGTTATACTAAAAAAAATATCCAAAAAATCAAACCAAACTGAGTATAAAAATTAAATAGCTATTTAATTTATTATTACACCTGAAAGGATATTACTGCATAAAATTTTAGATCTATTAACAGTAGCGGGTCTAGAGTTATATTATAAGTATAAAGTGAGACATCCACAACTTTAAAATATTAAATCCGCATATGTTACCAAATACTATGAGCAAGACTCACACTTGTGCTGAAATTATACAACTAGTTCTGTGAGTGATATGTGTAGCACATGATAAGGTTAGCGCCTGGGCCAACCCAACAAACTCTGAACCACGGAAGTGTGATCCTTTTTTCCTAGATGTTTAAAATGGAGAAAGGGGCATAGTATTTGTTTGGTGGGTCGTTTGTTAGCAGATAATGATTTCAACGTTGACGACACAAACAACTGCTGCTCTACTGTCGCTTTCCATGTTAGGGCCTAGAAAGATTTATTTCAGTCTACCAACCTCAGCAGCAGAGCTCCTAAATATGGACAAATTTGAAATGAGATGTATAGAGTTCAAAAACTCTTCACTTTGGAATGTACAACTTTTTCTAATATATATGATATTGTTATCCTTATATCTTGATGACACACTAAACCATAGCAGCAATTCATGGTATCAAGAATCATAAAAATGGATATTAGAAATCATTTAGGTGGAGAGGCTGGGGGACAAGGGTTGGGGTGTCATAGAAGAGGGGAAAGACAGAACAAGCAATGTTTTTCAGATGTACTCCTTCACATCGATTATTCATTAGAGAGGACATTCAATTATTCGTTAGAATGGCCAATGCCCGCACTTATGTCCGTACTACTGACTAAAACAATTGACTACAAAAGGATAGATATTCTAATCATTTTTTTCTTTCTTAAGATAACAAAAGACCCTCCGCTAGACTATGTAATAGGTACCTACAAGGCGGGGTCAGAGATATAAATACATGAATATGTACAGAAAATCTATTTTACAAGTTCTTTATTGCTGTATATGCAGAGATATGAATGTCACAGCACTCTGCCTCCCACGAAAAATCCTTTGTCATGGCATCGACAATCTTCTTGTCCCATTTTGAAGGGTTGTTCTTCTGGTAATAACATGACATAAAGCAAGATTAGAAAAGCCTGCTCTTTTCTGGGTAGTAAAGTACTTACCAGGAGCAGAAAGCTGAATAATAGTAAAGTTTTTTCATACTCATTTGTTAAGTTCTTTCGAGCCCATGGGAGGGGAAGGGGTGAAGGAGGTGAGAGACTTTGGAAAGACTCAAGTACGTACAAGTTCTTCAATTGCTTGGTTCAGGGACATATTGGCGAAGGTATCCTTGATATAACGAGATAATTTGGTGCCCTCAAGATCATGGTCCATAAAGTGTCTGTTTGTCCAGTAATTTAAAGAAAGATGTGAACTTTCTCAACAGGCAAGGAATAACAAACCATAAATGAAGACACAGGATGAAAATTTTCAGCTCATTTTGCATATGTTGTTAGCTAACCCGAATTTGCTGTCCGTAAAATTGAGTAGAATAGGCACAGCTCCATATCTCATGGCCTTGAGCTACAGACATATAAACAGAGAAAACATCAGAAGCATTAAAATTTCAGGATATATGAAAAAAGCAGGCCGATTAAAAGGTAAGAAAACATGATGCTAATCTATGTGTCAATTAAAAAGGTTAATCAATTCACTGGGGAAAGCAAAGGAATGATACACGTGTCACGAGTACTCATCTAATGATAGTATGTTTTCTAATTTTGAGAACCCATCTTCATCTGAAGCAAAATGTGCAGCCAATGTTTGCATGCTAAATTGTAATTCTCGTCTTGCAGTCTCTTAGATAAGGCTTATATGAAAGGGCTGAAATTAAATGTTTTGGTTCTTTGGTGGGCAATGCGACCGATGGTGGCACAGCTGGAGGTAAATGCAAATCAAGGAAGAAACTGTCAGAAGCAACACTTATTTCTCCTTTTAATAATAAAAGGTGTCAGTATTTCTCAAGGCAGATATATACGCTAGAGTGTTGAGAGACACCTAAATCAGGGCTCCAACATGCTTGCAAGAACATGATCAGCATGTGGATTATTTAATGAAATTCAGGCCAGTTCCAAGAGGTGTATTTCAAGATTCATCCCATTGTGATCTTTTTCTGGAACAAAGGATCACTTAGATAAACTTGAAGTTGGTATTAAGCCTTCTGAGCATTTAAGGGTGTCACGTCCCATACTGTAATGATTGGGTTAGGCTAATGCTTTTAGCTGTTGGTCTCTCTCTTTGTAACTTGAAGACAAGGCTTCAGGCTTCCATACAACTCCTATTTACTCCTTTTGAGTTATTTGGGGGGGGGGGGGGGCATAAGTCATAACCCCATGGTATGTGGTGGTCTCTTTTTTCTCTTAAAATAGCATTTCATTTCTACTTCCACATTAGTCAATAAAATGATTGCGAAGGATAGAGTTTTGCGGAAAACACTTACCGGCACTTGGAGAACTGTATCATCAAAAGAAGGGCATAGCATGATGTCAGATCCTGCAAGTACCAAATGTGCCAAAGCTTCGTCATATTTGCTTAAGAATCTCATGTTCTCATCCTGTGGTATTGAAAAATTCAACAACAAATCTTGTAAGCTAATTATACTATACAATGAAGGTAATTATGTGCACTGCATCTTTAGTCTACTCTAGGAATGTCCATATTAAGATATCTTCAACATTGAAATATTGCACATAAAAGTACCAAGAAAATAGAAGCCATCTCATTCAGGCATTAGGAAGAAGAATCACTTAAAAGGATAGGAATTTTGATGCAATTTGTTTCCAATTATGGACTTTGTACGTCACAATTTAGTTATTCCAAACAACAGTTTCATCACATCTGTGGTTCTCAATTAGAAGCCAACAGACAAACTGGTTTCTGGCCAGTAGCGGCTAAAAATAGATCAGGTGAATTTAACAAGTACTTCATTGGTCCCAGGATCTTAGTCCAGTTTCTCTTCCCAAGAGTGAAAGAAATAGATCTTTGACTATAATTCTCAAATTTATTATCATTTTAGTGGAAAAGTTGCAGCCTGCAGTACTTTTCATCTAGTTTCTACTATCTAAATTTCATTGTCCAAAGTGTAAAATAATCTATGTCCAATTCAAGACCACAAAAAGGTCGAATTGACCCTTGAAAAGCAAAAACAGACTAAGTAGGCGCTTGGACATGATTCCAATTTTTTTTTCAAATTTGGAATTTCACTAAAATTTGAATTGAAGATGAAGTTGTGTTTGGTTATAATTTTTGCAACATATTTGGATGTCTTTTTATTCAAAACCATAAAACATGATTAATACCCCCCACAACTTGTAAAACATATCAAAACCACCCCAATTTGATTATCCTACTTGAAATAAACAATCAAAATGCTTTTTTTTTATGAAGTACGTGAATATTATTGGCCAAAGACATCAAGAAGATGCAGATGTTACAAAGAAAAAAGAAGTAGCAGCCCAATAAATCAACAAAAGATATATCATAAACAATCAAAATGCTATTGTTTAAAAATATGGGGTAAATTTGTAAAACTAAAAACTAGGAAATTCTCATTTTCAATTGAAAAACTTTTGAGAACCACTTTTTCAAATTTGAAAATAGATTTTCAAGTGAAAAAGGAAAAAATGATAAGAATTGTATGTCCAAACATTGTTTTCAAGATTTTTTTTTTGAAAAAAAAGCAAAAAATTTGTATTTAGGGAAAAGGTGGTAAACATTTTGCTGCTCAAGAGGGTAAATACTGTAAAGGCTTAAGGAACATATAAAAAATGCCCAAACGTGAGGTAGTATGCACTTTTTATGAGACTTAACATGGCTAGAAAAAAGGATTGACATGTAAGAAATGCTATCAGATAACTGAGTCCAGTTTTATTTGTCAGACAGGTTCAGGAGAGCACAAAAAGAGAGAGGCAAATGGAGCATCCAGCAGCAACAGATGTCTCCTATTAGCTACAACACTCAGGCATACCCAATCCCAGCATTTGGACCCGTGGCATGAGCTTCCTTTGTACATATGTGACGACCCAAAGGGTCATCACTTGTTTTACTAATCATTCCGAGCTTTTGAGGTCTTGAAAACCTCATTTATAATTGCCTCGATTTGCGTGCACAGTCCGGGCACAAAGCTGGAAAATATTTATGTTGAAATATGTGAAATATGTGAAAAAGTTGAAGAATTTTGATATTAATATTGATATGGTTGACTTTGGTCAACATTTTTGGTAAACGGACCCGGATCCGTGATTTGAAGGTCTCAGAAAATCCGTAGTAAAATATGGAACTTGGGCGTATGCCCGGAATTGAAATCCGAGGTCTAGAACCCCAGTAAAAGAATTTTTCTGTTAAATTGTTTTCTGAAAATGTTTAAGGAAAATGAAACTGAATTTTTATTAAAAAGTACTGTTATCGGGCTCGTATTTTGGTTCCGACGCCCGGTACAGGTCATATATATTGGTTAAGCGCTTCCTGTAAAGTTTGGCTGAAAACGGACGTCGTTTGACGTGTTTCGGCCTTAAATTGGAAAGTTTGGAAATTATGAAAATTTGAAAGGATTCTTGAGTTTTAAGGCTCAATTCATGGATTTTGATGTTATTTTAGCGATTTGTTCGCGCGAGCAAGTTCGTATGATGTTTTTAAGTTAGTGTGCATATTTGGTTTGGAGCCCCGAGGGCTCGGGAGTGTTTCGGAGGTGGTTCGGGGTGTTTTTGAACTTAAGAAAAACTGCAGAAATCTGCAGCAGACAATTCTTCATCGCGTTCGCGTCCAGTCGGTCGCGTTCGCGATGGTCAACTTATTTCCTTCTTCGCGTTCGCGTCCACCTGGTCGCGTTCGCGGAGGCTTCTCTTTCTTCTTCTACGCGTTCGCGTCCTTAGGATCGCGTTCGCGTACAACAACATGGACCCCAGCCTTTTTCCTCTACGCGTTCGCGTGAAGGCTCCCGCGTTCGCGGAGCCTGGCCTGCCTCTTCTACGCGTTCGCGTACGGCACCACGCGTTCGCGTAGGCCAAATTTCAATTCCCAGAATTTTCTTCTTCGCGTTCGCGTTAAGTCCCACGCGAACGCGATGTGTAAATCTTCTTCTTCATCGCGAACGCGACCGGGGTGTCGCGAACGCGATGAACAAATTCATGCCCGGTGAATTTAAGACAGAAAACAGAACAGAAATGGGATAAAATCCCATTTCTGTTCAACTCTCTTCTCCACAGCTCCTTGGACGATTTTTGAGGCGATTCTTCATCAAACTTCTTGGGTAAGTGATTCTTAACTCGTTTTCTTCAATTTCCATCAATATTATTTGAGTTCCTAAGTCTAATTAGGTGTAAATGGGTAGAAAAATTGAGAATTTAGTATAATAAGGGTTTTCAAAGAATTTGCGATCTAGACCTCGTTTTGGAGTCGAACTTAAGAACAAATTGTATATTTGAACTCATGGAAGATTGGGTGAACTTATGTTGGTTCGAAACTTGAGTTTCGATTATGTGGGCCCGGGGTCGATTTTTACTATTCCGGGCTGAATGTTGTAAAAATCATATTTAGCAATATGAACTAGTTTGTTAAGTAGAATTGATGATATGAAATCAATTGTGTATAGATACGGTTGGATTGGAGTCAAATTCGAAAGGAAAAGGCATTGCTACTGGATTGAATCGTTCGTGAACTTTCGAGGTAAGTGTTTGTTCTATCCTAGTTTGTAGGAATATGAATTTAGTTATGAATAGATTGTTGAATAAGAGTTATTGGTGTTATACCGGTAATGAAGGTAAATTGTTGAAATTATTATAAATTATTGGTTTAAAACCGGTAATTATAAATATTGTTGATATAGAGATTATTGGCTAAATGCCGGTAATATATATATTTTATGAATTGGGATCGTGTGGCGCGCCGACCACTTAGATATAATTATTGATATATTTGGGATCGTGTGGTACGCCGACCACAAAGTGACTTAAATCTTGGCATTGGCCATAGTTGCCGGTAGCCTATTGATATATTTGGGAGCGGGTGGTACGCCTACCACAAGATATAATTATTGATATATTTGGGAGCGGGTGGTACGCCTACCACAAGATATAATTATTGATATATTTGGGAGCGGGTGGTACGCCTACCACAAGATATAATTACTGTGATAGTTGGGAGCGGGTGGTACGCCTACCACGAGACAGAAAATAAAAGAGGAATTTGACATGAAAGTAATATTTATTCTGTTGATTAGATTATTCTGGATATCGTGAGTTATTGACTGTTATTTCAGAGCATAGTATTTCCTTATAAATGTATTACATATATATATATCTATATTGTAACTGTACAGGTTTAGGTGGGTGACTGGCCTTAGCCTTGTCACTAGTTCGCTGGGATAGGCCAGGCACTTACCAGCACATGGGGTCGGTTGTGCTGATACTACACTCTGCGCTCTTTTTGCGCAGATACAGGTTACGGACAGCAGTAGCGGCAGTAGTGACTTGTGGATTTTCCGACTATTGAGATTACGAGGTAGCCTTGCAGGCGTCCGCAGGACCCGTTGTCTCTTCTATCTATGCTTTTCATTCGTTATCTCATGTAATCGAGATAAACAGCTTGTATTTTCTTTCAGACAATTATGTGTATTATTCTTAGAAGTTCGTGAGTATTGTGACACCAGTCTTGGGTAGTGTATCATGTTTGGGTTTTCTTTATCATAATTGACTAAGTCTTCCGCTAATTTTGATTATCCCGCTGTAATTTACATGTTTTAAATAAGAAATTGGTAATTAATGGAGATGTAATTAATATTTGGCTTGCCTAGCTTCCATTTAATAGGCGCCATCATGACCCCGATGGTGGGAAATCCGGTCGTGACAAGTTGGTATCGTAGCTCTAGGTTCCACAGTCTCACACTCACGAACAACCTTAGTAGAGTCCGAAGGATCGGTACGGAGACGTCCGTATTTATCCTCCAGGAGGCTACGCAGTTAGGAAAATATTCCCTTTATTCTTTCTAGTCGCGCGACTTGATCTTTTTGAATGTTAATCGAACTTCTACTCTGTTCTCCCACGTATGGTGAGGACACGTGCATCCTCATCTACCGACCAGCAGCCCGAGGTCCCAGCCAGCAGCGGCAGCTCCCGCTAGTGGTAGAGGCCGAGGTCGAGGCCGTCCTAGAGGACAAGGTAGGGCGGAGCTCAGCCCCGAGCAGCAGCACGAGTGGCAGAACCTCGTGTTCATATCGAGGAGGAAGTTCCAACCCCAGCAGGCTCAGCTCAGGTCCCAGGAGGATCTGTGTTTTCACCGGATCTACAGGACGCTTGGTCCGTATAGCAGGTTTTACGAATCATATCACCGTAGACAGTGTTTATTACCGGTAGCACCGTACCACTTCTCAGTCCGAGTGAGGTAATCGCACCCTCGCTACGCGCACTAATTCCCCGGTGCTCGTGATCCCGCGATTCGACCAGCCGAGGCAGCTCGACCTATTATCGCGACTCCGTCTAACGACGGCGCACCCACGTCCGCCGACGCGTCGCGAGATTGGACGAGCTTACTGACGCTATTCACTACCACATTCAGTGGCACTTTTTAGAAGATCCACAGGATTTCCTATACAACTGCCACGAAGTTCTCCGTACTATGGGTATTGTGGAGACTAATGGTGCGGATTTTGCTACTTTTCGGTTATCCGGTTCCGCCAAGACTCGGCGGAGAGATTATTGTCTAACCGATGCCACGGGATCGTCATCTTCGACTCGGGAGCAGCTTTGCGTAATTATTCTCGAGTAAGTTCCTTCCAAAGAACTCGACGGGAGGTAATGCGCAAACACTCTGAGCTGCCTTCATCGTGGTTCTACGTTCTGTCACACAAGCACGAGACTAGGTTCGCGGACCTGGCTCGTCATGCTGTTATCATACTTCCCACAGTGCGGGAGAGAGTGAGGAGGTTTATTGATGGCTTGAATCAGCCAACTCGGCTACAGATGGCTATGGGGGCAGGAACTGAAATCACTTTTCAGGAGGCGGCTAATGCAGCCCGCCGGATCGAGACGGCTCTGTCACAGGGAGCGAGACATGGATCAGACAAGAGATCTCGTAATTCGGCAGATTCGGCGGTACCTCGTCCGAGACAGAGATTTTGCGATGACAGAGCCATCCTCCCAGTGCCTTATCGACCACTCTTCGTGTTTCTCACGACGTTCAGTGATCGTAATTCTCGACCACGCTACTCGATCGGCAGCCTATCAGTCGCACCACCACTTTGCCATTTTCAGCAGCCGAGGGCTTGTTTTACGCGCGGCGATCTTAGGCACATGCGCAGTATCGCCCTCGAGCTTCCGACGTATCTCACCAGCAGGTTCTCGTGCCACGATTCAGGCCCCGCTCCCCGCGCACCGCCTGCACCCGCGCAGAGGCGAGGCAGAGGACATAGAGGCGGAGGCAGAGGTCACGAGAGCGAGCTCGCACCGACAGAGGCAGAGACCGACCCGGCCACCGATCGTCCTGCAGACATCGTCGGAGCGGCGGGCACGCCCGACGTTACGCACTTCCGCCGCACCGCAGGCCGAGTCTTCCGACGCCGTCATTACGGTATTATTTTGGTTTGCGATGAAAGGCATTAGCATTATTTGACCCCGGATCTACATATTCGTACGTGTCTTCCTATTTTGCACCATACTTCGATTCGACCCCACCGATCCACCGAGTGTTCCTCGTTCACGCGTGTCTACACCGCAGGACGACTCTATCGTGGTCGATCGAGTTCACCGGTCATGTATATAGCAATTGAGGGTCTCGAGACCCGTGCCGATTTATTACTCCTAAATATGGTGGACTTCGATATTATACTAGGCATGGACCGGCTATCTCCGTATCATGCTATTTTAGATTGCCATGCCAAGACTGTGACTTTAGCTCTGCCGAATTCGCCTCGTATAGAGTGGAAAGGAATTTCAGGTCATACTAGCCGTAATGTTATTTCTTACGTTAAAGCTCAGCGTATGGTTGGAAAGGGATGCTTGGCTTATTTGGCCTATGTTCGTGATTCCAGTGTTGAGGTTCCTTCTATTGACTCCGTGCTTGTGGTTTGCGAATTTCCTGAAGTATTTCCTTCAGACTTGCCAGGTATGCCGCCCGATAGAGACATTGATTTTTGCATTGACTTGGCTCCAGGCACTCAGCCCATTTCCATTCCCCCAGACCGTATGGCGCCGCCAGAGTTAAAAGAATTGAAGGAACAGTTGCAGGATTTACTTGAAAAGGGTTTCATTAGGCCTAGTGTTTCGCCGTGGGGTGCACCTGTATTATTTGTAAAGAAGAAAGATGGTTCGATGAGAATGTGCATTGACTATCGACAGTTAAACAAGGTGACTATCAAAAATAAATATCCACTTCCGCGAATCGATGATTTATTTGACCAGCTTCAGGGTGCCAAGGTATTTTCAAAGATAGATTTGAGATCTGGCTATCATCAGCTGAAGATTAGGGCATCTGATGTCCCTAAGACCGCGTTCCGCACTCCGGTATGGACATTATGAATTTCTGGTCATGTCTTTTGGGTTGACAAATGCTCCAGCAGCTTTTATGGAATTAATGAATCGGGTGTTCCGGCCTTATTTAGACTTGTTTGTAATAGTCTTCATCGATGACATATTAATATATTCCCGCAGTCAGGAGGAGCATGCGCAACATCTCAGAGTGGCCTTACAGACTCTGAGAGATAGCCACCTATATGCAAAATTTTCAAAGTGTGAATTTTGGCTAAGTTCAGCTGCATTCCTGGGTCATATTGTGACGGCAGCAGGTATTCAGGTTGATCCGAAGAAAATTGAGGCAGTCAAGAGCTGGCCCAGACCGACATCAGCCACAGATATTCGGAGTTTCTTGGGGTTAGCGGGTTATTATCGCCGATTCGTAGAAGGATTTTCTTCTATTGCAACCCCACCGACCAGATTGACCCAGAAGGGTGTTCAATTTGAACGGTCCGATGAATGTGAGGCGAGCTTTCAAAAGCTCAAGACAACCTCGACCACAACACCGGTATTGGTTTTACCCACCGTGCACGGGACCTTATACCGTTTATTGCGCTTCCCGTATCGGGCTCGGTGCAGTGTTAATGTAGTATGGAAAGGTTATCGCCTACGCTTCGAGGCAACAAGATTCGCTAGAAGAACTATCCAGTGCATGATCCAGAATTGGCGGCGATTATTCACGCATCAAGATCCGGAGGCATTATTTGTACGGTGTAGCACGTGAAGATACACCGATCATAAGCAGTCTTCGCATTTGCTGTGCGAAAGCAGTTGAATACGAGGCAGGCGTGGCTGTAGTCGCTGACACATTACGACGTTACTATTTTATATCACCCGTAAGTGCCAAATATGTGAGGACATGATCGAGTGGAAAGTCCGCCGCACGGGTAGTCTTGCATATATTCCGGCCAGCCAGAGACCATTAGCTCTGATGTCCGTGCATCGGCCAACCGGCTCGCGAGATTAGACATTTCCGAGCTTAGCAGGGTGTTAGCCTCGCACCGGCCACTCGTTCTTCCTTATTCGAGCGCATCCGCGAGAGGCACTTTGACGATCCTCATTTGCGCGAGTCGAGAGACACAAGACAACGTGGAGTGCCACACAGTAAATCTAGACGACGTACGGGTATCGAAATTGCAGGTCGAGCTCGCGTGCCCAATGTCGGCGGATTCGAGAGTTAATCTTGGCAGAGGCCCCCGCTCGCGGTATTCTATTCACCTGTGCGCCGCGAAGATGTACCAGACCTTACGGCAACACTACAGCGGCGAAGAACGAAGAAAGATATCGTCGCGTATGTTGCCGCGTGTCTCAAATTGTCGACAGTGAAATACGAGCACCGCAGACCTGTGGTGTATTCCGTAGGATTGAAATTCCCGAGTGGAAACGGGAGCGGATCACTATGGATTTCGATACTGGACTTCCTTTGACTCGTGAGGAAATTTGACGCTATTTCGGTCATCGTTGATAGGCCGACCAAGTCAAGCACACCTTATTCCAAAGATTCCGTCTCCCACTCGCTCTGAGAGTTAGCGGGGTGCACATTGCAGAGATTGTTCGTCTCCGCCGAGCGGTCGCATTCTATTATCTCTCGATCGGGGTACGCAGCTTACCTCGCGTTTCCGGAGAGCGGTCCAGCGGCGAGTTAGGCACTCGTGTTCGGCCGAGTACGCATTTCATCCTCGCACGGACGGCCAGCCCGAGAGACTATTCGTATTCTAGAGGACATGCTTCGAGCCTCGTGTTATTGATTTCGGAGGCTCGCGGGACCAGCTGCCATTAGCGCAGTTCGCCTACGATAACAAGCTACCAATCCAAGCATCCGTACGGCTCCGTACGAGGCGTCGTACGGTAGGCGGCCGTCGATCACCGCTGGACGGTTCGAACCCGGAGAGGCCTCGGCTGTTAGTACGCACTCGCCTCGCGAGGCCTCGGATAAGGTCAAGACTATTCGGAGAGATTGCGTTCAGCTCCGCCCGGCAGGCACACTTACGCGGATCGTGAGGTTCGAGATGTAGATTTCATGGTCGGCGAACCAGTATTGCTCCGAGTGTCGCCATTTAGGGCGCGACGAGGTTCGGGAAGAGGGCAAGCTCAGCCCCTAGGTATATCGCTCCATTTCGACATTCTAGACAGAGTCGGGAGTGGTGGCTTACGCATTAGCTTCGCCGCCTAGCTTATCAACCGCGCATCCGGCTTTTCACGTATCTATGCTTCGGAGATACCACTGCGATCCCACACATGTGTTAGACACTTCAGTACTGTCCAATCGGACAACGATCTATCTTACGGGGAGTGAGCCAGTAGCCATTCTAGCACCCAAGCAGTCCGACAGTCGAGGTCGAAGAGTTATCCTTCTCGCGCGTGTTCAGTGGAGAGGTCGGCCTCCCGAGGCATCGACCCGGGAGTCCGAGTCCGATACGCGAGCCGCTACCCACACTTATTTCCTGACTCAGGTACTTTCTTTTGTCCGTTCGAGGACGAACGGTTGTTTTAGAGGTGGAGAATGTGACGACCCAAAGGGTCATCACTTGTTTTATTAATCATTCCGAGCTTTCGAGGTCTTGAAAACCTCATTTATAGTTGCCTCGATTTGCGTGCACAGTCCGGGCACAAAGCCGGAAAATATTTATGTTGAAATATGTGAAATATGTGAAAAAGTTGAAGAATTTTGATATTAATATTGATATGGTTGACTTTGGTCAACATTTTTGGTAAACTGACCCGGATCCGTGATTTGACGGTCTCAGAAAATCCGTAGAAAAATATGGAACTTGGGCGTATGCCCGAATTGAAATCCGAGGTCTAGAACCCCGGTAAAAGAATTTTTCTGTTAAATTGTTTTCCGAAAATGTTTAAGGAAAATGAAACTGAATTTTGATTAAAAAGTACTGGTATCGGGCTCGTATTTTGGTTCCGACGCCCGGTACAGGTCATATATATTGGTTAAGCGCTTCCCGTAAAGTTTGGTTGAAAACGGACGTCGTTTGACGTGTTTCGGCCTTAAATTGGAAAGTTTGGAAATTATGAAAATTTGAAAGGATTCTTGAGTTTTAAGGCTCAATTCATGGATTTTGATGTTATTTTAGCGATTTGATCGCGCAAGCAAGTTCGTATGATGTTTTTAAGTTAGTGTGCATATTTGGTTTGGAGCCCCGAGGGCTCGGGAGTGTTTCGGAGGTGGTTCGGGGTGTTTTTGAACTTAAGAAAAACTGCAGAAATCTGCAGCAGACAATTCTTCATCGCGTTCGCGTCCAGGCGGTCGCGTTCGCGATGGTCAACTTATTTCCTTCAACGCGTTCGCGTCCAGGCGCTCGCGTTCGCGATGGCCAACTTCTTCTCTTCAACGCGTTCGCGTCCCTCTGGTCGCGTTCGCGTACAACAACATGGACCCCAGCCTTTTTCCTCTACGCGTTCGCGTGAAGGCTCCCGCGATCGCGGAGCCTGGCCTGCCTCTTCTACGCGTTCGCGTACGGCACCACGCGTTCGCGTAGGCCAAATTTCAATTCCCAGAATTTTCTTCTTCGCGTTCGCGTTAAGTCCCACGCGAACGCGATGTGTAAAACTTCTTCTTCATCGCGAACGCGACCGGGGTGTCGCGAACGCGATGAACAAATTCATGCCCAGTGAATTTAAGACAGAAAACAGAACATAAACGGGATAAAAATCCCATTTCTGTTCAACTCTCTTCTCCACAGCTTTTTGGACGATTTTTGGGCGATTCTTCATCAAACTTCTTGGGTAAGTGATTCTTAACTCGTTTTCTTCAATTTCCATCAATATTATTTGAGTTCCTAAGTCTAATTAGGTGTAAATGGGTAGAAAAATTGAGAATTTAGTATAATAAGGGTTTTCAAAGAATTTGCGATCTAGACCTCGTTTTGGAGTCGAATTTAAGAACAAATTGTATATTTGAACTCATGGAAGATTGGGTGAACTTATGTTGGTTCGAAACTTGAGTTTCGATTATGTGGGCCCGGGGTCGATTTTTACTATTCCGGGCATAATGTTGTAAAAATCATATTTAGCAATATGAACTAGTTTGTTAAGTAGAATTGATGATATGAAATCAATCGTGTATAGATACGGTTGGATTGGAGTCAAATTCGAAAGGAAAAGGCATTGCTACGGATTGAATCGTTCGTGAACTTTCGAGGTAAGTGTTTGTTCTATCCTAGTTTGTAGGAATATGAATTTAGTTATGAATAGATTGTTGAATAAGAGTTATTGATGTTATACCGGTAATGAAGGTAAATTGTTGAAATTATTATAAATTATTGGTTTAAAACCGGTAATTATAAATATTGTTGATATAGAGATTATTGGCTAAATGCCGGTAATATATATATTTTATGAATTGGGATCGTGTGGCGCGCCGACCACTTAGATATAATTATTGATATATTTGGGATCGTGTGGTACGCCGACCACAAAGTGACTTAAATCTTGGCATTGGCCATAGTTGCCGGTAGCCTATTGATATATTTGGGAGCGGGTGGTACGCCTACCACAAGATATAATTATTGATATATTTGGGAGCGGGTGGTACGCCTACCACAAGATATAATTATTGATATATTTGGGAGCGGGTGGTACGCCTACCACAAGATATAATTACTGTGATAGTTGGGAGCGGGTGGTACGTCTACCACGAGACAGGAAATGAAAGAGGAATTTGACATGAAAGTAATATTTATTCTGTTGATTAGATTATTCTGGATATCGTGAGTTATTGACTGTTATTTCAGAGCATAGTATTTCCTTATAAATGTATTACATATATATATATCTATATTGCAACTGTACAAGTTTAGGTGGGTGACTGGCCTTAGCCTTGTCACTAGTTCGCTGGGATAGGCCAGGCACTTACCAGCACATGGGGTCGGTTGTGCTGATACTACACTCTGCGCTCTTTTTGCGCAGATACAGGTTACGGACAGCAGCAGCGACAGTAGAGACTTGTGGATTTTTCGACTACTGAGACTACGAGGTAGCCTTGCAGGCGTCCGCAGGACCCGTTGTCTCTTCTATCTATGCTTTTCATTCTGTTATCTCATGTAATCGAGATAAACAACTTGTATTTTCTTTCATACAATTATGTGTATTATTCTTAGAAGTTCGTGAGTATTGTGACACCAGTCTTGGGTAGTGTATCATGTTTGGGTTTTCTTCATCATATTTGACTAAGTCTTCCGCTAATTTTGATTATTCCGCTGTAATTTATATGTTTTTAATAATAAGAAATTGGTAATTAATGGAGATGTAATTAATATTTGGCTTGCCTAGCTTCCATTTAGTAGGCGCCATCATGACTCCGATGGATGGGAAATCCGGGTCGTGACAACATAACTTTTAGCAGAACCCAAAAGCTTTTGGCTCTAGACTTTCTTTATTCTTGTAAGAGAAGAACTTACAAAGAGATTAGCCACAAACTTAGTACAAGGACAATGGCTAAGTTCCATTAGGATAAAGCTTGGGTGGTCGGTTAGGTTGATTCATGGCTAACGCTTGTGCTACCAGACGACTTAATTGTCTCATTCTACTAAAAGCAGCTAGCTCAGTTCTTTTCAGTTTTCCAGTCACAGATACTGATATAGGTATTACAGGCAGGGTGAGGCACTAATATACCCTGACAAAAGAAGGAATGCAATTACCTTGAGTTCCTCCTCAAAATATTCCAATGCCTTATTTAAACCAGGAGTTTGACCCGAGCCCATGAAGACAAACTGCACATCCAATTGAAACTCTCATTGGTTTAACAAACTCCGAAGGAAGAGCAAAGTAACATACAGATATAAAAATTTGTGATATAGAACTCCCTGGAAAAATCATCAGCTAGCTACGAGATCAGCAGGCAGACATACATAGAACCATGATTTATTTGAGAAAAGCAACAACGACTAAGCTTCAGTCCCAAAAGAGTTGGGATCGGCTATATGAATCCTCAATGACCATTTTCTCCATTTAAATTCACCTCAGGCCAAAATTATACAAAATAGAAATAAAAATAAAAATTACTAGAAAAAAAGTACAAGAATTTAGTTTATTTGAGAAAAGCACACAAAGCATATTCAGAAGAAACGACCTGAACACCCCTCCTTGAAGCCATCCAAATAAGCGTCTTGATGTTTTCTAGTTCAACATCAGAGATGTCTGAGAAGATGCATCCTACCTGAGGATACATCATTAGTAAGCTAAATATGCTGATACATTTTTGGAGCACAACATTAAAACTTGAACAACGGCAATAATGTTCTCATCTGGACACACTACAATAGATGGAAGCCCTCTGCAAAAACAAAGCAAGCTATAATCAAGAATATATAAGGGAGTTTAGAGAGAGCAAAAGAGGCGCACATCAAATTGCATGCCATCGATCTTCCACGGAATAATACCTAGGGAAAACTATCAAGAGGAACCACAACTTTCAAAAAGAAAATTCAGCATTTAGAGTAAAAGACATTCAATAGAGGGATAATATCAAGCAGCAAAGCAGACATTTTCATCAAATTCTGGAGTGCAAGTTTAGCACTGAGCCGAGCGAAGTGGGAGGGAGCGTGATGATTGGATCTCAGGCCATAGCCAAGAAGGATAGTTTTAGATACCTTGGATCGGTGATCCAGGGGGACGGGGAGATAGACGAGGATGTCACTCACCGTATAGCGGCGGGATGGTCGAAGTGGAGGCTTGCTTCAGGAGTCTTGTGTGACAAGAAAGTGCCACAAAAACTCAAGAGAAAGTTTTATAGAGCCGTGGTTAGACCCGCCATGTCGTATGAAGTGGAGTGCTGGCCGGTGAAGAACTCTCATGTTCAGAGAATGAAGGTTGCGGAGATGATGTTAATTAGGTGGGATGTGCAGGCTCACCAGGTTAGATAAGATTAGGAATGAAGTTATTCGGGAGAAGGTGGGGGTGGCCCCGGTGGATGAGAAGATGCGAGAGGCGAGGCTTCGGTGGTTCGGACATGTGCGGAGGAGAAGCCCCGATGCCCCGGTGAGGAGTTGTGAGCGGCTAGCGGTGGTCGGTGTGAGGCGAGGCAGAGGGAGGCCCAAGAGACACTGGGGAGAGGTAATTAGACAGGACATGGCCATGATGCGGATTTCCGAGGACATGACCCTTGATAGGAAAGTTGTGGAGGTCTAGTATCAGGGTTGTAGGATAGGGACTTCTAGATTTTTCGTACTCCTTTCCCGGGGTGGGTGAGGTGTGGTAGGGACGCCCATAGATGATTAGTTTGTGTTCTCTTGTGGTAGTCATTTCTGGTAGTTACTGTTTTAATATCATTGCATGCATACCTGCTTATTTATGATATTTATGCCTCTTATGTTTAGATAAATTTTTTTGCGATGTATGCTGGTATAACTAATGCGATTTTTGTTTTTGTTTGCCTTTCTTTTCCCTGCGCCCTCTCGGGTAGAGGTAAGGCCTGTCTACATATTACCCTCCCCAGACCCCACCTTGTGGGAATATACTGGGTTGTTGTTGTTGTTGTCTATTAAGGACACCTCTATATTCCTTATGTAAAGCGCAGCTCGATGTCATTCATGTACTACATGAAACTAAAATCATCAGTATAAAGTGAAGAAAATGTTTGTTCAAATTTCCAGAACCTCCTCCCTCCCCCCCCCACCCCCCCACCCCAAGCTACATCATCCTTCTAACTTCAGTGTTACTTTCTCTTACAGTAATATATTATGTCCCTAGATTAGTAGCAGGGTATCTGTTAGGTAGACTGTCCTAGACAATCTCATGAAGCAGAAGCTAAGAGAAGAGAGAAATCCCTATCAATAGTGTTTGGTTACAGACATTTGCAGGTAAGTCTTCAATAAGAACAACACTTACAAGAATAATGGACGTTTGATCCTGCAACCCCAGATGCTGCTGCAACGAGACTTTGCAGACAGATTTCCCCTTCATATTATCTGCACTATAGTTTTGAGGAAGAAACTTATCCGCTGAAGGATCCCAAGCAGAACTATCAAAACCAGGAGGAGCAACTACTAACTTGTCCCTACAATAAAACTGAATTATCAAATGAAATGCAGTACCATAAACACCAGAGGAAAAACAAACCTGAGAGACTACTAATATGTTGCAGCAAATAAAAACATCTCCGGAGTCTCTAGCAGAGAATAAAGACTTGCAAAAGAATCTGAAATTCGTAGTGGTCCTAACTTTAAAACATTGAGAGGAACACGTACTTGTGTATGGTTAAGGTGGGTTCCAGACCATAACTCAAAGCATGAATTATGTGCCCTTTTGTTTGCATGGATGACATTACAATAACTTTATTGGAGTAGACAACCCCAGCCTGGACAAAGACAAAAGAGGAGCAAAATGTTATACTATGCAGGCTAGACAAGCTCAACTTTATCTGGATATAATCCATTGAACAAGGAAAACAAAAAACATGACTTCTAGTCTTTAAAGGCAAATACAAATGAAAAGTGTGGATGGAGAGTTCATGGTGCCTACTTTCAGGTTCAAAAGTCTATCTGAAAATCATGTGCATTTAGATATGAGTCAGGAAACCCTTTCTAGTGCAAACACAGACATTCCGCTAGTTGACCAAATGACATCCAGTAACTGCATTAAAGCATCCAATGGTGACAAAGAGTTAAGAGGTCAGAAAGCCTCAAATACCTTCAAAACATTGACAAGATGGGACTTGCTGTTATCTTGCAGACGATCAGAACGATGTAATCTGTGAGGATCAAGTCCACATAGGGCTAACTTCTCAGGCTGCTCTACACACTGTCACATATGACCTTTTGAGATTATCAAGAGACTTGGTACATTTCAAAGTAATTATAAGAGTAGAATAGTCAATGAACACATAATGGGGGATCTTGCCTGAGACGCGAAGCTTTGACATGTCAACATTATCCTGGTATCTCCAAGTCCCTGTACATTCAAGAAGAAAGAAAGCTTTAGCCACAATGCAGAGAGAAAAGAAAATTTTAACAGAAGCATCAGCCGGCATGGTTTGTGCCTAAGATATAAAACAGGTAAGTACATCATTCAGAGGAGAACAAGTCAACTGAACCATATAAGAATAAAATTCAGTTGCATGCACGTGGAGTAACCCATTTTAGTTGATACATATAGAAGAAAGAGATAACCAGGCCCATCAAAATTACCACCAAAAAATTGTAGTTTCTTCATGTCAATGGCCCTTTTGAACAATAAGGTCACGAGGACATTCAGGAAGGAATAATGCAATCAAATGGCTCCACATTGAAGAGAAACAGAGTGATACCAGATCTATCTAACTAATACTCCCTCCGTTCCACAATAAGTGACCAATTTGCTTTTTTATTTTGGTCCAAAATAAGTGTCCATTTATATAATCAAGAAAAAATTCAATTTGTTTTTCCAAAATTCCTTATGTACGTATCCCTTAAAAGTCATTTACCCTCACATTTGAGAAGAGATGTAAGTGCTACTTTAACTATAGTGCAATATTTAATGAAGGGTAGTTTAGTCACACTAACTATTTTCGTCTAGAATTTAGTATTTCCTTAAAGGGTGTGCCCAAAGCAAATTGGTCACTTATTGTGGACCGGAGGGAGTAGTAATTAGTAAACATGAAGTAAGAAGTTTATTGTTGATGAATGCAAATGCTAGGAAGTGAACCTGATCTACAAAAACATCCCAAAACAATGGACCAACAATAGATGTTTCCCAGTTGTGTATATGAAGCACATCAGGCTGCTTTCCTGCTTTAACTATATAATCCAAAGAAGCGCGAGAGAAGTAGGTGAATCTGCCATCAAAGTAGAGTTTAGAGGAAATAGTGAAAATACACACTTGACAACAGAAGAACTAAAGAATAAACACCAAAAGTTTTAAGCGCATGCAGGAAGAACAGATCAGAAAACTATACAAACACCACCAACACTCAAATACAAGTGACTTAGTAACTTCTTCAACCAGCTGCATTGCAAAGAGACTGGGGGTTTGGGGGGAGAAGGTGAGGGTTAGAGGTCTACACAAATGCAATGCCCCGCTAGTAGGTGCTTGTTTCTAATTAGACTATGAGCTATACAAATATACTCCTACGCTTGAACAAACAACCATCCAAACGGTAATTTATTCCCAATATGGCCCTCAAGTCTTCTGTTGTCATACAATGTGGACAATGCTGTAATGAACGTGGTATCTCACAGATACCTTATTTGCAGCTTTCGCCTCATTTACCCCTATCCCCATGAGAATTAGCCAGAGAACAATTTAAGCAACTGTCCAGGAATTATTATCTTATTGAATGAGAGCAATTCTGTAGAGACAGTAGAATTTAATCCAAAATATTACATGATATGGTCTCAACACATCCAGTATAGTGAAGCAGAAAAGTATTCAAAAGCTAGCCTCAAGCTGTTAGGAGCTTGTTTTTGGATAAAAAAGTACAAAGAAGTTCAGTAAAATTAAACAACTGTAGAGAGACAAGTCATTTTCTACCTGAGTTCAGCTCTAAACAACAAACAGATACTAGCATTTTTCCATCGTGACAACAACTTAAAAAAGCTAAATTGATATCCCCATTACTTAGCACTAACACACCAGATTGGATCTTGATGTAATGAATAGACAACAACTTAAAAAAGCTAAATTGATATCCCCATTACTTAGCAGTAAGCTTGCTTGCCGTGGTGTGTCAGGTCGCGGGTTCGAATCAGCCTCTCTGCAAATCAGGGGGAAGGCTGCCTAGAGTATTCCCTTCCCCAGACACTCACGAAGTGGGTATTGAACTGGGTCGGCCCTTTTTTATTACTTAGCACTAACACACCAGATTGGATCTTGATGTAATGAATAGAAGGGTAGAGGCGCGGGAAAATCTGATTGGACCATGACCACATTTCACAGCGACAGCGTATTCTATCATCCTGGATGTTACTATTTTTAGAAGATCTTAGAAAGATTTCATAAATGTCAGCTAAGCAGTTATACAGAAAATAAATCTCTTCTTTAGCATGATCAACTGTTTCCAACCCTCTTCTCGTCAATACACTGCCAAGATTTTGGTTTACAACGAGTAGTGTAACCATCTTTTCAACATTAGTTCAATATGAAATTTGCCATACTTGTCTAAATCTGTGTGGTTTAGGCAAGTGGGAAGCAGGAGAAGTTGTAGAGGCAGCCAACTGAGATTCATACAACATATTAGGAGTCACAACTATAAAATGCTGGAAGTATTGTGTTTATATTAATATCAGATATTAAACAAACAACTGGTGTCTGGAGTATGTTGGTTATTTAAAGTTCTTTCCAGTTAAGAGTCAAGCAATGTTAACCAAAAATAAGAACTCATAATAAGAGTTGACCAACAATATCATGAAGCAATCCAACTGAAAGGCCTGCATTCTGAGACGCTTTCAAGTTCTAATTACATTTGATATAAAGAGAGTATTCCAAATCAGACATATACTTCATAAGACAGATATAAGGATAATGCATAAGAACATACTACGTTGAAGACATGCATAAATAAGATCCTTCACAATATTTAAAAATAAATAAAAACAGAAGCAAAAGGCAATATTTGCGCATCAGAATGGCCCCCAGAGATGGGGAACTACACATTAATAAATCAATCAATTATGCATCAAACCAAAACCAGTTGGGATAAGCTATAAGAAGATTGGGGAAAGAACATAGTTAGAGGAAAAGGCTTTAAGATGGTAAAAGTTTAAGAAGGGGAGACAATAAGAAGTATGAAATTCTTATCCTACTTCATTCAATTGCAAAGTAATCTTAACAGAATTTACAAACCGTTCAAAATCATTTGAGTAACCATATACTTTCTCACGGCTGAAAAATGACGAATAGTAGAGAGGTTCTATAAAAGTCACTCCAATGCCATAGACAACCCTGTATAACAAAGAACAAAGGTCACTGCTGTTAGCATCAGGATCAAGATTGATATAAACAGCGCGACATAGGTTAGAGAACAACTGATCACTCCCCAACTTAAATATCCATGTTCTACCAGTTCCCTGACAACCAGGCTCGCCCCAGAAAGAAAAATAGACCAAATATATGTTTTGGCTTTATAACATAGTAAGCAGAAACTCACCCGGTCCAGATTCTGTTTCCGTGCATATGACCATTAAAGTATGAAAGAAACTCTGCTTCTACTTCTCGTAATCCATGAACTTCATTTAAGTTTAGGCTAGCATACCTGTACAAAATTTATTCAGTAGATTTTTACTTCATTTCACTCATGACTAAAACAGAGTAAACACGAAGACGCAGTAGGCACAAGATAATATATGAATGAGGACTCCACCTATGTATAGATTGCATAGAAGCTGACGTACACTAAACTAATATACGTCTTGCAAATTGGTGTAAAGAGATCCAATATGAACACAGAGTGTTAGTTCCCCTAGAACTTAGCAGAGAGCAACTTTAAGTAACTTGTGTAACAAGTTAGAATTGCCTTCTAAAAAACAAGATAACCAAAGTAGATCTTTATTTCCTTTAAATAGAGTATTTAAACCATCTCTTTTTATTTATATCTGAATTTATATATTTTCTTATTACCCCTCTTGAGATGATAGCTCAAGAAAAGCATAAATAAAGATGTCCCAGGTGCAAACTTTCATCGTAAACCAACCAAAAATGAGAGTGGAAAATAAATATTCTTGATTACTTGGGTAAGATAATCTCGACCAGATTTCCGTTTCTTTGCAAGGCACAAGATAAGCCGGTTACATATAGTGCCAAAGATCCAACTGAGACCACTGGTGCCATTTCAGTACAAATGTGGATTATGTGGTAACCTGACCTGAAATCAGTATAAAAAGAACAGATGAAGCCCGGAAAACTCAGTTATTATAAATTATCTAGCATTACTGCACACTACTTGGGGACCCTACAGTATATAGCAAAACTTCTAACTGACAGCATTGGGGTGGGGGTTTTTTTTTTTTTTTTTTGGGGGGGGGGGGGGGTGGAGGAAGCTGATTCAAACCATATACCAGAAGAAAAAAAGTTCCAACTCATTCACCCCTGCAACATCTTTGTTATATCCATGTCACCCAAAATTTCAGGTATGATTAATACAGCTTTAACAACAAATGGATTACTTGAACTAAACTAATCCAAAAAGAAAATCAAGCGATGAAGTATTTGGGTGAAAATTGTAAAATAGAAACTTCTGAACCCATTAAACTTCTCAATGTTTTGCTTCTAAAGTCCTATCTTCAGAAAATAGTCACCACATTGGAGAAACACATTTTTGAAAACATACTTTCTACTTTTCTTGGAGAAGTGACGCAGCTCTGCGAGAAGCTCGGTATCCTGTTTATGCATTATATCAGAGAAATAATCAACTATACTGACTTTTGAATCCATGACCAGCCTTCTAAAGTCTGATGCCTCCTTGCTGCCAATCAAACTGGTAAGAACCATAGAGTCTATCCGTAGAAGTAACTCAGCAGTGATTGAGAACTTATCTGTTTCATGGAACCAGCAATGAGCTCTTAGCTTTTTTACATACAAACTCTCCAGAACATGTAACAAGAATCGTCAAATATATTAGGATAGGACAGAACGAGAAGATACCAAAAGTACAAAAAAACGGTTAGTAAATGCATATAAGTCGGAGACAGACCATTATCTCTACAATCTAGAGCATGTAACAGCAATCACTTTCTACGTCCTAAATGGCATTTGGAAATTCCTGTTTTTTATACAACTATTATAGATACTAGTTTCGTATTGAAAAGAGAAATGGATAACAAGATAAAAACTCTAATTAGACTATGAGATATACAGTTTACACAAACCATCTAGCGCTTGTGAAGTATCAAAAGAGACCAAAATGTATTTCAACAATTGATACATTTTCAACATGATTAACCTGAATATTACTCCTCTTTATCCTTGGCTCGCCTTAACCTTAAAATTCTCAATATTGATACTTGAACAACATATTTTCTGAAGTGGAAATTATAATTTCTTTTTCCTAAAGATTGGGAAACTAGAATATTTAGTCTCTTTTGGTGTTAAGTTGAGAGAGTTTTGTCTTCCATTTTACTACCATATAGAAGTGTGAGTTCAAAGGCTCTTTTTGGTTCATCTATCTGATGCTAAATCTTGAGCATAAAATTGTGGAGATAATCTCATTGGTCAATTGATGGTTCTGCTGGAGGTGACATTCTAGGTAGTAGATTGACTGAATTTGCCCTTCTGTTTTGTGATATTCCATTTGATGCGCTAAATAGTCTCTTTGGACATTTAGGTGGGGTTATTTTGAGTACTTTGTGTGTCAGCGTGTGTCATTGGTTAAGTTGGTAGCATTATTGTGCTTTTTTATTAGTATGGTCTCATTGACTAAGATCACTCATCTTATTATTTATGTCCTTGGCGTCCTTTGTGGGTTTCTTGGCTGTTCACGTGTAGGAGATCTTTGGGGTTTTCATTGAAGGAAACTTTCTTATTGGTCCTGCAAAAGATACAAGAAGATTGCAAGAATTGTAACCGCTACCTTTTCTTGTATTAATCAGCTTTGTTCTCTCTAGTTGCTCGATCTGATCAAGCAATGATCTTTCCTTTCTTTTTACTCTATCAAGCTCTTCAATGGCCATGATGCGTTGTTTGTTCAAGTACAAGATATCTAGATGGAAGCCATTCAGCAAACAAAAAAAGGTGTGTTAACACAGGTCTAAGTAAACTTGGACAGACAAAGTGCATCAATAACTTACTCTGTTGAGCTTCTCTGAAAAGTTGCCAAATGTCACTACCTTTCTCTTCTAATTCAGCACTCTTCATTTGTGGAATATTCTATAAAAGTACATGAATATATTTCAATGGATGGAAACACGTAGTAAAGCAAGATTGAAGCAACTGAAGTAAGAACGCTGCGGTACCTCATCACTACTGTGGTTTCCCAAGCTAGGTTGAAAACAATGTAGTAATTTAGTCAATTACATTAAAGGGAAAATTTTGGTCACACAAAAATGATAACTTAGATGCGAGGGGAGAAGGATGGATTCATGCTCACTCCAACTGGAAAGGTTCACTAGTTGAGCCATTACTCTCTGCATTCTTCCTGAAATAAGACAAACAAAAGAAATTTCAGCCCACTAAATGAAGAAACGTTGGTGTCTTGAATTGGAAGAACAGTCTCTCCTTTTGCCCCATCTTTTGATTTAATATTTAAATGAGGTACTCTGTAATGCCAAGGCAACTCAAAAAGTCTCAGGGAGCAAGCCACCATATAGGGCCTTCCCCCTACAAAGGTTGAGTTATACATGGGGTAATTGGGACGTCTTATCTTTTGCCCATTATACACTATGTGCAAGATGAACAAAGATGAGGGCATGCAACACCTGCTCAGCATTTAATTAGAACACAATTTCTAGAACGTTTAAGATCTCCAGCAGTTTGCAACAATTGAGTTTATGATCACTGGCTTATGGGATTCACTCGAACGTGAAGCTCTTGAACCGTTCCACCCATGTATCTCCAGAGGCGGAGCCAGAATTTGAAGCTTGTGCGTTCGGGATTCTTGTTCGTTTATGTTATTGAGTTCTAAATTAACAATTTATGCATATTCAATGAATTTTTTAACACAAATACAGGTTTTAGACCAAAGTTTCTGGGTTCGACTGAACCCGCAAGTGCTATGCTAGCTCCACCCCTGCTGTATCTCTAACACCCCACTACCATATGTTTTGACAACAAAATAAACATAAGGGGATGGCTTTGCTTTGAGTAGGTGGTGGAACTAAAAAGCATAGTAATTAATATTCAGTCAATCTATCATTGAACATGGATAATGAGGTTAGAAAAGCACAGTTGCCAAGAGTCCCACATGACAAATAAATGGCTCCCCACCAATCCTTTACCAATAACACGACCCAATTTACCTACACTCATATATCTGTAGGTTTCCCCCTTCTAGTGCAGAATAGAAAGAGGGGGGGTGGGGGGGGAGGGGCGTCTTCCACTTTCAATTCTGCAAAGATGCTATTCCTACGCTCCCTCACCTATCTTCCACGAAATGAGCAACTCTACCGTAGCACCAAGGCCAATATGAACCGTACTGGTGAAAAAATAGCAACTTTGTTTTCCCAATTTTCATGCTAGAAAAATATTTCTCTGTTATAAACTATCAGGAATAGCATATTTTGCAATTTGAAGACAAGCAAGGAAATAGGTGGCTTAAACAGGCAACAATTAAGAGAAAGAAATAGATTCAGAAGGTAGCCAAATGAGTTATACTAGTAAAGAATATTACCCGACGCAACAGATAACGGAAGCTCGGAAAGGTTTGCCGTTAGCCGGAGAGAACATGCGAAGAGGAGGAGGAGGAGTTTTAGCGATCGATAAACTGGAAAGCATCTCCGTGATCATTGTCCAGTAGCGAAGATTATGTACGACTGTGACTGAGAGAGACGTGAATATATAGCTATGATAAAAAGGAATGGAGTGGAGATTTTGCCAGTTTGTAGAGTGTAAGTGTCACGTGATTTTGCTCCAACATAGCAGATGACGTTAAATGACCAAAAAGTCCTTCTCTTAACTACTTAACCGCCTTCCACAACCGTCAGTTGCGAAACTAATGGTACAACAAAGCCTAATTCCTAAATTGAATTATTGGGTGATTTGATTTCACATTACTGGTCTCCATCCAAGTCTTTGACACAGTTAATCTGGAAGAGGAGAATCCAAGTGGATAAGCATGTTAAAATTTCATGGTATAGCCAGTTTTTACATTAATTAATGAAAAATAGCCACTGTTTATGAAGTCAATGAAAAATAGCCACTAGTTTGCTGTAACAGGGACCGGTCCAGTATAATATACGGGAGTTCTAGTGCATTTGTGTACGAACTCCAGTATATTATGTTGGACCGGTATACTTTGCTAACTCCCTGTAAAATTTGCGGGTGACTGGAGCACTAGTGCTCCAAACTCCAGTATATTATACTAGACAATTATCCTGTTGAAACTCCCGTAAATTTTGCGGGAGTTCCAGCATATAATTATGCTTGAACTCCAGTAAAATTTGCGGGAGTTCCAGCATAGTTATCCTAGAACTCCCGTAAAATTTACATGAGTTCAAACATATTTATGCTGGAACTCCATAAAATTTGCGGGCATATTTTTCCAGATTTTGAACAGTATTTTTGCTCAGATTAAAGTGGCTAAATTTTGATGACTTTTGAAACTTGGCTTTTTTTCAACGACCAGTGGTAAATCTGGCTATTTTTGAATTTTTTCCGATAAGCATTGGTCTATTCAAATTCATTGTATCATATGGGCGGGTTCGGGATAGTCCAACCCAGCCCAGTCCACGTGGGCTTTAGCAATTGATGGGACGGGCTGGGCTGGACTAGCCTACTATTTTAATGGGTCTTATAATGATGAGCAAATATCATTTGTAGCCCATCGGACAAAACAAATTTCATCCAGTAGCCCACAAATTAACCCTAACAAATCATAGCCTAAAATATCTTAATAGTCTTATGACATCCGTCTCGACTCACCCACTCCCCTTTCTACCTCTTGGCTCAAATTTTAAAAAGTATTGATTTTGACTCATAGATAAAAATATTAGGAACGAATCACAGACGGTGAATAGTTAATTGTTCTCTGCAACTATTTTCAAAGCCTCTATTCTCTCGCCTATCTATAATTATTTTGTAGATTTATGCCTATCTCTTTTTCATGTGTATGTTTGCTAGGTTTTAGAATTGACAAAAGGTCTATTTTTGGTTAAAAATTAATTCGCTCATCAAGTTCTTATTTATCTGTTGAAAATTGATGTTTTGGCTTTTATTCTTTTCTAATTTGTAGGTTTTGTTGTTCCTAGGATTGTATGCATGTGAACTTTCTCTTAAAATTGCTAATGCTTGCATCTGGATCTTGTTGCCAAGAGTAAAACGATTGAAGCAACAGAGACTTATTTTTCGAATCTCTCAGTAGCATCGAAAAATCTTCTCACCTATTCTGCTCTTTTGAATTGCTACTGCAAGGAATTAATGATTAAAAATATTGAGGTGCTGATGGAGAAAATGAAAGAACTTTAGTTAGGTTTAAGCTCCCTGCCTTATAACAACTTGATGACTCTCTACACAAAAACCGGGCACCCAGAAAAAATTTCAACAAATATTCAAGAAATGAAGGCCTATGATGTAATGCCATATTCTTGCATCAAAAAGATAGTTACTATACAAAATATACAAAATGGATTGTTACTACACAAAAAATATACAAAATAGATTGTCACTATACAGAGCAAATATATAAAATAGATGTAACTATACAAAATATATACAAAATAGATGTAACTATACAAAAAATATACAAAATAGATTGTCACTATACAAAAAATATATAAAATAGATGTTACTATACAAAATATATACAAAACGACTGTCACTATACAAAAATACATGATACACTCCATAATATTAGAAAATACACATTATACACAATTTTTATACATTTTTAGACAGAAACATTCACGATACAAGTTATATTTGGGATACACAAATATATACACTTTAGATACACAAGCGCAGTTGAGATAGGCTCAATGTACACAAATGATACACTATAGAACCTAGGATACAATATTTATACATTGCAAAAAAAAATTCTCCGTTGCGCTAGGTAGGGGTTGAACTTGCGACCATCTGCTTAGGAAATAGGCGCTCTACCCACTGAGCTACAAGCACTTGTGTTGTCATACTCATTCTGTTCAGCTAGTATATGCAATATGTTTAGGCCGAATGGCCATTTTTGAAAGTGGGTCAAAACATGGGCTATTAAAATTTTGAGGGGCTATAGAGGGTAGTTTTCTCTATAATGATCTGTCCATCCTAACCCTATGTGGGCTACAGGCCTCTACGGGTCGGCCCATCAGTTTTTAAAATATCATTTTATATTTTTTCTTTAAGTATTGTCTTTTTATTATCTTAAGTCGATGGTCTTTCCGAAACACTCTCTCTACCCCTTCGGGGTAGGGAAAAGATATGTGTACACACTACCCTCCCCAGACCCCACTTATGAGATTTTATTGGATTGTTCTTGTATTTTTTTATTTAAGTTCTAAACTAAAAAAAGAAATATTAAAAAAATCTTATTGAAAATTTTTCACAAACTATTCAAGAGAACGTCCATGACGCTTATTGGATATCTAACATCTTATCTCCATCAAATACATTTGAATCCGCTTGTGAGAAAGTTATCTTAACATCTCCACTTTCTTCTACATGTACAATTCGTATGTAAATATTAATTAGTTAAATATTAAAAATAATTAAATTTTTAAAACTAATTAACGTTTTAAGACTTTAATCTTTTAATATGATGAGCTTAATAATCTTTAGGCTTGGGATACTCTTCTTCTTGTTTTTTATTTCATATACTTCTTATATTTTATATATTTTACATGCATATTTTTAATAGGCCCACAGGCCATCCCAATCCAGATCTAAGCCTCACAAGTCACGGGCTTAAAGTCTTTTTCTAAGGGTAAATTTCAAAAATAGCCAGATTTACCACTGGTCGTTGAAAAATAGCCAAGTTTCAAAAGTCATCGAAATTTAGCCACTTTAATCTGAGCGAAAACACTGTTCAAAATCTGAAAAAATATGCCCGCAAATTTTACTGGAGTTCCAGCATAAATATGTTTGAACTCCCATAAATTTTACGGGAGTTCCAGAATAACTATGCTAGAACTCCCGCAAATTTTACTGGAGTTCAAGCATAATTGTGCTGGAACTCCCGCAAATTTTACGGGAGTTTCAGCAGTATAATTGTCCAGTATAATATACTGGAGTTTAGAGCACTAGTGCTCCAGTCTCCCGCAAATTTTACAGGAGTTAGCAAAGTTTACTAGTCCAGCATAACATACTGGAGTTCGTACACAAATGCATTAGAACTCCCGTATATTATACGGGACCGGTCCATGTTGCGGCAAAATAGTGGCTATTTCATTGACCAGTGTGAAAACTGGCTATACCATGAAATTTTAACATGTATCACCGTTCAAATTTTGACAACCTGACAACAAATAATCCAAATCAGCACAAATGAAGTTACGCCAAAATATAATGTACAGTAACTAAATCAAAAGGTGTAGCATGTACCCCAAGAATTTTCTCAAATTTAGCTTAGCAAATAGGGGCATTAAATTATTGCAGCTGCAGAATGATAAAAAGATTCTATTTACAAGTGCTTGGGCGATGAGCGGCAACGTTCAAATCTCAATACAACAACCAATAGAAACAAATCAATAGGTAAATTAAGCGGAGACTCAATATTCCTGTACAAATTCCCCACAGCCCCCCTTTACTTTGTGGCTATAACTAGCTAAATTTGAAAACCTCAGTAGTTCTATCTATCAAGCAACGGAAAACCATCTTTCCCTTCAATGATGACTCAACTTGCGCTTTTTTGCCTGCTTTCTCAACTGCTCCCTCCTCTCTTCTTCTTCTATCTTCCGAAGTTCTTCCTCGTCCTCTTTCCTTGCTATTTTTGCACTGGAAAACAAATTAAAAGTAGGTCCGCATTCAGCACCTTCGTTTAGTTGTGCGGGAGACTGTTGAAGCACTCATCTTGACAAGATAAGTACTATAACAGGAACACACAATTGCGAATAGACATTGCATAACCTTAATATCTAGTCCAGAAAATTGCTGCTTCTCATCATAGCAGCAGCCATAAGCATTGGTTACGTTTTGAAACGTTTGCACAGAAAAATTCAAAAATCTCATTTTAAAGCCAGAAGGAAAGAAGGTTAACTATAGGTTTGAAATTACTGCTTCCAGTCTTTTTTCTGTCTTCGCATCACAGTAAAACAAATGGATACGCAAAAAGAACAGTATTCCACTCAACTTCACCCATGTAGTCAAAAACTAGGTGATGAGGTCATGCCCTGCATGTTAGACCCTCTATATGAAATGCAAAATAAGATAAAAAAGAAATGCCTAACTAGGAGAAGCCTTAAATTTGAACTTCTAGCAAATGAATTAAGTGCATGTTATTCCTTTGAAGGGAAGATGGGAGTGGGATTGCTTGCACTAGCAGATCAAGTGAACTAGGCGCTCAGCATGAACTAACAAATGTTGATAGTATAGAAAGATGAGACAATTTCACCAACCTTCGCTTTTCTTCCCTCAGTATATCATCAAAATTAGCCTCCATATCACTAGTATCATCATCATCTTGATACCTGTTGGGATTATACCTGCAAAAAAAGACAATACTTTCTCAAGCCAACAAAATGAGATGAAATTCAATATTAGGCATTATCAAAGCTAGCAACATCTTGCAGTTTATCATAGATCTTAATTTAACTACATCAAATAAAGAACCAATTATACAAGTTCTATCTGAATCAACTTTTTTGTATGTTTCCTCAACCGTAAGAGAATCTGACCAGAGAACGTGAATATTTCACCTGATCAGTTTCCCCTAGGAAGTTTATCCACTTGCACAAAAAAGTCCTTCAAGACTATAAAGTTTCTGGTCTCACGAACCCTCAACTCTAAAGCAACCAGCAATGTCAGAAATTCTAAAGCTAGAGCTTCAAAATGAAATTATTGCAAACCAACCTTCCCAAAAGGATAAAAATCAACTAAAAGAAACTTGTAAGGAAGGAATGATAAGTACCCAAACATCCTCCTAATCATACTAATAGCTTCTGCTCCATCACCTTCTTCATCATGTCTCATTGGTTTTCTTGCTGGGTGCCTATCTTCCAAAGAACGAGTTGCAGTTTTAGGAGGCAGTTGCTTTATCTGTTAAAATCACAAATTTGGATCAGCAGGTCTCCACCACCACTACAACTGGCAAACCCCCCAACCCAAACCAAAAAAGAGGGAAAGTAAGCCTTCATTCTCTGTATCCCAAGGAAAAGATAAATTGGATAACATAAAAAAGAAACATAGGTAAGACCTGAGATTTGGATGACGGCACTTCCTGTTTCTGCATCATCTGCTTAGATTTGGATGAAGGCACAGCTTGATTTGATATCCCCTTTGACTTTCCAGATTGTGGCAGTTCCTTTTTCTGTACTACGGACTGCCTTGGAATAGAAGGTTGCGACTTTGAAGGGGTTGGCTTATGCAAAGCAGGCACAGTGCTCTTGGCACCTGGTGTCAAAACCCTCTTGCCATTTGGAACCCCTATAACTTTGGGAGGCACCACGTTTGGCCCCAAAGGCCGATCAGGCCCACTCCCTTTACTGATACTAAGCTGTTTCCTCAAATCTAATGCTAGTTGAGATTGTTTACGAACAGAAACTGATTTCTGTGTCAACAGTTTTGATTGCATTTGGCTGCTTCCTGGTATAGGTTTCCGTACTTCACGATCATTGAGCAGCTTTCTTCGCATATTGCTTAAAGATTGCTTGCTGCTTAGTGGTGAAGATAACCGTGCATCTTCAATATCACCAAAAAACTGAATAAGTTTTCTCAATAAATACAGTATGGCGTCTGAACCACTAAATAAACAACCAGATTAGCTATGATAGGAGGCGCACCAGAATAAGGGGCAGAGTCTTTGCGAGGTACTCCTTTTGATGGAGCAGGAAGTTCGGCATCATCAGATAATAAAAATGAGTAATCTCTTGTATTTTTTAACATCTGAACCTTTGTTTTAAACTGCAGAAATTGATATGGCAAAAAATTGTTTAAAAAAAGCATCAGAAAATACAGAGTACATCATCAGTAGGAAAACACAATTAAGAGAAGTATATTAATTTCCACTAATTAATTCAGTACCCCATTAGTGACCTTTGGTGCATGGCTGCTAGTGCCAGATTTTGATCCTGAGGTTTTTGATGCAGAGCTCCTATCGTTCTACAAGAACAGAAAACCCTCTGTAAAAGATATAATGTAGGCCTGACATCAATGGAAATGTATTCAATGCCCATTGGCTCCAGTGAAGATGAGAATAATTAACCATGCAATAATGGCATGTCATGTGATATTACTAATTTTTCATAGCGTGGAAGTGGAAGCTAAAGCTGTTGTCTTATTGTGTACACTACTGGAGAGGACTTATAAGGTGATGATGATTTGCAAACCTTCATCAATCATAGAATTACAAAACTATACTGAGGCACAGGCATCTTCATATGAAATAAAATTGATACATACAGCATGGTTTGATTTCAGGACTTTTGCTGCCAAATTTGGATTCTCCAATAGCGACTTGCTTTCTTGGATTACTCTTTGAGAGATCACAGGCTGAGAAGGTCCAAAGAAGGAACCATAACTGAAAGAGCCGAGAAAGAAAGAAGTAAGACCAACAGCATAAGCTTCAAAACTGAAATCAATTAACTTTATTTTAGATGTATACACCAATAAATCATTATAAAGTGTAAGAGATACATTTCGTGCAACTACGCCTTGAAGATTAAAAACACAGAAAATATCAGAACTATACTAGTATTTTTTTTGTACAAATCAGAATTTTGGAAAAAAATCATATTTGTCAATTTCCAGTAGTGAACAATTTCATATGAAACTAGAGTGGCAGGAGGACAAGGCATATATTCCAAAGAAGATGCATAAATATACACCCAAAAGATCCATTTGACATATGCGGTTTTTTATGAAAATCTATTTGACATATGTTATTTTTTTTAAATGTATTTTATATATGTGGTTTTGAAAAGCGCAATTCCATGCATGAGACAGAACACAGCTAATATTTAGAAATATGCAACAGACTAAGTGAAGAGTACATCCATTCCACAGAATCGATAAATTCAAAATTCAGCACAAGGTAAAATATTGACAAACAAACAAACAAGGGTGTCCAAAATCTGAAACACACTAGTGGCACTCACTTGTCACTTGGCAAAGCCTTCTTAATTTCAGTTGAACGGACATTGACAGACCCTAATTCCTTCTTCCTCTGTTTCCTGATATCTTCTTTCAGTCGTTGTCTCAGCTCCAGGTACTCCGACAACTCTTGTGGAGGCTGCTGAGGCTCTTCCTCCTCATATTCCTCTTCACCCTCCTCGTCCTCTTCTTGCTCTTCACCTTCCTCCTCATATTCATCCAAATCTTCATACTCCTCATACACCTGAATGAACACAATAAAGCTGTCACCAAAGCAGAAGATGAAAATTTCAAAGCAAAAGCAAGGATTTAAAAAAGATATAGTAATAGCTTACGTCTCTTTCATATACGCCCATAGTTGTTCTGGATCAGCCAAACAAATTCTCAATAACTCATGAGAAGACCAAAAGGCAGCTCCTGATCAGAGAAGGAGATAAAGTTATGACCACATTGATAGGCTGATAGGCACACAATGGAAACTATAACTTTTTCCACCATAACATATTAAAAAGAAAATTTCCACCAAACTGGTGCACACCAAATTAAGTTAATCAGCGGAAGACAAAAACAATCAACATCTGTCAAAGATCAGATATTGAAACAAATCAGACCTTATTAAATGATATGATATAGCTTGCGCCTGCAGTACCTGAAGCTAGAGGAGTTGTACGTGGCGGTTAAGTTAGTTAAAAATAGGGCTGAAGCCTAGTTTTAGATAAGTTAGTTTAGTCCAGCTAAGTTTCAAATTAGAAGTTGTATAAGTTACACTTTAGTCCAGTAATTTTCCTGTATTTAACACATTTAGTCCTATAGCCAAATAGGGAAAGGGCTGAGTGTCAGATGAGTATGCCTCTTCTCACTCCCCCTATATGTGTTCCAATTACTTTTCATAGTAAGGATATACAAGAGAATATTCTTATTTTACCCTGGTTCATCTTCTTTTTTAATTTTCTGTCTTTTTCTTTCTTCCTTTTTCATTTCCGCAGCTTTTTTTCCTTTTTCTTACTGTTCCATATATTAAATGAATTGATAGAGAATTTGAACATTTCAAAACCTTCACCGTTTCTCTTCTTCTTCTCCTTCTCCGCAATAGAGCAAGGGAATTATTCGTGGCACCCAAATTTTTAGTGTTTTTGAGTCCATACTCAACAAATTACTTTTAGAAAAATAAAAATTGATTGCAACAGAACCACACCAGTTCCATTTACTACTAATTATTTATTGGAAATCGAACACGTAAATGCTTCCAATTTCTTAACTCTTGATCCACTGGAACCTGAAGGACCTTAAACGATAATTAAAAAATTTAATCTAGAATAGGAAACCCTAATTTCCACTAATTAATATCCAAATAGCCTACAAATTCACAAAAATTGAAAATATATTACCTGAATCGATCTGGAATGCCGAAACAAAGCAGTTATTCAATGAAAATACAAAGAGAAAATGGTAAAAATTTAGTAATGTATTGCCTAAATAGATCCGCCATACCCAAAAACCCAAGCAGATCGAGTCAAATCCGACGAAAGTACCGAAAGGGGCGTGAATGCGAAGCAAAAACGAAACGATTCTGGATCTGGCAAAACGGCCACAACGGGATTGAGGTTAACGATCCGGCTTCGTCGTGAATGGGCAACGCTGAATGATATAGAAAGACGAGAGCTGGAGGAAAGACCCAGAACATACGGGGACAAATGCTATCGTGCGCTGGGCGTATATAGCCCGAACCCGAGTTCAGTTTCAACATACTTGTTGGTTTTCCGTAGGAAGATAGGAGAAAAATGCATGCAATAAGGGGATTCGCAATAAGGGTTGCCTGGATGTACTTATTCTTTATCGTTGGCTTTCTTTTTCATTTGCGTTACCAGTAAAGAGTTTTGACCAAGTCATTTTGATCTAAAAGAAAGGAAATGAAAACAAACCGCTTCCATCTATCCTATTTTGACAACACTAGAGATACGTAGAGCTCGTTTTGATGAGTTGTAAATAGCTGATAGGTATTTATATGTTTTGCTAAAAGTACTCAAATTTATAATAAGCAGTGATGTATTTGATTAAAAAGTGTTGATAAACTATTCTTTTGTTAAAATGACTAGTATACCCTAAAAATTTTTAAAAAAATTATAAATTAAAAATTTCTTTGTAAAGAAAATAATTAACAACGAATATGGAATGGAGAAAAAGTCAAAAAATTTATTTTAGGAAAAATATTTTGTGAATTAGAAAATATTATTAAGAATAAACTAGTAAAAGTGTTGGTCAAACTAAAGGTGCTTATAAGCAGAAAAGCAATAAGTTGGGGTGGCCAGCTTATGACTTATGGCTAACTTTAGCTTATAAGCACTTTGGGTGTTTACCAAATGCGTAGATAAGCCAAAAAGTGCTTATAAGATAGTTTGACCAGCTTATAAGCTTAGCCAAACACCATCTTAGAGCATGTTTGGATTAGCTGATTTGAAGTAGCTGATAAGTATTATTAAGTGCTCAAAAATATTTTTAAGTGTTGAAACTGATTTAATAAATACGGGGTAACATGTTTGGGTACAAGTGCTGAAATTGATGATAAATTGCGGCATTATTGGATAAAAAAATGTTGATAAGCTCTTTTTCTATTAAAATGACTTAAATAACCTTAGAACTGTTTACACTTATAAGGGCATATTTTCTTTAAAATTTTATATTCAAGTTCGATTCAAGTACAAAATATTCTATTGTTTATTTTATTTAAAATACAACTGTGCTTAGATAAGATAATTTTTATGATAAATATAATTTATTTTGTGATGGCATATAATCATGAGTTATATTAATTAATAAATTGACAAAAACTTCTTAGTAAAAAATAAAAATAGGATAAAATATTTGAAGAGAAACAAACTGTCTTCACCACTATAACACTAAGAAATAATACACCAAGAATTTCATATATCCTCATTTATTACATACAGCTCAAAGATTAATACACAATCACATAGATATAAATATTCAAAGAAATGGAGAATTTGTTTATCTTAAATAGTCAATGAGAATAATTGTAGTCTTAAAGAGGCGGGGGGGTTTAAGCTGGAAAAAATACTTGGGACTTTGAGTATCGATGTCGGAATCTTATTTTAAAAAGGAATATTTTAAATAAAAATCTTGGTCAAACTTAAAGTGCTTATAAGCACTTTTAACTTTACCAAACGCATAGATAAGCCGGAATGGCTTATAAAGCTAATTTGACCAGCTTATAAGCTTAGCCAAACACCTTCTTATGCCTCATTTATTTACGCTTAATGGATTCCGAAATGTTAATTATTCATATTTTAGTCATTAAATGTATTTATTTTGTAGATCTTAAATTATTAAGTTTGTTTACTTTTTCAATTTATAGTCACTTAATGGGTCTGAATGATTAATATATATGAATAAGTCTTAATATCATTAAAAAGTTATACGTTCAAGAATTTATGTAAATATTATACGTCACTATTATGCATATACCCCATTAATCATTATTACCACAACTCCCGTTGTCCCCCCAGCATTATAGACTTCTACCACCCACTACCCACCACCCATTACCACTATCATCGGCAATAATCACCACTGTTGTGACGGCCTAAAGGGTCATTACTTGTTTTCTCAATTATTTTGAGCTTTTGAGGCCTTGAAAACCTCATTTATAGTTCCCTCAATTTGCGTGCGCAGTCCGGGCGCGAAGCTAAAAAAATTTTATGTTGAAATATATGAGATATGTGAAAAATTTGAAGAATTTTTATACTAATATTGATATGGTTGACTTTGGTCAACATTTTTGGTAAACGGATTCGGACCTGTGATTTGACAGTCTCAGAAAAACTGTAGAAAAATATGAAACTCGGGCGTATGCCCGAAATCAAAATTCGAGGTCTAGAACCCCGGAAAAAGAATTTTTTCGTTAAATTATTTTCTGAGAATGTTTAAGAAAAATAAAACTGGAATTTAATTAAAAAGTGATGGTATCGGGCTCGTATTTTGGTTCCGACGCCCGTTACAGGTTATATATGTTGGTTAAGCACTTCCTGTAAAGTTTTGTTGAAAATGGACCTCGTTTGACGTGTTTCGGCCTTAAATTGGAAATTTGGAAGTTCATGAAAATTTGGAAAGATTCTTGAGTTTTAAGGCTCAATTCATTGATTGTTATTTTGGCGATTTGATTGCGCGAGCAAGTTTGTATGATGTTTTAGAGTCAGTGTACATATTTGGTTTGGAGCCCCGAGGTACGTTACTCTTCAGATAGGTAACAGGATGTTTCTGACTTAGAAAAATATGGTGTTTTTGCTGTTTGCTCATATCTGGTACGTTACTCTATGCGATCGCATAGAGTTTCTTGCAATTGCATAGAGTAAATTTTTGTTGCCCATTTTTGTTCTATGCAATCGCAATGGTAGCCCTGCGATCGCATAGTTTTGTATGTCCCTTCTATGCGATCGCACAACATATTTCGTGATCGCATGGAGCAAAATTTTGAGGCCCAGAAATCCTTCTATGCGATCGTATCCCAGTCCATGCGATCGCATAGAGCAAGCTCAGCCCCCTTATTTTTTATTCTATGTGATTGCATTACTGCTCCGCGATCGCATAGAGCAATTTTTATGCCCCCTTATTTTCTTCTAAGCGATCGCATCATAGGCCCTGCAATCGCATAGAGTAATTTTTCGCCCAGTGATTTTTATAACAGAAACAGAAACAGAACGGGATTTTCATCCCCTTCTCAAAACTCTCTCTTCTCCAACACAATTTCTTGGCGATTATTGGGCGATTTTCATCAAACTTGTTGGGTAAGTGATTCTTAACTCATTTTCTTTATTTTCCATCAATATTATTTGAATTTCTAGGTCTAAACATGTGTAAATAGGTAGAGAAATTAGATAAATGAGTATAGTTAGGGTTTTCAAAAAATTTGCGATCTAGACCTCATTTCGGTGTCGAACTTAAGAACAAATTGCATATTTGAACTCGTGGATGATTGGGTGAATTTATTTTGGTTCGAACCTCGAGTTTTGATCATGTGGGCCCGGGGTCGATTTTTACTATTCCGGGCAGAATATTGTAAAAAATATATTTGGCCATATGAACTAGTTTGCTAAGTAGTATTGATGATATTAAATCAACTAGGTATAGATACGGTTGGATTGGATCCAAATTCTAAAGGAAAAGGCATTGCTACGGATTGAATTGTTCATAAACTTTCGAGGTAAGTGTTTGTTCTATCCTAACTTGAGGGAATAGGAATTGAGTTTACGTGCTAATTGTTATGCGTGGAGTCCAACGTATAGGCATGGTGACGAGTATCTATATGTTGGGAGTCGAGCATTATCGTGGGTCTTAAATGGATTAAATTCCTATTAATCCTATGTGATTATATGAAAGGAAATTATTATTGGTTTCATACCGGTAATATATATAAATTGTTGAATAAAGATTATTGGTGTCACACCGGTAACATACATATATTGTTGATTAGTTATTATTTATTGATTTTATACCGGTAATATAAATATTGTTGAATTACAAATTATTAGTTTACACCGGTAATATAAATATTGTTGAAATTGAATATTACTGGTTTAATACCGGTAATACATTCATATACATATTGTTGATCAGAGATTATTGGTTCAATGCTGGTAATATATATTAAAAAATTGGGATCGTGTGGCACGCCGACCATTTATATATTAAAGAAATGGGATCGTGTGCCACGCCGACCACAAAGTTATATGATTGTTGGCATTGGCCATAGTTGCCGGTAGCCTATTATTAAATTTGGGAGCGAGTGGTACGCCTACCACAAGATATTAAATAAAAATGAATTGAGACATGAAAGTAAGTTTTATTCTATTGTTCGGATTATTTCTGATATTACATATTATTGGTTGCTGCTTCAGAGCATGTTCTTTCCTTATAAATGTTCGATAATGTTTCCTGCTGTTGTATATGTATATATTTCAACTGTATAGGGTTATGTGGGTGTCTGGTCCTAGCCTCGTCACTACTTCGCTGGGATAGGCCAGGCACTTACCAGCACATGGGGTCGGTTGTGCTGATACTACACTCTGCGCTCTTTTTGCGCAGATACAGGTTACGGACAGCAACATCGGCAGTAGCATAATTGTGGGTATTTCGACCGCCGAGACTTCGAGGTAGCCTTGCAGGCGTCCGCAGGATCCGTTGTCTCCTCTATCTTACTTTTCAGTCTGTTATCTCATGTATTCGAGATAAACAGTTTATAATTCTTTCAGACTGTTATGTTTATTCTTCTTAGAAGTTCGTGAGTATTATGACACCAGTCTTGGGTAGTGTATTATGTTTGGGTTTTCTGTATCGTATCTGGTAAAAATAGCTAAGTCTTCCGCTAAATTTATTTATTCTGCTGTAATTGCATAATTTTATTTATAGTTTTAAAAAGAGAGTTGTGACTAATGCAAATGTAAGTAAGAATTGGCTTGCCTAGCTTCCACTAGTAGGCGCCATCATGACTCCCGAATGTGGGAAATCCAAATCATGACAAGTTGGTATCAGAGCTCTAGGTTGCACAGGTCTCACAACTCATGAACAACTTTAGTAGGGTCTGAGAGATCGGTACGGAGATGTTTGTATTTATCCCCAGAGGCTACAGAGTTAGGAAATATTTTCCCTTTATTCTTTCATGTCGTGCGACTTTGGTCCTTCAAATGCTAATTGAATTTCTACTATGTTCTTCCGCAGATGGCAAGAACACGCGCTTTCTCATCCACTGACCAGCAGCCTGAGGCCACAGCAGCAGCAGTTCCCGCTAGGGGCAGAGGCCGAGGTCGAGGCCGTCCCAGAGGCCGAGGTAGGGGCAGAGCTCAGCCTCGAGCAGCAACACAAGTGGTAGAACCTCAGGTTGACCTTGACGAGGAGGTTTCGGCCCTAGCCTATACGGTTCTAGTGGGCCCATCTCAAGTCCCTGAGGGGTTCATTGCTACCTTAGTTCTTAAGAACACCTTATCTGGATAGTAGGCTTTATGGACAGTATCTGTCACACCCCCCTTTTTTAAAAAAACAAACATTTCCACTAAACCCTCTTAAATTAATAAAAGAATTTTAGTAAAAAAGCTTGAAAAGGGTTTTCAATTTTGAAAGTGACAAAAATTTGTGTTCAAAAGGAATTAACTTAGAGTCGCCACCTGACATTGATTTCGGTGTGCCAGGCCACCGTTTTTAAAATGATTTTCCTTTGAAACACTTTAGACTTCAAAACTTAGTTTGCACCAGAGATTCGGGTAAGGGGACTCATTTGACTCGGGGAGAAGGTGTTAGGCACTCCCCAAATCCCGTGACTAGCACGGTTGCATACTCGATCAAGTTGGCTTTCAAAACATTCAAATTGAGGTAAAACACACAAAAAGCAAAATAAACACATATGAAGCTCGAGGTCGACCCCACCTAATAAAAGAAAATGAAAAGTAAAAGAAAGGAAAATTCTAAGCCAACCTATACTAGACTTTTTACCATGCTTGTGAAGGCCTTCGAAATATTTACATAGTTCTTCGGGGCATACCCCGGATAATAATATTTACAAACTTTCACGGGGCATTCCCTGGATGATGAACTAAAGGAAACGACCTCTCGCCTCAAAATAACAAATATCCTAAAGATTGTCTACCCTTGTGTTGTCGGCCTAAAGCATGTTACTATCGAAGAAGTAATCAAAATAAGAATAAAGGAACAATATAATTTACATTACACCTAAATTTCTTTCAATTTTACCCAACACCCCAACTATTGAAATCAATCCCAAACAAGCCTTCAAGTTTTAACCTCTTATTTAATTTAAGATTCGATACTCTTTCAGTTATATCAAAATGTGTTAATCAGCTAATTTCATTGAAAAATAAAAAAATATCACACATAGCCATGAGAATATATGCATACGCCATTCAAACACCTAGATCACAAACACCATGAGGAAGAGTATTAAAGAGTAAGAATGAACCTGGCATGAACTTTTAATTAGCCTCTAACTCATGTGCAAATTTTTCAAAAAAGGGCGTTCCCAAAGTTGTGCTCCAACAGCAGACCACAAACATCAAACAATAATACCAACGATCAAAAACCAGTTTCAAATCCACTCCAGCTCTCACGTCTCGTGCTGACGACAAATTGACGATCAAACGAAACAGAATTCAAAAGGTCACCGGACATCCATCAAAGCCGTGAGTGAACTCATTAGTAGCTTATTAAGCCTCTCAAGTGGACGATTAGGCTCGTTGAATTACAGAACTTTAAAACTAAACAAATTGAGTTGAGGATCGAACAAAAAACATCAGAGAAGGTTGCCAAGTTCAATTCCGGTTTAAACGTAACACGAACAAACAAGATAGATTCATGGAAAACCACAAGCAATCGTAGTGACGGCCTCGCACTTTGTTAACAATCACAAAACAACTTCCAACATCACTTGTAAAATCCAAAAATAGCTAATGAGGTGATCTTTCAATTAATAGAACTTTGGCAATTACATCAAATGAATCGAGCCAAATCGAATGAATCGACAACAGAGGATTTCAAATAGAATCTCCAAGGAGAAGCAGGGAACCTCGACCGAAACTTACGACGAATTCGAAACCCAAGCTCGCTGAATGTGATGGAGTTGGTGGATGGTGATGAGATGAAGAAGAATGGGTGTTGTTTGGTGTTGCGGCTGAAGCTTCTTGGAGAGGTCCGAAAATGGTTGTCGCTTGGTTGCTGTTGGTTCGTTTTGTGGCGAAATTGGTGACGTGAGAGGAGTATGGGCGGCAGGCTGAAGGTGCCTCTGGCGGCGGCTATGGCGTTGGGATGGTTGGACGACCGGCGGCGGCTGGTTTCTCTGTTCAGGGCTGGCCGCTGGCTGAAGGTGTCTGGCGGTGGCTCCTCTTAGTTTTCTGGTGGGGGGACGGCTGGTTGCGGCTGGGGAAAATGGGGGGTAGGCGGCAGGTTTGAGATGTGCTGGAGGTTACCGACGGCTGAAGCTTTCTTGCTATGGTTCTAGGGTTTTTTTTTCTTTTTGTTGTATTGTTGCTGATGGTTCTGGCGACTGAAGCTTAGTTTTTAGCTAGGTTTTTTCATTGTCTTCTTCTTTTGGTTATGGAGATGGGGTGGGCGGCTGGGTAGTCTCTAGGTTAGGGTTTTTTTTTTTCTTTTTTAGATTATTCAAGAAGATAAGGGGTTATGGGTTTTTGGTTGTGTGGGCTTGAGAATAATGGGCTATATATGAATTGGGCCAAATTTACCTTTAAAAAGTGGCCCTTTAATGCTACTAGACTAAAACTATGAATTCCTAAAATAATAACTACAAAATTATGAAATCATTCCTAATTAATTAAATTAAAATTAAAAACTAAAAGTGAAACTATTTTTGTATTTTTCAATTTTATGATAAAAATAATGTAAAAGAGTTAAAATTAGTGTAAATAACTATATTAGACCTAAATTAATTATTCTACGCTAAAATGGGTTAAATTTGGGGTAAGGTCAAAAATTACGTGTCTACAGCTGCCCCTCTTTGACTGAAAATACAAAGTATTTTCAGACAAAGAACGACTAGACATGATTTTTGACCCGACCCTTATTTAAAAGACCAACTAGAAGAAAAGAGAATGTGACCGAGCTCTGGTATCTGAGCTGCCTACATATCCTCGGCTATAGAGGAATCATGCCACGTGTAGTTCAGAAGTGAATGAGACGATGGAGTGTACCGAGGTGGAGAGTCGAGTCGAGTGCCGTCGAGGTTCCAGTCCGCGGTTCTTGCCATTACATCCAAATCAGAAAATGAAAAAGGCTAACTAAACCTATCAACTGTGAGTTACAAGATTCATATCTATAAGTCTTCCGAAGCTTGATCTTGATTCTTGAATGGTTCTTCATGCAGACTTCAGATCTGAACCTTGATGCTCGCTAGATGCAGGTGTTAGCTCGTTTTTCTTCTTCTTTTCGAATCAAAACTGGACATGCAATGCTTGTGACTTTAGTCATGTCTTTAGCGATCCACCTCTTGTCTCGGCCTCTGCATTTTGGACTCACCTCCATTTTCTCTTTTTTTTCTTTTTCTTTTTCCCTTTTTTTTTGTTTTTCTTTTCTATTCTGGATTGAAATTACTTATGTTGATCACCTCGGCTTATTGACTCGCATTCTTGCCGCGCTTCTGCTACTTCAAGCATGAACTAATTTCTGAAATGATTCCCCTCGTTGTCCAGGTGGGCGCTTGACATTACAGCAAAACAAACAAAACAAAAGAAACTTTTCTGCCCTAGTTTGGGACTGGGGCATAAATGTGAATGTTAATTGGACTATGCTACCTACAGAGCTCTCAAAATTCTAAAATTAAATCCCATTATCCAGGAGGGTCTTGAAAACTGAAAATTAAATCCCATTATCCAGGAGGGTCCTGAAAACTGAAAATTAAATCCCATTATCCAGGAGGGTCCTGAAAACTTAAAATTAAATCCCATTATCCAGGAGGGTCCTGAAAACTTAAAATTAAATCCCATTATCCAGGAGGGTCCCGAAAACTTAAAACTAAATCCCATTATCCAGGAGGGTCCCGAAAACTTAAAATTAAATCCCATTATCCAGGAGGGTCCCGAAAACTTAAAAATAAATCCCATTATCCAGGAGGGTCCTGAAAACTTAAAATTAAATCTCATTATCCAGGAGGGTCCTGAAAACTTAAAATTAAATCTCATTATCCAGGAGGGTCCTGAAAACTTAAAAGTAAATCCCATTATCCAGGAGGGTCCTGAAAACTTAAAACTAAATCCCATTATCCAGGAGGGTCCTGAAAACTTAAAATTAAATCCCATTATCCAGGAGGGTCCTGAAAAATTCTAAAATTAAATCCCATTATCCAGGAGGGTCCTGAAAACTTAAAACTAAATCCCATTATCCAGGAGGGTCCTGAAAACTTAAAACTAAATCCCATTATCCAGGAGGGTCCTGAAAACTTAAAATTAAATCCCATTATCCAGGAGGGTCCTGAAAACTTAAAATTAAATCCCATTATCCAGGAGGGTCCTGAAAACTTAAAATTAAATCCCATTATCCAGGAGGGTCCTGAAAACTTAAAATTAAATCCCATTATCCAGGAGGGTCCTGAAAACTTAAAATTAAATCCCATTATCTAGGAGGGTCCTGAAAACTTAAAACTAAATCCCATTATCCAGGAGGGTCCTGAAAATTTAAAATTAAATCCCATTATCCAGGAGGGTCCTCAAAACTTAAAATTAAATCCCATTATCCAGGAGGGTCCCGAAAATTCTAAAACTAAATCCCATTATCCAGGAGGGTCCTGAAAACTTAAAATTAAATCCCATGAGCCACGCTCACATTTTGGAGGATTCTGAATATAATTTTGCTCCCTGAACCATGCTTTTCCCATAGGAGGTCCACGTGGACTTAAAAATTTCTTGCCCCTGTTTCAGACAAATAAAATCTTGTTAGTTTGAAAATGTGGTGGTTGGTTTGTGGCATCACTGCTGAGTGTCTGCTTCTTCCTCTGCCATGCATCAACTTGATTAGCTGCTTCGGGCTAGCAAGGAGTTGTTTGACCTTTTGATTGGAATTAGACCACAAAACCTCTGACTTGAATCTCTCACATTCACTTGTTGAATTGTGTTTTTATTCTGAGAGTTGCTGAATCTTTGTATTTTCTCAAAATTCAAGATCCACTCAACTGCCTGAACCTCAGTTATCACCATACTTCTTACTCTAAATCATGTTTTGATGTGCATGGCCGAACTATGCTTTATGCAATTGGAAAGCTGGTGGCAAATTTTAAAGTCATTTCTCACTTTTCGGACCAAACAGACTCATGAAGGGACTTGAACAAAACGAGAGGAACACAATAAGGGACAAGGGAAAGAGATGATACTTAATAAGAAACTTACGAAGTAGAAACTTATCAGATGTGGATACCAACCCTAATGACCATGACATGCACCTTTGGATCGAGTGGCCTAATCTCTCAAGAAAGTCTAATATTCAACTCTTGTTTTACCTCCTCGCTGTGAAACTGGGCCTTCAGCGCTTCAATTGTCCCATTTGATCCACAATCCTCAGTCGACTTGTAGTGCCCCGAAGGGTTTTCACCATCAAGCCTCTCTCATTTTGCTCTTTTTCTCAACTCACCGTCGCCTTACGGTGCCCCTGAGGGTTTTCACCGAAAAGACTCTCTCATTTTATCATTTTCTCTCCTTGTTCTGAGAACGAAGGTATTACCCATGATGCAGGGAGATCATACTTTCACCAACACTTGATATGACATCTTCAATGATTGGTTGGAAGGTCTTCTTTGGACCGTAATGTAGGCTTTTGGAGAGGGTTAGAAAGAAAGGGTAGCATGAAGGCTCAAAATAATTCGAGATAAAAAGGTTCAAAGTTACAACTTTTGGAATCAGGTCTTTTGGAAAAATTAAAACTTCTGCCCCAGTTTCATAAAGTTTGGGGATTTTTTTTTTTTTTCTTTGATGGGATTTCTTAAAAAAAAATCTGCCCCAGTATTGATTTCGGGGGATTATGAAATATTTTATTTGGGTGTGACCGAACCGTAAGGCTGCCTACGTATCTTGCGGTGTCAAGAATCAGGTCGAACGTAGTTCAAAAGACTACTTTTTTTACCATTTCTTTTTCTCTTTTTTTTTTCCTTTTTTTTTGTCTTTTTTCTCATTTCTTTTTTTTCTTTTTCTTTTTCTCTTTTTCTTTTTATTTTCTAGGTCCTAACTCTATTTCTGATTCCAAAAGAGGGGTACGAAACAAAAAAAATCAGGGCTCAAAACGGGTAGCAAAGGATAAAAGTGTTTGGGTAGCAGAATAAAAAGCCTTCGTCATACCAAACTTTGAGAATGCCAACTACAAGCGTGCAATTGAAGATAAGCAAAGAAATCATGCACAATATCTATTGATGGCATCATCACAAATAGAAAGTGCCGACAGGCAATACCTTTGTCGCAATGAATGATCCTTGCCAATTTAGAGCAAACTTGATTCAACCTTACATTGATATGGAAGAATGCATTTCAGCGCTGACACATTTACCGCAAACTGCTTGAGAAACATTTCCTTGTTGTATGCTCTTATCAACATCTTGATTTCCAGACTTGCTGCCTCAGTTTCACTCAATTCAAGCTTTAGGTTATCTCAGAATGCATGAATCCTTACTTATTTCCTCAAATGCCTCTTTTGTCATGTTCAAAACTGTGCCATTGATTCATGATCAGACTAGCTTTCAAGATCAGGCTGAGAATTATGCGTGCATGTCATGTCACTTGAGTTAGGATGAAAAGAACTATAAGAGAAAAAGTAACATAAACAAAAACTGACCAAAACTAATAGAAAACATGAGATTGCATTAGACATATGGTGAACAGGGTTTAGACAAAGCAAGCAAAACAGACATGGGTTGCAACCTTGGAACAATCCTAAAGAACATTAGACGAGTTACTCCAACTAAACAAACTAGACAAAATGAGAAGAAGAAGAGTTTGAGCCACAAGATAATATCCGGATTACAACCCCGAAATAACCTGGACAAACAGAAATGGCAATAAAATAAACCACCAAAACTCCTCCCTGGCCAACCAAGAAAGGAGTGTCTTTCCAATTACCAAGCTCAACATATTAGCCACTAGATTGCACATCAAAATTACCGGGACCTTCACCAATTTCAACATCATTAACTTCAGTCAGCAATTTCCCAAGAGGATTCTCATACTCCATGTCACCATGCATCTTTCCCACAAAGCTTGCATCATCATGTGCAGGTAAAGAATTTTGTGCAATGTTTGGGTATCTGAAGCTGGGAATACGGTTATTTTGACTGGTGGAGCGTGTAAAGTTTGGGAGGAAGTGCCAGGTAATTGTGGCAAGGGGTGAAGCCGAGTGCGTGTTGTGAAGAAAGGTCAACTGTAGTAGGGACCTGGACTTGTGATGGTGGTGGAATGGAGGCAGGGTTTTCGATATAGTTGGTAGGGAATGAAGGTGGATGATGTCCCTTAATCCAGGCTTGATACATCTCCGCCATCTGTTATTTCAACCTCTGGACCTCCTTTTTCAATTCAGATTCCGACATCTCAACCTCCCTCGACGGGTTAACAACTATTATGTCCAAGTCTTTGCCAGCCATGGCTTCCTTGCTTTTAGACATTGTGTTGCATGGATGAATTGCCAAAGTACCACAAACTAACCACCCTCTGTTATGATAACGATGGAAGTAACAAAGAGGAGCAAAACAAAGCCAACATGTTAGCGTTAGAGCATTTACCAGACAGAAATATCATATTGTGTGCAATGCCCCCTAGTCACAGTTAACGGTTCTAGAATGGCTTCGAGGGTACGAAGGTCATTTGGCATCATCCCCACTTTGTTCATTTCAACCTTCTCTTTCTTTCATTTCTATCACTTCTTGACTTTCATTTTACTTCCTTTCCTTTTCTCTTTAATTGCCACTCTTTTCTTTCCTCTCATTTCTCACATCCACAATTCACTCTTTTTTTTTCCTTTTTTTTTTTAGTTTTCAGAAAAAATGATTCGATCGAACCCTATGTAAGTTGCCTACGTATCATGCCCCTCATGAATCAGATCAAGCATAGTTCTTGAAGAAGTAATGGATAAAATAAACTAAGAAACAAAAATCTTTTTTAGAAATTTTCATTTATAATTTTTTTTGGTTTTTCAAATACAAAACAGGAAGTACTATAACAAAAGACTCGACAATCTTAACTAGACTGACAGACTCGATACGACTGTACAAGACTAAAAATTAAAAGACAAATATAAAATAGACTAAAAAAATTAAAAAGTTTCTTCAAGCAGCTCGTGCATGCAATGGTCTTTGACTATAATGGTCCTGGGAATTTATTATGCTCAAACTCTAGTAAATCGCTCCATACCTGAATGGGAAAAATAAGATTAAATAGAGTTAATGAGTCAAGACATATGCAAGAAAAAAAAAATTGGGTTATTTTTGAAAATTAACCACATGGCCAAGAGTGGCTATTAATGAAAACCCAACAAAGGTGACTACTCTTATATGAAACTACCATACTAATGCTTATATGGACTTAACTCTCAATGATCATGGCCCAAAAATTAATTTAAAGAAATAACTCATTTTGCAAAAGTGGCCGATATGACCAAAAGTGGCTAAAGATGCAAACTGAAAAATGGCGGACCCTAAAGAAATATGACTCTTAGTTGTAGACTCAAATCCTAATATATGAGTAATTGAACCACTTTTGCGAAAATAACCCCATTTTGCAAGAATGGCCGATGTGGCCAAAAGTAGCTAAACATGCAAACTCGAAAAGGAAAGACATTAAATTGATATGATACCTAATTGTGGACTCAAAATCTACCACTTTCGCAGAAATGACCCCATTTTGCAAGAATGGCCGACGTGGCCACAAGTGGCTAGACATGCAAGATTTGACTAAGACCCCGCAAAGCCAAGAACCTAAGACACTAGGAAGACCGGACCCTATGTGGGTTGCCTACGTATCTCGCATAGAAAGACGAGAATCAGGTTCGCGTAGTTCGGGAAGATGCAATTAATTTATAAAAAACTATATTTTATCTTTTTGAAAAAGGATGGAAAAATGTAAAATCTTTTTGAATTTTCCATTTTCAATTTTTTTTGAATTTTTTGGAAAATAATAAAAAAGTGTAAAATCTTTTTTGGATTTTTCATTTTCAATTTTTTTTTTAATTTTGGAAAATAATGGAAAAGTGTAAAATCTTTTTGAATTTTCTTTTTCTTTTTTTTTTTTTTTTTGGATTTTTCTTGAAAAGTTGTGAAAGGAAAATGCATCCGGACCCTATTTTCTTCATTTTTTTCACCCTTCTTTCCCGACTTGGTCCGCCAAATAACCTTTTTACCCTCAAAGATGCGACATTTAGCACAAAGGATGATTACATGTCATTTTGGGCCACTAGCCCATTTTGACCAAATTTGGACAAGTTTCCTACAAAGGGACACGATACCGGACTGAGCCCTGCTAGGTCTAAATGACATGATGCAAAAATGACCTAAAGGCTGACCTAAGTTTGGGTTCACTAACAAGGCGATTCGGGGGAGCGTATGGTCGATGGTGGCTGCTTAAGCTTTCCACCCACTCCATACGTTCGACGCCCCCCCCCCCCTAAATTAAGGGTGACTCAACAAAGAGTTAGTGCACGCGACGCGTGCTCCGAGACTTGTTGCAGAAAGAATTGACCGGGTAATGCATATGATGACAGTTATAAAGCAGTAAACACATAAAGCAAAAACTGTATACAAATAAGCAACTAGCAAATAACAAAATATAAAAATATAATAAAAATCAAGTAAAGCTAATGAAAAAGCATAAAAACCTCAACCAAATATTCTAAAAGCCAACAAAATCAAGTACTAGCTCGAACCCGCAATTTCCCAGCAGAGTCGCCAGAGATGTCACACCCCCTTTTTTTTAAAAAAACAAACCTTTCCACTAAACCCTCTTAAATTAATAAAAGAATTTTAGTAAAAAAGCTTGAAAAGGGTTTTCAATTTTGAAAGTGACAAAAATTTGTGTTCAAAAGGAATTAACTCAGAGTCGCCACCTCACATTGATTTCGGTGTGCCAGGCCACCGTTTTTAAAATGATTTTCCTTTGAAACACTTTAGACTTCAAAACTTAGTCTGCACCAGAGATTCGGGTAAGGGGGCTCATTTGACTCGGGGAGAAGGTGTTAGGCACTCTCCAAATCCCGTGACTAGCACGGTTGCGTACTCGATCAAGTTGGCTTTCAAAACATTCAAATTGAGGTAAAACACACAAAAAGCAAAATAAACACATATGAAGCTCGAGGTCGACCCCACCTAATAAAAGAAAATTAAAAGTAAAAGAAAGTAAAATTCTAAGCCAACCTATACTAGACTTTTTACCATGCTTGTGAAGGCCTTCGAAATATTTACATAGTTCTTCGGGGCATACCCCGGATAATAATATTTACAAACTTTCACGGGGCATTCCCCGGATGATGAACTAAAGGAAACGACCTCTCGCCTCAAAATAACAAATATCCTAAAGATTGTCTACCCTTGTGTTGTCGGCCTAAAGCATGTTACTATCGAAGAAGTAATCAAAATAAGAATAAAGGAACAATATAATTTACATTACACCTAAATTTCTTTCAATTTTACCCAACACCCCAACTATTGAAATCAATCCCAAACAAGCCTTCAAGTTTTAACCTCTTATTTAATTTAAGATTCGATACTCTTTCAGTTATATCAAAATGTGTTAATCAGCTAATTTCATTGAAAAATAAAAAAATATCACACATAGCCATGAGAATATATGCATACGCCATTCAAACACCTAGATCACAAACACCATGAGGAAGAGTATTAAAGAGTAAGAATGAACCCGGCATGAACTTTTAATTAGCCTCTAACTCATGTGCACATTTTTCAAAAAAGGGCGTTCCCAAAGCTGTGCTCCAACAGCAGACCACAAACATCAAACAATAATACCAACGATCAAAAACCAGTTTCAAATCCACTCCAGCTCTCACGTCTCGTGCTGACGACAAATTGACGATCAAACGAAACAGAATTCAAAAGGTCACCGGACATCCATCAAAGCCATGAGTGAACTCATTAGTAGCTTATTAAGCCTCTCAAGTGGACGATTAGGCTCGTTGAATTACAGAACTTTAAAACTAAACAAATTGAGTTGAGGATCGAACAAAAAACATCAGAGAAGGTTGCCAAGTTCAATTCCGGTTTAAACGTAACACAAACAAACAAGATAGATTCATGGAAAACCACAAGCAATCGTAGTGACGGCCTCACACTTTGTTAACAATCACAAAACAACTTCCAACATCACTTGTAAAATCCAAAAATAGCTAATGAGGTGATCTTTCAATTAATAGAACTTTGGCAATTACATCAAATGAATCGAGCCAAATCGAATGAATCGGCAACAGAGGATTTCAAATAGAATCTCCAAGGAGAAGCAGGGAACCTCGACCGAAACTTACGACGAATTCGAAACCCAAGCTCGCTGAATGTGATGGAGTTGGTGGATGGTGATGAGATGAAGAAGAATGGGTGTTGTTTGGTGTTGCGGCTGAAGCTTCTTGGAGAAGTCCGAAAATGGTTGTCGCTTGGTTGCTGTTGGTTCGTTTTGTGGCGAGATTGGTGACGTGAGAGGAGTATGGGCGGCAGGCTGAAGGTGCCTCTGGCGGCGGCTATGGCGTTGGGATGGTTGGACGACCGGCGGCGGCTGGTTTCTCTGTTCAGGGCTGGCCGCTGGCTGAAGATGTCTCTGGCGGAGATGGTCGCTGGTGTCGAAGAAGGTGACGGCTGGGCGTGGAGGAAACGGAAGTGGGAGCTGGGAGGAGGTGTGCTGGAGGTTACCGGCGGCTGAAGCTTTCTTGCTAAGGTTCTAGGGTTTTTTTTTTCTTTTTGTTGTATTGTTGCTGATGGTTCTGGCGGCTGAAGCTTAGTTTTCAGCTAGGTTTTTTCATTGTCTTCTTCTTTTGGTTATGGAGATGGGGTGGGCGGCTGGGTAGTCTCTAGGTTAGGGTTTTTTTTGTGTCTTTTTTATTCAAGAAGAAGAAGGGTTATTTTTCTACTAGACTAAAACTATGAATTCCTAAAATAATAACTACAAAATTATGAAATCATTCCTAATTAATTAAATTAAAATTAAAAACTAAAAGTGAAACTATTTTTGTATTTTTCAATTTTATGATAAAAATAATGTAAAAGAGTTAAAATTAGTGTAAATAACTATATTAGACCTAAATTAATTATTCTACGCTAAAATGGGTTAAATTTGGGGTAAGGTCAAAAATTACGTGTCTACATTATCACTAGAGCAGGTTTACTACCAGTAGCACCAGCCACTTCTCAGGTTGGAGGAGGTAACCAGTCTCTTGCTACGCGCACCCCGGAGCCAGTAATTCCCGAGGCTCAGGTTCCTGTGATTCAGCCAGTTAAGGCAGTTCAGCCTGTCATAGTGACTCAGGCTAGTGATGGTGCAGTTATGTATGCGGACGCGTTATGGAGATTGGACAGGTTTACCAAGTTGTTCACTACCACCTACAATGGCACTCCTTCAAAGGATCCCTAGGATTTCCTATATATTGGCACGAGGTTCTCCGTACTATGGGTATTGTGGATACTAATGGTGTTGATTTTGCCACTTTTCGATTATCTGGTTCCGCCAAAACTTGGTGGAGAGATTATTGTCTATCTAGGCCAGCGGGATCATCATCTTTGACTTGGGGCCAATTCGCAGAATTGTTTTTGGAAAAGTTCCTCCCAACAACTTAGAGGGAGGCTTTGCGCAGGCAATTTGAGTGTCTTCATCAGGGTTCTATGTCTATCACACAGTACGAGACTAGGTTCGTGACCTGGATCATCATGCCATTGGCATACTTCCCACAGATCGAGAAAGGGTGAGAAGATTTTGTTGATGGCTTGAGTCAGCCAATTCGTCTATAGATGGCTATGAGAGCGGGGACAGAAATCACTTTTCAGGATGCGACCAATGCAGCCCGCCAGATCGAGATGGTTATGTCATAGGGAGCATGTCATGGGTTGGATAAGAGACCCCGTAATTAAGGGAGATTCAGTGGTACCTCATCTGGAGGTAGAGATTCTCATGGTAAAGGCCATCCTCCTAGGCCTTATTAGTCAACTCTTCAGGTTTCTCACGATGCTTCCAGTGGTCGTAATCCTCAGCAACTACTCTGATCAGCAGCCTATCAACGCACCATCGCTCTGTTATTCTCAGTAGCTGAGGGCTTTTTATACGTGTGGAGACCTTAGGCACATTGCAAGGTATTGCACTCGAACTTCTGACAACTCTCAGCATCAGGGTTCTCTTGCTCTCTTGCTATGGTTCAGGACACGGTTCCCCCATAGCCTGCCCAGCCAGCTAGAGGCGGGGGTAGAGGACATAGAGGTGGAGGTAGAGGTCATAGAGTTGGAGCCTAGACCGATAGAGGTAGAGACCAGCCAGCAACTGATCGTCCTAGAGATACTACTCAGGTTGGTAGGGCCAAGCCCTGATGTTATGCACTTCCTGCCAGACCAGAGGCTGATTCCTCTAATACCATTATTACAGGTATTATTTTGGTTTGTCATAGAGAGGCATCAGCATTATTTGACCATGGGTCTACATATTCATATGTGTCTTCCTATTTTGCACCATACTTGGTTCAGCCTAGTGATCCACTGGGTGTTCCTGTTCATGTGTCTATACCAGTAGACGATTCTATTGTGGTTGATCGAGTTCATCGGTCATGTATTGTAGTGATTGAGGGTCTTTTGACCCGTGCTAATTTATTGCTCCTAAATATGGTGGACTTCGATATTATATTAGGGATGGACTGGCTATCTCCATATCATGCTATTTTAGATTGCCATGCCAAGACTGTGACCTTAGCTCTACCGAATTTGCCTCGTATAGAGTGGAAAGGAATTTCTGGTCACACTAGCCACAATGTTATTTATTATGTTAAGGCTCGGCGTATGGTTAAAAATGGGTATTTGGCTTATTTAGCCTATGTCCGTGATTCCAGTGTTGAGGTTCCTTCTATTGACTATGTGCCCGTGGTTCGCGGATTTCCTGAAGTGTTTCCTTCAGACCTACTGGGCTCCAGGCAGTCATCCCATTTCTATTCCCCTATATCGTATGGCTCCGCTAGAGTTAAAAGAATTGAAGGAGCAGTTGCAGGATTTACTTGAAAAGGGCTTTATTAGACCCACTGGGGTGCACTAGTATTATTTGTAAAGAAGAAAGATGGTTAGATGAGAATGTGCATTGATTATCGGCAATTGAACAAGGTGACTAGCAAAAATAAATATCCACTCCCGCGAATTGATGATTTATTTTATCATCTTCAAGGTGCCAAGGTCTTTTCGAAGATAGACTTGAGATCTGGCTATCATCAGCTGAAGATTAGGGCATCTGATGTCCCTAAGACAGCATTCCGCACTCGGTACGGACATTATGAATTTATGGTCATGTCTTTTGGGTTGACAAATGCCACAGCAGCTTTTATGGAATTGTTGAATCGGGTGTTCCGGCCTTATTTAGACTTATTTGTAATAGTCTCCATTGATGACATATTAATATATTCTCGCAGTCAGGAGAAGGATGCGCAGCATCTTAGAGTGGCTTTGCAGACTCTGAAAAATAGCCAACTATATGCAAAATTTTCAAAGTGTGAATTTTGGCTAAAGTTCAGTTGCATTCTCGGGTCATATTGTGACGGCAGCAGGTATTCAGGTTGATCCAAAGAAGATTGAGGCAGCCAAGAACTGGCCTAGACCAACATTAGCCACTTAGATTCGGAGTTTCTTGGGATTATCAAGTTATTATCGGCGATTCGTGGAGGGGTTTTCATCTATTGCAATCCCACTGACCAGATTGACGCAGAAAGGTGTTCAGTTCGAATGGTCAGATCAATATGAAGCAATCTTTCAAAAGCTCAAGACAGCCCTGACCACAGCACCAGTATTGGTTTTACCCACAGGTACGGGACCTTATACTGTTTACTGTGATGCTTCCCGTATCGGGCTTGGTGCAGTGTTGATGCAGGATGGCAAGGTTATTGCCTATGCTTCGAGTCACCTAAAGATTCATGAAAAGAAATAACCAATTCATGATCTAGAATTAGCAGTGATTGTTCATGCATTGAAGATCTTGAGGCATTATTTGTATGGTGTGGCATGTGAAGTATACACCGATCACAATAGCCTTCAGTACCTGTTTAAACAGAAGGATCTGAATTTGAGACAGAGAATGTGGCTAGAATTGTTGAAGTTTATGATGTCACCATTTTATATCATCCGGAAAAGGCCAACGTCGTGGCCGATGCTTTAAGTAGGAAGTTAGCCAGTATGGGCAGTCTTGCTTATATTCCAGTCAATCAGAGGCTGCTTGGTTTGGATGTTCAGTCCTTAGCCAACCGATTTGTGAGGCTGGATATTTTTGAGCCTAGTCGAGTGCTAGCTTGTACGGTCGCTCGCTCTTCATTATTGGAACATATGCGCAATCAACAATATAATGATCCTTATTTATGTGACCTTAAAGACAAGGTTTAGCGATGAGGTTCCAAGCAGGTCACCTTAGATACTGATGGGATTCTGAGGTTGCAAGGGCGCATTTGCATGCAAAATGTTGATGGGCTTAGAGAATTGATTCTAGAATAAGCTCATAGTTCACGGTATTCTATTCACCCAGGTGCAACAAAGATGTATCAGGATCTGCGGCAACATTATTGGTGGCATAGAATGAAAAAGGATATTGTGGCATATGTGTCACAGTGTTTAAATTGCCAACAAGTTAAATATGAGCACCAGAGACCTGGCGGTTTATTTCAGAGAATTGAGCTTCCTGAATGGAGTGGGAGCGGATTACTATGGACTTTGTTTCTGGTGTTCCGATGACTCGGAAGAAGTTTGATGTTGTTTGGGTTATTGTTGATAGGCTGACCAAGTCAGCTCATTTTATTCCAGTTGCCACTACCTATTCATCCGAGAGATTAGCTGGGATTTATATCAGGGAGATTGTTCGCCTTCATGGTGTGTCTATCTCTATCATTCAAATCGAGGTACACAGTTTACCTCACATTTATGGAAGGCGGTTCAACGAGAGTTGGGCACCCAAGTCCAGCTAAGTACAACCTTTCATCCCCAGTCGGACGGTCAGTCCGAGAGGACTATTCAAATATTGGAAGATATGCTTCGAGCGTGTGTTACCGATTTTGGAGGTTCGTGGGATCAATTCATGCCTTTGGCAGAGTTTGCTTATAATAATAGCTATCAATCGAGCATTCAGATGGCTCCTTATGAATCCTTGTATGGTAGGCGATATCGTTCTCCGGTTGGATGGTTTGAACTGGGAGAAGCTCGATTGTTGGGTACGTATCTAGCTCAGGAGGCCTTAGATAAGGTCAAGATCATTCAAGATAGGCTTTGTATAGCTCAGTCCAGGCAAAAGAGCTATGCATATCGCAAGGTTCGAGATATAGCATTCATGGTTGGGGAGTGAGTATTGCTTCGGGTGTCGCCTATGAAGGGCGTGATGAGATTTGGAAAGAAGGGCAAACTTAGCCCTAGGTTTATTGGCCCATTAGAGATTCTTGATCGTGTGGGAGAGGTGGATTATAAGCTTGCCTTACCACCTAGCTTATCAGATGTGCATCTAGTGTTTCATGTATCCATGCTTCGAAAATATCACGGCGATCCATCGCACTTAGATTTCAGCATTGTCCAATTGGACAAGGATCTATCTTGTAAGGAAGAGCCGGTAGCTATTCTAGATCGGTAGGTTCGACAGTTAAGGTCTAAGAGTTTTCCTTCTGTGCGAGTTCAGTGGAGGGGTCAGCTTTCTAAGGAATCGACCTGGGAGTCCGAGTTTGACATGTAGAGCCGATATCTTCATCTATTCCTGACTCACGTACTTCTTTCTTTTGTCCGTTCGAGGACGAACGGTTGTTTTAGAGGTGGAGAATGTGACGACCCAAAAATTCATCACTTGTTTTCTCAATCATTTTGAGCTTATGAGGCCTTGAAAACCTCATTTATAGTTGCCTCGATTTGCTTGCATAGTCCGTACGCGAAGGTGGAAATTTTTTATGTTGAAATATATGAGATGTGTGAAAAAATTGAAGAATTTTTATATTAATATTGATATGGTTGACTTTGGTCAACATTTTTGGTAAACGGACCCGGACACGTGATTTGACGATCTCAGAAAATCCGTAGAAAAATATGGAACTCAGGCGTATGCGCGGAATCAAAATCCGAGGTCTAGAACCCCGGTAAAAGAATTTTTCTGTTAAATTATTTTTTGAAAATGTTTAAGGAAAATGAAACTGGAATTTAATTAAAAACTTGTGGTATCGGGATCGTATTTTGGTTCCGACGCCCGGTACAGGTCATATATATTGGTTAAGCGCTTCCTATAAAGTTTGGTTGAAAACGGACCTCGTTTGACTTGTTTCGGCCTTCAATTAGAAATTAGGAAGTTTATGAAAATTTGGAAAGATTCTTGAGTTTTAAGGCTCAATTCATTTATTTTGATGTTATTTTGGCGATTTGATCGTGCGAGCAAGTTCGTATGATATTTTTAGAGTCTGTGTACATATTTGGTTTGGAGCTCCGAGGGCTCAGGTGAGTTTCAGATATGTAACGGGATGTTTTAGACTTAGAAAAATCTGGTGTTTTTGCTGTTTTCTGGTATCTGGTACGTTACTCTATGCGATCGCATTAAGTCCCCTGCGATCGCATAGGGTACATTTTTGTTGCCCATTTATGTTCTATGTGATCGCAATGGTAGCCCCGCGATCGCATAGTTTTGTCTGTCCCTTCTATGCGATCGCACAGCATACTTCGCGATCGCTTAGAGTAAAATTTTGAGGCCCATAAATCCTTCTATGTGATCGCATACCAGCCTCTGCGATCGCATAGAGCAAGTTCAACCCCTCATTTTTTTCTTCTATGCGATCGCATTACTGCTCCGCGATCGCATAGAGTAATTTTTCTATCCCCTTATTTTCTTCTATGCGATCGCATCACAGGCCCTGCGATCGCATAGAGTATTTTTTCGCCTAGTGATTTTTATACCATAAACAAAAACAGAACAGGATTTTCATCCCCTTCTCAAAACTCTCTCTCCTCCAACACCATTTCTTGGCGATTCTTGGGTGATTTTCATCAAACTTGTTGGGTAAGTGATTCTTAACTCGTTTTCTTCATTTTTCATCAATATTATTTGAATTTCTAGGCCTAAACATGTGTAAATAGGTAGAAAAATTAAAAAAATAGTATAGTTAGGGTTTTCAAAGAATATTCGATCTAGACCTCGTTTGGGGTCGAACTTAAGAACAAATTGCATATTTGAACTCGTGGATGATTGGGTGAATTTATTTTGGTTCAAACCTCGAGTTTCGATCATGTGGGCCCGGGGGCGATTTTTACTATTACGGACAGAATGTTGTAAAAATTATATTTGGCCATATGAACTAGTTTGTTAAGTACTATTGATGATATTAAATCAATTGTGTATAGATACAGTTGGATTAGAGCCAAATTCGAAAGGAAAAGGCATTGCTACGGATTGAATTGTTCGTAAACTTTTGAGGCAAGTGTTTGTTCTATAGTAGCTTGAGGGAATAGGAATTGAGTTTACGTGCTAATTGTTATGTGTGGTGTCCGAGGTATAGGCATGGTGACGAGTATCTATACGTTGGGGTCGAGCATGACCGTGGGTCTTAAATGGATTAAATTCCTATTAATCCTATGTAATTATATGAAAAGAAATTATTATTGGTTTCATACCGGTAATATATATAAATTGTTGATTAAAGATTATTGGTGTCACACCGGTAGCATACATATATTGTTGATTAGTTATTATTTATTGGTTTTATATCGGTAATATAAATGTTGTTGAATTATAAATTATTGGTGTCACACCTGCTTTTTACGCACCCGCGAGGAGCGAGAAGGAGTTTTTCCAATTAAAGGACAATCGAAACGGGATTTATTTATTTAATTCAGAGTCGCCACTTGGGAAAATAATGGTGTCCCAAGTCACCGGTTTTAATCCCGAACCGAGGAAATTTATGACTCTGTATTACAGTCTGCGAAACTAGAAACCTGGATAAGGAATTCTGTTAACCCGGGAGAAGGTGTTAGGCACTCCCGGATTCCGTGGTTCTAGCACGGTCGCTCAACTGCGATTTTTGTTTTTATCTGATTTCTTTATATATTTCAGTTATGTGCTTTTAATGTTCCGCCTTTTAATTTTAGAAGAATTGCGACGTCACAAAAATACATTTCGAGTCACACCGCAACCAGTACGCCTGTGACTTTAATGTATTTCAGTTTCGCCGAGAGTAAGATTTGGGTCACATAAATGCGCACCCGTATTTAGGAAAGTAATTTTATTTACAAATCGTGCCTAAAGCGTCTATCGTCTTTGTTAACTTCGGGAAAGACCGTGAAATTTACTAAACGGTCCTTCCAAATCTAAACTTTTTATAACAACTAATTCGAGGGCCCCGTAATTGTATATTTTTGTGCGGCGAGGCTCGTCTCGTTTTTTATTTAAGCTCAAACATAACATGACTATGATTTTCTATTTAATTGGTCTCTAAAAGGTCCTAATTTATTATTAAGAAATAACCTAACCTATCAATTAAATATTAAAGGGCCAAATACCATTTTTAAAATTAGGTCCAAAGAATTCCAAATTATTCGTTTGTCTCAGGCCCAAAGATTAGTACATCAATTTGGCCAATAAGGATAGTGACTACAATGAATTAAAAGCTTCAAGGATCTAGGACTAACTTTTTGGCAGGATAGCATAACGTCCAACATCTAGTATAGGAGAATAAATCTCCAATTTGCCAGAATTCAATTCATTTGCAAAAAAACTGTTTTTTTTTTTACTGATTTTCTTATTTAGATTAAAATTAAGTGATATCAACTTTCATCTTTGTTTAAAAAATGAATGCATAACTGATTAGCTTATTGATACCTATTGCGGTTGCGCTTAAGCAACGGACAACGGAAAACCGAAACAGAAATAACATGACTATCATTTACTAATTCTACTCCTAGTAGCTACCACTGAAATCACGTACTAAGCATACAGAAACTCTATAATATTTGACTTAGGCTACAGGTATAAAATCAGTTACCTTGAATTTGAAGTTCAATAATCCAGCTAACACACACGATTTCAGTTCTAATTCTATAATTTTACCTTTAAAACACAATAACAAAGTAACTGATCACTTTATCGCTTTTACTACTTAATCGTTCAAGTAATACAAAACAATGAGGGCATAACAGTTTAATTATACAACTAAAGCAAACTGATGTTCACTATATAACAAACAGTATGAATTTGAACATAACTTTCAGATCTTCGTATATTTCCAAACTTGAGCTTGTCAACTACAATTTCTGGAATTTCGAAGATGTGTACCTGAGATATGGAAACGGGAAGAAGAATGGTCAGTGGCAAGCAACAGGGCAGCAGCAACAGAATTACAGCAGCAAATCACAATCCAGTCGCGGATTTAAACCAGTAGCAACCCAAGACCCAACAGAAAATAGAGACGCGACCACAAGTGACTCAAATGGACTTGAGTTACACCAAAACTGGACCAACAGATCTCAAAGAAGTTCCATCCAATTGAAACTAAGAGGGAAGATCAAAATCAGCTACTGAATCTTGAAATGGAACCAAAAAATTCAATGGAACAGTGTTCAGCATATACTCTCTTTATTCATCTTCAACTCTCCACAATCGACTCAAAACTCACCGATATTTCCTAATGTTTTCAAGCTCCACTAGACTGCCTAAGAACCCTCTCAAAACGATGCTCAAAAAACTGATTAGACTCTCCAAAACTCAATCTAAAACTCCCAATCTCTATCTCTCTATGTTTTGTTTCAGAATTGTTCCTTATGTATTTCAGAATGCCTGTTGCTTCAAAAAAAAAAAAAATCTCCTATCTTCAATCCCCTTAAACTCTCAGTATGTGTGTGTCTGTGTGAGTATGAAAACTCTGTGTATATTTCTCACCCCTTTTTCTTAAGCTCAACAGGCTCTTAAGTGCCCTCCTCTTCTGTTTTCCCCCTTTTAGAAAATGCTCTCAAAAAATCTCCCCCTTTTCTGTTAAACATCCTCCTCCTTTATAGACTAGGAGAACCAGCCCTTAATCCCTTTTCCCCCAGGCTGCCTTCTCCCCCATGTGCACCCCTTTAGCTTTTAATCCTTTTAATAGTACACCACCATACTTACCTCCTGCTCTCCACTCCTAAATGTTTAAGTATGGGTCTGTTTAAGTGGGATTCCCTGCTGTCTTGCAGGCTTTACTAACTAAACTCATGTGCAATGCAATTGAACATCTTAATTACTGGTTTTAAATTGAAAACTGAAACAGCTATATCCAAACAATCCCTAATTTAAAATCAACCAACATTTACAGCTACAATCCCACAGTGACTTTGGGTCACATTGGCAATGCTAATTTCTGTCCTAATGTGCTAACAAGCAGACTTATGAAACTAATCGACCATGTTCGACTAAACGATTACGGCATGTACATTTGATATCCAAACAATTGCAAAAGCAGTGAACCAAGAATTCTCGGCCAAGTGCCGGGGAATCCGAAGCTAATTGTTCGACGACGCTAATCGACGCGAACACGTATTCGACAACATACGTAATCAAACAAACAATCACAGAATTAGAATTGACCAACAAAAGGTTTTTTTTTTTTTTGAGAAAGAAATGAAACAGGGACGGGCAGAAACAAACCAAATCGAATCTACTTATTCGACGACCTTAAACGAAGTAAACATACAATGCTATCACAACCAACACAATCAATCGGACAGGAAAGAACAAGAAATGTTTTCGACCGAATAAAAGGGTCATTTGAGAAGAAACGAATGAAAATTTGAAACACACAAATACTAATACTAAACAACAAATATAACAACAAATAAAACAAAAGAAGAAGAACAAATACCATATAATTGTAGGCGACCCCGGCTTGAACTCGGACTCGAAATTATTGAAGCCAAACGGGTCTTAATTGAGGTGTTCTCGGTTGAGAACACCTAAATTAAGGTCCATTGGACTTCAATTTCTATTCAATTTTAACCCTCTAAAATTAGGGTTCTTGAGGGCTCGGATTGGGGCTCGATAATTTCTGGTGGGATTCGAACAAAACGGGGCATGGATTCGTGGAGGAGAAGGTCTGGTGGTGGTATGGGGTCAATTTTGGGGCAAATGGTGTAAGTTAGTCTTGGGCTCGAATCTTCAATTGAAGATTCGAGAAGATGTAGCTAGATTCGAGCCAAGGGGTTTGTGGATTTGGGTTCAGGGCGTGATGGAGGCTTTGTGGTGTTGAAATGGCGTGGTTTGGACCACCGCCGCCGGCGGAGACGATTTCCGGCCGGCGGAGTGCGGCGGGTGAAGGCGGCGTCGGCTTTGTCTCTGTGGGAGACGATAAAAATGCATATGAATTAGGGTTTGGGGGGTTTTGGATAATTAAAATTAAAGTTTCAATCTTAGCCGTTGGATCAAGGAGTCCAACGGCTCAGATCAACGGGGAGGTGGGTCGGTTCGTTTGGTTTGGGCGGGTAAGGGGAGATGGGTTGAGGGTTATTTGGACTGGGTTGGGGCGTTGGGCCTGGTTTTGGGTCCAAATAAATGGCCCAGTTCCGATTTGTATTCATCCTTGCTTGTTTTCTTCTAGTTCTTTTATTTTCCTTTTGATTCTTAATTACCAAAAATTCTAAGATAATTTGTAAAGCCAAAATATTAATTAACTCTTACTAATCTTTATCACAGATGATTAAACACCAGTGTTATACGAAAATCACACAATTAAATACTAAAATGTAAGATACAATATTATTAATATTTTCCATTTTTGTCAAATAATTTCAATTGTAAATTAACTCCTAAGAATGCAAACACAACATATTTTGTATTTTTTCATTAATTAAACAAGTAAACACGGACACACAAATATGCGAACAATAAGAGAAAATATAAAAAATTCACAAACAATGCAAAACTCTTTTATTTTGAATTTTTGGGAGTAAATCTCATGTAGGGCAGAAATCACGTGCTCACAGCTGCCCCTCTTTGCGCGTAAACACGAAGAGTTTTCGTGCAAAGATAAGTGAGCGGATACGAGCGATTTTTGCCCGTTTGAGCACTCCGTATGAAGCATTTTCTTGGAAAAGTTTGACCGAACCTTGCTTCAAAAGGTCTCCTACATATCCCTGGCTAAAAGGGAATCAGGTCAATGTAGTTCGGGAAGTTTTGGTAGCTGGGTCTACCATGACTGCTGTGATCTTGCTGTTACTGATGTTGCTGCTGTTTCCACTGCTTAACTGATCTCCTCATTACATCGTGCTAAAAATAAAACAAGAAACTAGGCTAGCATATGGATCACATGATCCTATCTATCTTCAACTTGCTTTTGCCACCTTGCTTTTTTGTTGGCTTGATCGTTCCTTCTGATGTTTCTTCTCTTCTGCCAATTGTTACTTCGGCCTATCTTGATTGCCGGACTCCGACCGTTGGTCCCTTCCTTGTGATCTTCGAACTATTCTCCTTCGAAGTCTGAATCTATCTTTCTGATCCTTGTTGCCTTCCTTCTACTTACAAACTTGGATTCATGCTGGGGATCTCTGTTATACTCTACTGCTTTCCCCACACAACTTCGAAAGTAAATTGCCACTCCATTCTTCAAGCGGGCTCCTGACTTCAACATCTTTTGAAAATAAATCGCCATTCCTCTCTTCAGGCGGGCTCCTGACTTCAATCATCAACTCCGAAAATTAAACGCCATTCCTCTCTTCAGGCGGGCTCCTGACTTCAACAACATCTTTTGAAAATAAATCGCCATTCCTCTCTTCAGGCGGGCTCCTGACTTCAACAACATCTTTTGAAAATAAGTCGCCATTTCTCTCTTCAAGCGGGCTCCTGACTTCAACATCAACTTAGAAAATAAAACGTCATTCCTCTCTTCAGGCGGGCTCCTGACTTCGACATCTTTTGAAAATAAATCGCCATTCCTCTCTTCAGGCGGGCTCCTGACTTCAACATCTTTTCGGAAAATTAAACGCCATTCCTCTCTTCAGGCGGGCTCCTGACTTCAACATCAACTCTGAAAATTAAACGCCATTCCTCTCTTCAGGCGGGCTCCTGACTTCAACAACATCTTTTTGAAAATAAATCGCCATTCCTTTCTTCAGGCGGGCTCCTGACTTCGACAACATCTTTTGAAAATAAGTCGCCATTCCTCTCTTTAGGCGGGCTCCTGACTTCAACACCAACTCTGAAAATTAAACGCCATTCCTCTCTTCAGGCGGGCTCCTGACTTCGACATCTTTTGAAAATAAATCGCCATTCCTCTCTTCAGCGGGCTCCTGACTTCAACATCTTTTCGGAAAATTAAACGCCATTCCTCTCTTCAGGCGGGCTCCCGACTTCAACAACATCTTTTTGAAAATAAATCGCCATTCCTTTCTTCAGGCGGGCTCCTGACTTCAACAACATCTTTTGAAAATAAATCGCCATTCCTCTCTTCAGGCGGGCTCCTGACTTCAACAACATCTTTTGAAAATAAATCGCCATTCCTCTCTTCAGGCGGGCTCCTGACTTCAATCATCAACTCTGAAAATTAAACGCCATTCCTCTCTTCTTGTACCATTTTATTCTTGCTGCATCGACTCTTGAGCCATCATTTCTCCTAAATCACCTTGTTTCGGAACTGCTTTCCTCCTGGGTCGTGTTGCTTTCCCTCCTGACTGCTGGGGATATCTTTAGAACTGTTTACTTGCCTGCTGAGGATAATGATGCTGGGAAAGTTTTCCTTCATCCCCTCATTTCCTTTGACTCATGCGCTTGAATTTGTGCTGGGATCTCTTGTTGTAACCCTCTGCTTTATGTCGGGTTACTGGTTTCAAGACCTGCAATGTAAAGACTGAAGACTTGCCTTTTGTTATACAGGTAGGCGCCTGCTTTTAGTAGCAACTTTTGAATTAAAAATGCATTCTGGCAATAATTTATGAAATATGCAAAAGACAATGTAAAATAAAACAAACGTAAAATATCCTTTTCGAGGGCGGATACTCCCATCGTATTCTATTCGAGGGCGAATGCTCCCATCGTATTCTATTCGAGGGCGAATACTCCCATCGTATTCTATTCGAGGGCGAATACTCCCATCGTATTCTATTCGAGGGCGAATACTCCCATCGTAATCTATTCGAGGGCGAATACTCCCATTGTATCCTATTCGAGGGCGAATACTCCCATTGTATCCTATTCGAGGGCGAATACTCCCATTGTATCCATGTATGAAAGTGAGCAAACCTGAGACGTCCTGTTCGAAGGTGGACAAACCTGAAACATCCTATTTGAAGGTGGACAAACCTGACACGTCATCTTGAATTGCCTTCCTCGTTTCTCCGAGAAAATTTTCAACAACGGCAGAAAATTTTCTGCCCCAGTATTGGTGTTCTTCCTTGTGGCATGATTTTCTGCTATCAATAGCACTTTCTTTCCTTGTTTCAAATCGAAGAAAATTTATTAGTTCAAAACATTGTGAGCGGTTGTGCCGCTCATGTGGGGTGGTTTTTCCTTTTCTCCTTTCCCTCGCTCGGGGTTTTCAAAACTCGTAGGGGAATGATTTCATTTGCTGGAGATGATGTTCCTGCTGGGGATGGGTTTTTCCATTTATCCCTTCCCCTTTCTGTGTTTCTCAACTTGCTGGGGGTTATTTTGTTGAGGATGAGATTTCCTTTCTTCCTTTACCACTCTGTGTTGTCCGACCACCTCGGAACTTGCTGAAGATAACACTGCTGGTGGATTTTCATTTCCTCAGAATTGGCGTTTCACTCTTCTGAAGACTGTTGAGGATGACATTGGTTCAAAAACCATTTCCCTTAAGGCTTGTCCTATCTTCCTTCTTTCCCAAGTGGGTATTGACTTACAGAAAATTTTCAAACCTGAAAAGAAAATTTTCTGCCCCAGTTTAATAATCTTCTTTGCACCATACTTCTCTGTCGTCAATGGCATTTCCTTGCCTTGCATAATAATTGGAAAGTTGGTGGCAAGTTTTGAAGTCATTTCTTACTTGTTCTGACCAGACAGACTTTGATGGGGAATTTTTGATAAAAATGAGAAAGATAAAAAGAAACAAAATAGAAGACAAAAGAAAATGACTCTCTAGCAAGAAATATCTATAAAAACTTATCAAACGCGAATACCAACTCTACTGGTCATGACATGCACATATGGCCTATCCTTCGTCGTTAATTGCCTTTCACGATTTCTGTCTCGTGATTTCCATCTGATTATCACCTTTATTCGACTTGTAGTGCCCGAAGGGTTTTCACTTTCAAGCCTCTCTCATTCCGATTTTCTCTCAGCTTTCGTCGTCTTATGGTGCCTGTGAAGGTTTTCACCGGTAAGACTCTCTCATTTGTATCACTTTTAGCTGGGGATTGGGGTGTCACTGCCAAGACTCTCTCGTATTTCCCTCCTGCTAGGAATCAGAGTCTTTTCTGCTGAGAATCAGAGTGTTATATTCCGATAGGACTCTCTCATTCGCCTGACGTGGCATCTTTTGAAGACTGATCAGAAGGTCTTTCTGGACCGTAATGTGGGATTTGGATAGGGCTAGAAAGAAAAGGGTATTGAAGGCTCAAAACAAAATCAATTTTGGGTTCAAAATTTACAACCTTCGGACCTAAATTTTTATAATCAACACCATTTTTCTTTGCCTCAGTTTTTCTTGGGGAATTTTTATTACTTTATTTACACTATGACCGAGCCGTGAAGCGCCTACGTATCCTCTTTAAGGAATCAGGTCAAACGTAGTTCCCGCCTCCTCTTTTCCAAATTTCTTTTTCCACACATTTTTTCTTTTCTTTATCTCTTTTTGTTGTTTTCTTTTTCTTTACTTTTTCTTTATCCCTTTCTTCTTTTGCCTTTCAAACTTGTGTTTCTAGTCTTTGCAACTAATTCCGAAGGAGGGATCTGAAAGAATTTAAATTCAGGCTCAAAGGGTTGACGATGGATAAAGTGTTTGGATAGCAGAACAAAATGCCTTCGTCATTCCAATCTTCAAAACATGCCAAGCGTAAACAACACAATTAATATTCATCATATCTTTAAAGCACCGTTGGGCAACACTCTCATTGTGAACGACCCCATGTCAATTTTGGCCAGCTTGCCTTTGACTGTTTCTTTTTACTTGCCCCGGTTTCAGACGACTCGGGATCCAAATAGTCTCAAGTTGTTTTTGTTTCCTTTAGATGACCCGATCATCTTCCAATTGCTTTTAGAATTAAGCCATAATTATGTGTGCGCATGTCGTGTCACTAGATTTGGCGTTTGAGCACAAGACAAATCTAAAGGGTAAAAAGAACTAACAAAATAAAATGACCGGAAGTAACAAAAGACCGAAAGCTTCATTAAACTAATAACGAAATGGTTCAATGACAAAACAAACTAAACAAACTAGAGTACAAGCCCTGAAACAAAACTGGGCAAGACCAAAGCAAACTGCTAGGACAAAAGGGTTTGACCACAAGAAAACCCGAAAATAACTCGGACAACAAAATGACGACAAAACGAACCACCAAAGCTCCATCTAGCTGACCAAAAGATGGAGTATCTTCCCAATTACCAAGCACAACATTTTAGCCACTAAGCTCTGCATCAATATTGCCAAGGCTGCCATCCGCTTCAACATTTTTAGCCACTAAGCTCTGCATCAATATTGCCGAGGCTGCCATCCGCTTCAACATTTTTAGCCCCAGTCAATACACCCCCCGGAGGATTTGTGTGTCCCATGTCATCATCATTGACCACAATCAACCACCCTTTTTGAATCATTCTTTCTATTTCCTTTTTCAAGGTACGGCAACTCTCAATATCGTGCCCTCTGACATTGGAATGGTATGCACATCGTGCAGTAGGATCGAAGCTTCTTGCACGTGGATCGGGAGTGTATCCGGGGAGCGGCGTAATCAAGCCGACATGTTTTAACTTTTCAAACAGACTTGCATAGGATTCTCCGATAGGGGTGAGCGCCTTTTCTCGCTTCAGCAACCTTTCCTCCCTAAACGCCTTATTTGGCCTGAAACCTGACCCGGGGGGTTTCCGGTATGTTCGTGGGGGTTGGTAAGCCTTTTGTGGAGCTGGGTACCTGGAAGGTGAAGTACGATTTTGGTTGTCCCGGGGAGAGTAGTGGTGTTGGGGACGGGAGTAGCGTTGTGAAAACATAGTTGGGGGACGAGTAATTGAGTTACTCGAATGGCCGGAGAAGTTGTGATAGGCGGGTATATATGGAGAGTGCGGGAGATCATCCGGCATCGGGTTCATGGTACGGGTAAGGACAGAGTCCAGGAAGCTAGGTGGTGGCGGAGGTGGTGCTTTTCCATCCATCCACGCCCGATACATATCAGCCACGTGTTGTCTCAATATCTTGACCTCCTCTACTAACCCGTGGTTCCGTTCAACCAGTTGTTGTCGGGTACCTGTACCAACCCACTCAGTCTTGAGATTATCTGCCATTGTCCTCTGACTTCGTCTTACGGGGAAGAGTTATTTCAGAACCACAACCAACCACCTTTCTGGAAATGGACACAACAAAACAACGCCAGCATGTCGGCATTAAGGTATCCCGCTTATTGATCATTCTTTCTTTTTTTTTTTTTTTTTTTTTTGGTTATGGAAATGGTCGAATCCTATGTGGATTGCCTACGTATCATGACCCCGCATGAATCAGACCGAGCGTAGTTCTTGCACATTAATGCAAGAAGTAAAGAGATATTTATTTGATTTTGATTTTTTTGATTTCTTTGAAGAAAAAAATTGTAAAAGCTCACTCCAACTACAAACTCTCATAAAAAAAACTTTCACGCCTTGTGCCAGAGATTTCTACAAGAATCAGAATAGTTTTAACGTCAATTATGACTATTTCTACAAAATTGGCCATGTAATGGCTTATTTGGCAAAATGGCTATTTTTGCAAAATTTTTACTTAAGAAAGTAAACTTGAAAATTTTCTCATCCTGTGCTCATGGGGCATCGTTCGGCATCGCCATAGGCCAACAAAAGATTGAGAATTTTTTTATGTCAATTGTGACTATTTTTACAAAATTGGCCACATAATGGCTTATTTGACAAAATGACTATTTTTGCAAAATTTATTTAAGAAAGATAAACTTGAAATTTTTTTTTTTATCTTGTGGCTCATGGGGCATCGTTCGGCATCACCATAAACCAACACAAGACTATTTTTCATAAATTGGCCATGTAATGGCTTATTTAGACAAAGTGGCTCTTTTTGCAAAATTTTATTTAAGAAGATGCAAATTCAAATTTTTATCTTGGGGCCTATGGGGCATCGTTCAGCACCGACACAGGCCAACACAAGACTGAGGAAGTTAAAATGCAAAAATGTGGCTATTTCAGCAAAACTCCCGCCATATAATGGCTTATTTGATAAAGTGGTTATTTTTGTGAAGTTGAGTGATGACTCAAAACTTGATTTTTTGCGGATACTTGATTTTTTTGCGGATACATCCTTTCGCATTTCCGCGAGGGAATATTTCCAGGCTGTGTCCAAAATTATTTACAAATGACTCAAAGTGACTATTTTTGCAAAAACGGCCCTCCGACGTCCTTTTAAGGGACATTCGGCTTATTTTAAGCAAGAATAGCATTATCCGACTTATTTATAACAAAATAAAAGTTTTGACATTTTTGGTTATTTTTGCAAAAAGGGTGTGAACCCGGACTTGATTTTGCGGCTATGGCCTTGCAATATTTCCACAAGGAATATTTCAAGGTTGTGCCCGCAAATTATTAAAAATAATTCAAAGTGGCTATTTTTGCAAAAAACAACCTTCCGGTGTCCTTTCGAACATTCGGCCATTTTCAAAAACAGCGTCACTTCGATTTATTGACAAAATTAAACACACATTTTTTTTGATTTTTTTTTAAAGGGGTGGTTGAACCCGATGAGGGTTGCCTACGTATCTCACCTAGTGGTGAGAATCAAACCTGCGTAGTTCGGTCAGATTATTTGACCAATTATTTCAACAAAATTGTTCTACTTATTTTTTCAAATTTTCTTTTCAAACTTTCGACAACGTTTCATTGACATTTTGATTTTTTTCTATTCTAAAATTTCCTCTCTTTTTGTTCTTCAAGGAATTTAGCCCGTAATAATCTAGAACAAATAAATGCAACATATAACATGCTCGGTCTTTTCCAATACCGGGTCACCTATCCTAGACGGACCCAACCCTTGTGTTGAGTCCCCTAAGTCAGATATGATGCAAATAAACGTCGTTATTCTAAGATCAAAACCTTGGTACATGGTCTAAACTGTGTACCCAAGCGGACAACTCGGATTGAGGAGGGGGCTACGTACTGGGGACCCGCGGGATCGTCCGGCTTTGTAACTTATCCTGCCTCTTTTCTTATTTTTGGTATTGACATTAACAGAAAGGGGAGTCTCAACCAGTACGCACATCCCTGGGGTAAGAAGAGAAGGGTTTTCGGCACAGTTTTATATACAGTTCACCCAATATCAAAGCGGTAAACATATAGCAGTTCGTATATACAGTGCAACTAGTATCAAAGCGGTAGACATGTAGCACATTAATTAAACATATAATAAAATCAGATATAGACAAAAACAACAATTTAACTGAGCTCGAATTCTTAAACCCTGAACCGAAGTTCTGGGTGTAGTCCCCAGCAGAGTCGCCAGAGCTGTCACACCTGCTTTTTACGCACCCGCGAGGAGCGAGAAGGAGTTTTTCCAATTAAAGGACAATCGAAACGGGATTTATTTATTTAATTCAGAGTCGCCACTTGGGAAAATAATGGTGTCCCAAGTCACCGGTTTTAATCCCGAACCGATGGAATTTATGACTCTGTATTACAGTCTGCGAAACTAGAAATTCGGATAAGGAATAGTATTAACCCGGAGAAGGTGTTAGGCACTCTCGGATTCCGTGGTTCTAGCACGGTCTTTCAACTGCCGAATTTTTGTTTTTATCTGATTTCTTTATATATTTTAATTAGGTGCTTTTAATGTTCCGCTTTTTAATTTTAGAAGAATTGCGACGTCACGAAAATACATTTCGAGTCACACCGCAACCGGTACGCCTGTGACTTTAATGTATTTCAGTTTCGCCGAGAGTAAGATTTGGGTCACATAAATGCGCACCCGTATTTAGGAAAGTAATTTTATTTACAAATCGTGCCTAAAGCGTCTATCGTCTTTGTTAACTTCGGGAAAGACCGTGAAATTTACTAAACGGTCCTTCCAAATCTAAACTTTTTATAACAACTAATTCGAGGGCCCCGTAATTGTATATTTTTGTGCGGCGAGGCTCGTCTCGTTTTTTATTTAAGCTCAAACATAACATGACTATGATTTTCTATTTAATTGGTCTCTAAAAGGTCCTAATTTATTATTAAGAAATAACCTAACCTATCAATTAAATATTAAAGGGCCAAATACCATTTTTAAAATTAGGTCCAAAGAATTCCAAATTATTCGTTTGTCTCAGGCCCAAAGATTAGTACATCAATTTGGCCAATAAGGATAGTGACTACAATGAATTAAAAGCTTCAAGGATCTAGGACTAACTTTTTGGCAGGATAGCATAACGTCCAACATCTAGTATAGGAGAATAAATCTCCAATTTGCCAGAATTCAATTCATTTGCAAAAAAACTGTTTTTTTTTTTTTACTGATTTTCTTATTTAGATTAAAATTAAGTGATATCAACTTTCATCTTTGTTTAAAAAATGAATGCATAACTGATTAGCTTATTGATACCTATTGCGGTTGCGCTTAAGCAACGGACAACGGAAAACCGAAACAGAAATAACATGACTATCATTTACTAATTCTACTCCTAGTAGCTACCACTGAAATCACGTACTAAGCATACAGAAACTCTATAATATTTGACTTAGGCTACAGGTATAAAATCAGTTACCTTGAATTTGAAGTTCAATAATCCAGCTAACACACACGATTTCAGTTCTAATTCTATAATTTTACCTTTAAAACACAATAACAAAGTAACTGATCACTTTATCGCTTTTACTACTTAATCGTTCAAGTAATACAAAACAATGAGGGCATAACAGTTTAATTATACAACTAAAGCAAACTGATGTTCACTATATAACAAACAGTATGAATTTGAACATAACTTTCAGATCTTCGTATATTTCCAAACTTGAGCTTGTCAACTACAATTTCTGGAATTTCGAAGATGTGTACCTGAGATATGGAAACGGGAAGAAGAATGGTCAGTGGCAAGCAACAGGGCAGCAGCAACAGAATTACAGCAGCAAATCACAATCCAGTCGCGGATTTAAACCAGTAGCAACCCAAGACCCAACAGAAAATAGAGACGCGACCACAAGTGACTCAAATGGACTTGAGTTACACCAAAACTGGACCAACAGATCTCAAAGAAGTTCCATCCAATTGAAACTAAGAGGGAAGATCAAAATCAGCTACTGAATCTTGAAATGGAACCAAAAAATTCAATGGAACAGTGTTCAGCATATACTCTCTTTATTCATCTTCAACTCTCCACAATCGACTCAAAACTCACCGATATTTCCTAATGTTTTCAAGCTCCACTAGACTGCCTAAGAACCCTCTCAAAACGATGCTCAAAAAACTGATTAGACTCTCCAAAACTCAATCTAAAACTCCCAATCTCTATCTCTCTATGTTTTGTTTCAGAATTGTTCCTTATGTATTTCAGAATGCCTGTTGCTTCAAAAAAAAAAAAATCTCCTATCTTCAATCCCCTTAAACTCTCAGTATGTGTGTGTCTGTGTGAGTATGAAAACTCTGTGTATATTTCTCACCCCTTTTTCTTAAGCTCAACAGGCTCTTAAGTGCCCTCCTCTTCTGTTTTCCCCCTTTTAGAAAATGCTCTCAAAAAAATCTCCCCCTTTCTGTTAAACATCCTCCTCCTTTATAGACTAGGAGAACCAGCCCTTAATCCCTTTTCCCCCAGGCTGCCTTCTCCCCCATGTGCACCCCTTTAGCTTTTAATCCTTTTAATAGTACACCACCATACTTACCTCCTGCTCTCCACTCCTAAATGTTTAAGTATGGGTCTGTTTAAGTGGGATTCCCTGCTGTCTTGCAGGCTTTACTAACTAAACTCATGTGCAATGCAATTGAACATCTTAATTACTGGTTTTAAATTGAAAACTGAAACAGCTATATCCAAACAATCCCTAATTTAAAATCAACCAACATTTACAGCTACAATCCCACAGTGACTTTGGGTCACATTGGCAATGCTAATTTCTGTCCTAATGTGCTAACAAGCAGACTTATGAAACTAATCGACCATGTTCGACTAAACGATTACGGCATGTACATTTGATATCCAAACAATTGCAAAAGCAGTGAACCAAGAATTCTCGGCCAAGTGCCGGGGAATCCGAAGCTAATTGTTCGACGACGCTAATCGACGCGAACACGTATTCGACAACATACGTAATCAAACAAACAATCACAGAATTAGAATTGACCAACAAAAGGTTTTTTTTTTTTTTTTGAGAAAGAAATGAAACAGGGACGGGCAGAAACAAACCAAATCGAATCTACTTATTCGACGACCTTAAACGAAGTAAACATACAATGCTATCACAACCAACACAATCAATCGGACAGGAAAGAACAAGAAATGTTTTCGACCGAATAAAAGGGTCATTTGAGAAGAAACGAATGAAAATTTGAAACACACAAATACTAATACTAAACAACAAATATAACAACAAATAAAACAAAAGAAGAAGAACAAATACCATATAATTGTAGGCGACCCCGGCTTGAACTCGGACTCGAAATTATTGAAGCCAAACGGGTCTTAATTGAGGTGTTCTCGGTTGAGAACACCTAAATTAAGGTCCATTGGACTTCAATTTCTATTCAATTTTAACCCTCTAAAATTAGGGTTCTTGAGGGCTCGGATTGGGGCTCGATAATTTCTGGTGGGATTCGAACAAAACGGGGCATGGATTCGTGGAGGAGAAGGTCTGGTGGTGGTATGGGGTCAATTTTGGGGCAAATGGTGTAAGTTAGTCGTGGGCTCGAATCTTCAATTGAAGATTCGAGAAGATGTAGCTAGATTCGAGCCAAGGGGTTTGTGGATTTGGGTTCAGGGCGTGATGGAGGCTTTGTGGTGTTGAAATGGCGTGGTTTGGACCACCGCCGCCGGCGGAGACGATTTCCGGCCGGCGGAGTGCGGCGGGTGAAGGCGGCGTCGGCTTTGTCTCTGTGGGAGACGATAAAAATGCATATGAATTAGGGTTTGGGGGGTTTTGGATAATTAAAATTAAAGTTTCAATCTTAGCCGTTGGATCAAGGAGTCCAACGGCTCAGATCAACGGGGAGGTGGGTCGGTTCGTTTGGTTTGGGCGGGTAAGGGGAGATGGGTTGAGGGTTATTTGGACTGGGTTGGGGCGTTGGGCCTGGTTTTGGGTCCAAATAAATGGCCCAGTTCCGATTTGTATTCATCCTTGCTTGTTTTCTTCTAGTTCTTTTATTTTCCTTTTGATTCTTAATTACCAAAAATTCTAAGATAATTTGTAAAGCCAAAATATTAATTAACTCTTACTAATCTTTATCACAGATGATTAAACACCAGTGTTATACGAAAATCACACAATTAAATACTAAAATGTAAGATACAATATTATTAATATTTTCCATTTTTGTCAAATAATTTCAATTGTAAATTAACTCCTAAGAATGCAAACACAACATATTTTGTATTTTTTCATTAATTAAACAAGTAAACACGGACACACAAATATGCGAACAATAAGAGAAAATATAAAAAATTCACAAACAATGCAAAACTCTTTTATTTTGAATTTTTGGGAGTAAATCTCATGTAGGGCAGAAATCACGTGCTCACAATTGGTTTTACACCGGTAATATAAATGTTGTTGAAATTGAAGATTAGTGGTTTAATACCGGTAATACATTTATATACGTATTGTTGATCAGAGATTATTGGTTCAATGCAGGTAATATATATTAAAGAATTGAGATTGTGTGGCACGCCGACCACTTATGTGATGACCCAGCCCGTCGTCACGGGAATCACCACCCCGTTATGTTGTAATTACATGTTTTATGCTTTTATATCAGTGTTAGAGTCTATCGGGTGAGTTAGGAGTGAACTGGATTAAAAAATGAGGCATATAGCCTTTTTGAAGGAAACTTGAATAAGGAAAGTCAACCCGAGTTGACTATTTGGTTAGAGGGCTCGGAATCGGATTCTGATGATTCGGTTAGTTCCGGGAGGTGAATTGTGACTTAGGGGAACGATCGAAATTTAATTTGGAGACCCGGTGTAGAAATAGGCTTGAATTGGCTAAGGTTGAATTTTGGCGAAATCCGAACGGTAGGTGAGATTTTGATCCGAGAGTCGGAATGGAATTCCGATAGTTGCAGTAGCTCCGTTAGGTGATTTTGGATGTGCCTGCAAAATTTCAGGTCATTCGGACGTCGTTTGGTCGGGTTTTTGATGGAATGTGTAATTCGGAAATTTTGAAGAAACTTAGGCTTGAATCCGTGTGTAATTGGTGATTTTGATGTTTAGGATGGTGTTTTTATAATTGGAACAAGTTCTTATCGTGTTTTGGGGTATGTTGGTGGTTTTCATTGGGGTCCCGGGGGCCTCGGGGTGAATCCAGACCATCATCCGGCATTTGGAAGCAAGAAATGGTCTGCTCTAAATTGCAGATCACTGGGCGAAACTTAAGCCTTCGCGTTCACGAGGGCTATGCCGCGTTCGCGTAGGCTGGGGCCGGGTGACCATCGCGTTCGCGAGGGATGGTAACACGTTCGCGTATAAGGGAGTTGGAATGCATCGCGTTCGCGTGGAGTCAGGCCGCGATCGCGAAGAAGGATTAGGTGAAGCCACGCGTTCGCGTGAGAGACCACGCGTTCGCGTAGAGGAAAAGTCCGAAGGCTGGGAAGTCGACCTTCGCGGACGTGTGAAAGAGTGTCGCGTTCGCGATGAAGAAGAGAGTTAAGGCATCGCGTTCGCGTGAGAGGCGTCGCGAATGCGATGAATGAATTGGCCAGGCAGTGAGTTTAATTACAGAACAGAACCAGTCGCGGGTTTAATACCCCAAAACGCCATTTTTGAGTTCTAGAGAGAGAGACTCATGGTAATTGCTGGGAGTTCATCGGGGATTCGTTGGAGGTAAGTTTTGTGGATTAATTACATCATTTTATCATGAAATCCTTGGTTAAATCCCTGTAAATGGAAGATTAAAGGTGGGTTTGAGCCCTATGCCTAAATTGAAGAAAAACACTGATTTGAGTGGGCAAATGGAGTCCGATTTTGGTAAATTATATATGCCTAGACTCGTATCGAGATGAGGATTCCGAATATGTGAATTTTGTAATTTTTTGAGAAGTGTATCGAAAGTCAGGTTTTGGCAACTTTGGGAATTTTGATGTAAATTGAGTTGTATTGATTGGGTGTCGTCCCATTGGCCTAATTTGTTGTGTTTCTACCGTATTTGATCAGATTCTACACGTGCGGAGCTTGATTCTCGTGGCAAGGGCATTGCGGAGTAGTCGACGCGCGGTATTGAGGTGAGTAATAGATGTGGGTGATGACCAGCGGGTTCAAAACCCCGGTACACCACTTTGTGACGCTGTATAGCAGCGAGACACGTACTTTCATGTAATGCGGGGTCGATTGTGATTGGGGACTATGGCTTAGTCCGACTTGTTGATACTGTGTTATGACATTGGCTATTCTTGAGCCGTTAAACCTCCATCTCGGATGGTTACATACTATATATTGTGATATTGGCCACTCTTGAACTGATGAACCCCCTTCTTGGGTGGTTGAGTATACTTGTGGGCCGTGAGCCGGTTATTGGATCCCGCGAGGATCGTTATCATTGTCTTATCGTATTGACATGTTAGTTACTACCAGTCCGTAGCTATTTCTCTTATCATGCTATTTCCAATCTCCTGGAACTTGATATTACTGTTTTCAATTGAAAAATGATAAAAGATGTTTCAAAACTACTTTTGAGCATGCGAGGCTGTATTTGCATATTAGCTGACTGGTAGTAGATCGGGCTGCGCGCAGCAGCGGTATATATATTGGATCGGACCTGCACGCCGCAGTAATATTGTGCTTGGGCTGTAGGAGCCCCTCGGAGTCTGAACCCCCACAGTGAGCACGGGTACCCAAATCGGATCGAGCTACGCGCCGTAGCGGTCATATCATGCATTGCATTTAGCTACATCTCGTAGTTGTTATCTTGTTTTGCTGGTACTTGTTGGTACAGTACAGTTGATATTGATTCCGTGACGGGTATTTGATTACGACTTTACATAGTGCTTTATTGCGATTTCTTATCTGCGTCGTCTTACCCTTGTTTATTACCACCGAGTCCGGCAATACTCATTTTACTCCCCGCACCATATGTGCAGATCCAGGTACCTCTCGGTAGTGATCCGATAGCTGTGCGAGGCGGCATCCGTGGGATATACGAGGTAGCCGCAAAGTCCACAGGACCCGATATTCCTTCTTACTGTCTTTTGACTCGTATTGATGTTTCTTTCCGTACTTGGTATCTTGTAAACCATTATATACTTATGTTCATTAGAGGCTCATGACTCTCGACCCTGCGGTCTATGGGAGTTGGTATATTTTGGGACTTGGTTCCCTGCTTTTGATATATGTATCACCGTTGTTTCATATTTTGATATGCTTAAATGGGATAAAGCGAGCTTCTAGCTCCGTCGATGTTATTGATTGGTCAGGTTGGCTTAGCAATGTGCTAGGCGCCATCACGACCGGATTTGGGGTCGTGACAAGTTGGTATGAGAGCCTAGGTTTACTAGGCCTCATGAGTCTTGAGCCGGTTAGTAGAGTCTTGTGGATCGGTACGGGGACGCTTGTACTTATCCTCGGGAGGCTGCGAACCTTTAGGAAACACTTCACTTTTCTTGAACTCTATCGTGCGATCTTGTTGTTCTGAGAACTGAACTTCTATATTCTATTCTCTCGCAGATGGCGAGAACGCGAGCATCGGGACGAGGTAGACGACCTCCATTGCCACCTGTTAGAGGCCGTGGGCGCGGTCGTGCTAGAGGTAGAGGTAGGGCGGCTGAGGTAGTACCAGCTGACCCGCCTGTTGTACCAGTTCAGGAGCAGCCCCCAGTGGTTGATGCTCCAGCAGCCCCAGTTCAGGGCCAGACTGTATCTATTGCTATTCCTGGTCTTCAGGAGACTCTTGCTCGGATATTATCGGTGTGTTCCGGTTTGGCTCAGGTAGTTTCAGCTACTGCTACTGCAGCGACATCTCAGACAGGGGGTGGTCAGCAGACCCCTGCAGCTCGCACACTTGACCCGGTTGTGCAGGGACTTCAGACGCCAGAGGCGGTCCCCGCTCAGGTGGTTGCACCGGTTATTCCTCCAGCTGCACCAGCTCCAGCTCCAGAGCATATGGTTCAGGTTATGCCCGACGACGAGCAGCGTCGTCTTGAGAGATTTGGTAGACTTCAGCCACCCCATTTCGGTGGCGTTGAGGGCGAGGATGCCCAGGGTTTCTTGGACAAGTGTCAGAGGATGTTGCGGACGGCTGGTATTCTTGAGTCCAGCGGAGTTTCATTTACTACCTTTCAGTTCACTAGTCCCGCATTTGATTGGTGGGAAGAGTTTGAGAGGCGTAGGCCTGCGGGAGCAGCACCTCTCACATGGCAGCAGTTCTCAACTCTCTTTCTAGAGAAATATGTACCTCAGTCTCGTCGCGAGGATCTACGTCGCCAGTTCGAGTGCTTAGTTCAGGGCGACATGTCTGTGACCCAGTATGAGCTTAGATTCACACGGTTGGCTAGGCATGCCACATGGATTATCCCTACTGATATGGGAAAGGATCAGGAGGTTCATTGATGGCCTCAACTATTCTATCCGCATTCTTATGACCAGAGAGCGAGTTATGTCATCATCTTTCGAGCTGGTTGTGGATATGGCACGCTCCATTGAGGCGGATCGTCGCCGAGAGAGAGAGGAGCGGGAGGCCGAGAGGCCTCGTGGTTCTGGCAGTTTCAGTGGTGCTCCATCTAGAGGGCATTCCCAGCAGAGCAGAGGTCGCTCATCTAGACCTTCTCATTCAGGCCGCCCAGAGCAGAGCGGAGGTTCTCATGGTCGTGGTCGACAGGGGTTTCAGCAGGGTCAGTCATCACTTAGTGCCCTCCCAGCCCAGAGTGCAGCACCTACTTCTTCAGCCCAGGGTTCTTCTGCGGCGAGGGGTTCCCTTCAGTCCCCTTCTCCGGCACCAGGTGCATGTTATGAGTGTGGTGAGTTTGGCCACATGAGGAGACAATGCCCTCGACTTTGTAGGGACAGGACTCAGCAGAGGGATCAGCCCTCCTCTTCAGCACCATCTCAGTCTAGTAGAGGTGGAGGTCAGTCTTCTCGTGGTCGCCCCAGAGGCGAGGAAAGATCTAGTGGAGGCCAGGCACGGTTCTATGCACTTCCTGACAGGCGTGATGCAGTTGCCTCCGATGCAGTGATTACAGGTATTATTTCTGTCTGTCATAGAGATGCCTCTATTCTATTTGATCCAGGGTCCACATATTCATACGTGTCCTCTTATTTTGCACATCATTTGGGTACGACTCGTGGTAGTCTTGACTTACATGTTCATGTATCCACCCCCGTGGGTGATACGATTGTTGTGGATCATGTCTATAGATCCTGTGTTATATCTATTGGGGGTCTGGAGACCCAGGCAGATTTGTTATCGTTGGGGATGGTGGACTTTGATGTTATATTGGGTATGGACTGGTTGTCTCCGTACCACGCTATATTGAACTGTCATGCTAAGACAGTTACGTTGGCCATTCCTGGTATTTCTCAGATCGAGTGGCGGGGTTCGACCGATTTCGTTCCTAGCCGTGTCATTTCGTTCTTAAAAGCTCAGAAGATGGTCGAAAAATGGTGTTTATCATACTTGGCTTTTGTGAGAGATGTGGGAGCTGAGTCTCCTAGCATTGATTTTGTACCTGTTGTGAGGGACTTTCTAGATGTATTCCCCTCAGACCTGCTGGACATGCCGCCGGACAGGGATATTGATTTTGGCATTAACTTGGTGCCGGGCACTTAGCCCATATCCGTTCCTCCTTATCGAATGGCACCAGCTGAGTTGAAAGAACTGAAAGAGCAGCTTCAAGAGCTTCTGGATAAGGGTTTCATCCGCCCTAGTGTGTCTCCGTGGGGTGCGCCCGGTATTATTTGTTAAAAAGAAAGATGGTTCCATGCGAATGTGTATTGATTATAGGCAATTGAACAAAGTGACAGTGAAGAACAAGTACCCTCTACCGCGCATTGATGATTTGTTTGATCAGTTACAGGGTGCGAGGGTGTTTTCTAAGATCGATCTTCGTTCAGGCTATCATCAGCTGAAGATCAGGGACTCGGATATTATGAAGACTGCATTCAGGACCCGATATGGTCATTATGAGTTTCTTGTGATGTCGTTTGGGCTGACCAACGCCCCAGCAGCATTTATGCATCTGATGAACGGTGTGTTCAGGCCCTATTTGGATTCATTTGTGATTGTGTTCATTGATAACATTCTAGTATACTCCCGTAGTCACGAGGAGCATGCTGAGCATTTGAGTATTGTATGCAGATATTGAGGGAGGAGAAGCTATATGCTAAATTCTCCAAATGCGAGTTTTGGCTCAAGTTCGTAGCATTTTTGGGACATGTAGTGTCTCGTGATGGTATTCAAGTTGATCCGAAGAAGATAGAGGTGGTGCAGAGTTGGCCTAGACCGTCCTCAGCTACAGAGATCAGGAGTTTTCTTGGCTTGGCAGGATATTATCGCCGGTTTGTTTAGGGATTTTCATCCATTGCTTCTTTATTGACTAAATTGACCCAGAAGGGTTCACCATTCGTGTGGTCGGATGAGTGCGAGGAGAGCTTTCAGAAGCTCAAGACAGCTTTGACCACAGCTCCAGTGTTAGTATTGCCATCAGCTTCAGGTTTATATGCCGTTTATCGTGATGCCTCGAGAGTGGGGATAGGTTGTGTGTTGATGCAGGAAGGTAAGGTAATTGCTTATGCTTCTCGGCAGTTGAAGCCACATGAGAAGAACTATCCCGTTCATGATTTGGAGCTAGCCGCCATTGTTCATGCCTTGAAGATTTGGAGGCACTATTTGTATGGTGTGTCTTGTGAGGTGTATACCGACCATCGTAGTCTTCAGCATCTGTTCAGACAGAAGGACCTTAATTTGAGGCAGCGGAGGTGGCTGGAGTTTCTTAAGGATTATGACATCACTATATTATATCACCCGGGAAAGGCCAATGTTGTGGCCGATGCTTTGAGCCGAAAGGCAGTCAGTATGGGCAACCTAGCTTATATTCCAGTTGGGGAGAGGCCATTTGCATATGATGTTCAGGCTCTAGCCAATCGGCTAGTGAGGTTGGATATTTCTGATACGAGTCGAGTGTTAGATTGTGTTGTTTCTCGGTCATCTCTATATGATCGTATTCGTGAGCGCCGATATGATGATCCACATTTGGCTGTCCTGAGGGATAGAGTTCAGCATGATGATGCTAGAGATGTCACCATTGATAGTGACGGCATATTGAGGATGCAGGGACGGATATGTGTGCCCAATGTTGATGGCCTTCGTGAGTTAATTCTGGAGGAGGCCCATAGCTCGCGGTATTCTATACATCCAGGAACTGCGAAGATGTATCAAGATTTGAAACAGCACTATTGGTGGAGAAAGATGAAAATGGACATTGTCAGACATGTAGCACGGTGCCTCAACTGTCAGCAGGTTAAGTACGAGCATCAGAGGCCCGGTGGTGTATTTCAGCGCATTGATATTCCCGAGTGGAAATGGGAGAGGATCACTATGGACTTTGTTACTGGACTCCCTCGGACGGCGAGGACGTTTGATTCTGTATGGGTGATTATGGATAGGCTGACCAAGTTAGCTCACTTCATTCCAGTTAGTACTACCTACTCATCGGAGCGGTTGGCAGCGATCTTTATTTGGCAGATTGTCCGGTTGCATGGAGTCCCGGTGTCTATCATATCCGACAGAGGTACTCAGTTCACTTCTCAGTTTTGGAGAGCATTTCAGCGAGAAATGGGTACGCGGTTGAGTTGAGTACAGCATTTCACCCCAGACAGACGGGCAGTCTGAGCGCACTATTCAGATTCTGGAGGATATGTTGCGAGCATGTGTGATTGACTTTGGTGGTTCGTGGGATGAGTTCTTACCACTTGCCGAGTTTGCCTACAACAACAGTTATCAGTCGAGTATTCAGATGGCCCCGTATGAGGCATTGTATGGCAGACGATGTAGATCCCCCGTGGGATGGTTTGAGCCTGGTGAGGATAGATTTATAGGGACTGAGTTAGTCCATGATGCTCTGGATAGGGCAAAGTTGTTCCAGGAGAGGCTTCGTATAGCACAGTCTCGCCAGAAGAGTTATGCGGACCGTAGAGTTCGAGAGTTGTCTTTCATGGTTGGTGACAGAGTATTGTTGAAGGTTTCACCTATGAAGGGTGTCATGAGGTTTGGGAAGAAAGGAAAGTTGAGTCCTAGGTACATTGGTCCTTTTGAGATACTCGGGAGGGTTGGAGAGGTGGCATATGAGTTAGCCTTGCCGCCCAGCTTATCCAGCGTTCATCCAGTATTCTACGTGTCTATGCTCCGGAAGTACATCGGAGATCCGTCTCATGTATTAGACTTCAGTACCATTCAAGCTTGATGGTGATTTATCCTATGACGTGGAGCCTATTGCTATTATGGGTCGGCATGTGAGAAAATTGAGGTCCAAGGAGATTACATCAGTTAAGGTTCAGTGGAGAAATCGACCCGTGGAGGAGGCCACTTGGGAGATCGAGTGGGAGATGCGGAGCAGATATCCTCACTTGTTTGAGACTTCAGGTATGTTTCTTGATCCGCTCGAGGACGAGCGTTTGCTTAAGAGGGGGAGAATGTGATGACTCGGCCCGTCGTCACGGGAATTACCACCCTGTTATGTTGTAATTACATGTTTTATATTTTTATATCCGTGTTAGAGTCTATCGGGTGAGTTAGGAGTGAATTGAATTGAAAATGAGGCATATAGCCTTTTTGAAGGAAACTTGAATAAGGAAAGTCAACCCGGAGTTGACTATTTGGTTAGAGGGCTCGGAATCGGATTCTGATGATTCGGTTAGTTCCGGGAGGTGATTTGTGACTTAGGGGAACAATCGGAATTGAATTTGGAGGCCCGGTGTAGAAATAGGCTTGAATTGGCTAAGGTTGAATTTTGGCGAAAACCGAACGGTAGGTGAGATTTTGATCCGGGAGTCGGAATGGAATTCTAACAGTTGCAGTAGCTCCGTTAGGTGATTTTGGATGTGCCTGCAAAATTTCAGGTCATTCGGACGTCGTTTGGTCGGGTTTTTGATGGAATGTGTAATTCGGAAGATTTGAAGAAACTTAGGCTTGAATCCGTGTGTAATTGGTGATTTTGATGTTTAGGATGGTGTTTTTATGATTGGAACAAGTTCGTATCGTGTTTTGGGGTATGTTGGTGGTTTTCGTTGGGGTCCCGGGGGCCTCGGGGTGAATCCGGACCATCATCCGGCATTTGGAAGTAGAAATGGTCTGCTGTAAATTGCAGATCACTGGGCGAAACTTAAGCCTTCGCGTTCGCGAGGGCTATGCCGCGTTCGCGTAGGCTGGGGCCGGGTGACCATCGCGTTCGCGAGGGATGGTAATGCATTCGCGTATAAGGGAGTTGGAACGCAACGCGTTCGCGTAGAGTCAGGCCGCGATCGCGAAGAAGGATTAGGCGAAGCCACGCGTTCGCGTGAGAGACCACGCGTTCGCGTAGAGGAAAAGTCTGGAGGCTGGGAAGTCGACCTTCGCGGACGCGTGAAAGAGTTTCGCATTCGCGATGAAGAAGAGAGTTAAGGCATCGCGTTCGCGTGAGAGGCGTCGCGAACGCGATGAAGGAATTGGCCAGGCAGTGAGTTTAATTACAGAACAGAACCAGTCGCGGGTTTAATACCCCAAAACGCCATTTTTGAGTTCTAGAGAGAGAGACTCACGAGAATTGCTGGAAATTCATCGGGATTCGTTGGAGATAAGTTTTGTGGCTTAATTACATCATTTTATCATGAAATCCTTGGTAAAATCCCTGTAAATGGAAGATTAAAGGTGGGTTTGAGCCCTATGCCTAAATTGAAGAAAAACACTGATTTGAGTGGGCAAATGGAGTCCGATTTTGTTAAATTTTATATGTCTAGACTCGTATCGAGATGAGGATTTCGAATATGTGACTTTTGTAACTTTTCGAGAAGTGTATCAAAATTCGGGTTTTGGCAACTTTGTCATTTTTGGTGTAAATCGAGTTGTATCGATTGGGTGTCGTCCCATTGGCCTAATTTGTTGTGTTTCTACTGTATTTGATCAGATTCTACACGTGCGAAGCTTGATTCTCGTAGCAAGGGCATCACGGACTAGTCATCGAGCTCTGTATTGAGGTGAGTAATAGATGTGGGTGATGACCAGCGGGTTCGAAACCCCAGTACACCACTTTGTGACGTTGTATAGCGGCGAGACACGTACTCTCTTGTGAGTGCGAGGTCGATTGTGATTGGGGACTATGGCTTAGTCCGACTTGTTGATACTGTGTTATGACATTGGCTATTCTTGAGCCGTCGAACCTCCTTCTCGGATGATTACATACTATATATTGTGATATTGGCCACTCTTGAACCGAGGATCCCCCTTCTTGGGAGGTTGAGTATACTTGTGGGCCGTGAGCCAGTTATTGGATCCCGCGAGGATCGTTATCATTGTCTTATCATATTGACATGTTAGTTACTACCAGTCCGTAGCTATTTCTGTTATCATGCTATTTCCAATATCTGGAACTTGATATTACTGTTTTCAACTGAAAAATGATAAAAGATGTTTCAAAACTACTTTTGAGCCTGCGAGGCTGTATTTGCATATTAGCTGACTGGTAGTGGATCGGGCTGCGCGCCGCAGCGGTATATATGTTGGATCGGACTGCACGCCGCAGTAATATTGTGCTTGGGCTGTAGGAGCCCCTCTGGAGTCTGAACCCCCACAGTGAGCACGGGTACCCAAATTGGATCGGGCTACGCGCCGTAGCGGTCATATCATGCATTGCATTTAGCTACATCTGCTAGCTGTTATACTGTTTTGCTGGTACTTGTTGGTACAGGTACAGTTGATATTGATTCTGTGATAGGGTATTTGATTACAACTTTACATAGTGCTTTATTGCGGATTTCTTATCTGCGCTGTCTTACCCTTGTTTATTACCACTGAGTCTGGCAGTACTCCATTTTACTCTCTGCACCTTGTGTGCAGATCCAGGTACCTCTCAGCAGTGATCCAGTAGCTGTGCGAGGCGGCATCTGTGGGATATACGAGGTAGCTGCAGAGTCCGCAGGACCCGATATTCCTTCTTACTGTCTTTTGACTCTGTATTGATGTTTCTTTCCGTACTTGATATCTTGTAAACCATTATATACTTATGTTCATTAGAGGCTCATGACTCTTGACCCTGCGGTCTATGGGAGTTGGTATATTTTGGGACTTGGTTCCCCACTTTTGATATATGTATCACCGTTGTTTCATATTTTGATATGCTTAAATGGGATAAAGCGAGCTTCTAGCTCCGTCGATGTTATTGATTGGTCAGGCTGGCTTAGCAATGTGCTGGGCGCCATCACGACCGGATTTGGGGTCGTGACAACTTATATATTAAAGAAATGGGATCGTGTGGCACGCCGGCCACTTATATGATAAGAAAATGGGATCGTGTGGCACGCCGACCACAAAGTTATATGATTGCTGGCATTGACCATAGTTGTCGGTAGCCTATTATTAAATATGGAAGCGAGTGGTACGCCTACCACAAGATAAGAAATGAATATGAATTGAGACATGAAAGTAAATTTTATCCCATTGTTCGGATTATTGCTGATATTATATATTATTGGTTGCTACTTCAAAGCATGTTCTTTCCTTATAAATGTTCGATAATGTATCCTGTTGTTGTATATGTATATATTTCAACTGTACAGGTTTACATGGGTGTCTTGTCCTAGCCTCGTCACTACTTCACCAGGATAGTCCAGGCACTTACCAGTACATAGGGTTGGTTGTGCTGATACTATACTCTGCGCTCTTTTTGCACAGATACAGGTTACGAACAGCAGCAGCGGCAGTAGCACGATTGTGGGTATTTCGACCACCAAGACTTCGAGGTAGTCTTGCAGGAGTCCGTAGGACCCGTTGTCTCCTCTATCTTACTTTTCAGTCTGTTATCTCATGTATTCGAGATAAACAATTTATAATTCTTTCGGACTGTTATATGTATTATTCTTGGAAGTTTGTGAGTATTGTGACACCAGTCTTGGGTAGTGTATCTAGTTTGGGTTTTCTATATCGTATCTAGTAAAAATTGCTAAGTCTTCCGCTAAATTTATTTATTCCGCTGTAATTGCATAATTTTATTTAAAGTTTTAAAAAGAGAGTTGTGATTAATGCAAATGTGAGTAAGAATTGGCTTGCCTAGGTTACACTAGTAGGCGACATCATGACTCCCGATGGTAGAAATTTCGGGTCGTGACAACTACTATCAATCATGAATGTCAATTGCCACTATTACGAGCCATTATTTACAACCATCACCACCAAATACCATTATCACAACAACCACCAATCATTACTTCAACCACTAATGTATATCCGCAATCACTATTATCAATCACCACTACCATAAACCACCATTTCTAACTATTGTCATCCACTATCGACTACTCATAATTACCGACACCAACACTAGTCGGCACCCACAACAACCATTGTTAATCATCATCATTACCAACTAACGTATAATTTTTAAAATATATTTGTATAAGATTAATTAGTACTGTTTGATTTAATTTACAAGTATTAATTTTAAATAAACCGTCTTAATTATTCGGCATTAAGATCTTAAAGTAACATTAACATGCAAATGTTTATTCAAATTGAGATGTTTTAATCTTAATACACAAACTAATATTCATATGTATATTCAAATTTCAACGTCCTAATCTTAAAAAAAAAATGAGACCTTAGTATGTTGTATGACAATTTTTTGGTTATTGAAAGTTTCATGACAACAAAGAAAGTTTTTACAATCATACTTTATATCAATTAATTTTACAGGAGGTAAGATATTCAGCGTAATAATTTTGAAAATGAATGATAAGCATATCACGCTGGAAAATGTTGTGTCCGTGAAGATAAAAGTTTATTAGATAATTTGAGTTGACTGTTGATCAATGATGAAAGGTGTATGTTTCGAGTGTGTTTATGTATTATTTTTTGTGTGAGTTGTGGAAGTTCACACCTCTTTTAAAGTAAAAATATGACCATTACGTATTTCTTATGTGTTGGAACAAACTTGCATGAAAAAGGATAAAATGGGAGAAAAATTGGTGAAAAAGAGCTGAAGAGAAAAGTCTCGGACAGCAAAGTGAGGCTCACTTCGCTAGACGGGGACCGAAGTAGAAGCAATCAGGAAAGTCCTGGACAGTAAAGTGAGGTTCACTTCGCTAGATCGGGACCATAACAAAAAAATTCCACTTTACCCATCCGAACTAGGAGAAGCAATTTCGGCTCAAACAAACCCTAGTCACTGTAAATACATCCTAAAAGGCTTATTACTCAGATTTGAAAAATATCAAAACATAATCCAACAACAAATGTAAAGGTTAAAAATAAAGACTATATAGAAACAATGACACAATATAACAATTTATTAATTCAGTAATATAAAATACAATCATAAGTTCATACTCCCAACTAGGGTGGCAAAATAGTTAAAAGAAAAAGTTAACCACCGATATTATCCACAAAAAGATAAGTTAAATAATAAACTTTTTCAAAACGGGTCAAATATGGATAAGAACCATATTATCCATTTAGAAAATGGATAACCAATGGGTAACTAATGGATAATTAATGGGTCTAACTTTTACATTTGTAGAGCATCGTTTGAGGTTCCTCAAGTTAGGGAGATTAAGACTTTTTCCAAAAGTGATCATATGCAAGAATTCATGGATAATATGGTTACCCATATTATCCGTCGGTTAACAAATTTTTTATCCATATTAAATATGAATTAGGCCGGATAATTTATCTGTTTTTTATTATCCCTTTTTGACCCAAACTATATCCGACCCTACCCGCTAGTGTGTCGCTCCTACTCACAATGTATAAATGTTGAGTACGATGTTTAGTTCCTCCGGGTTCATAAAAGAGGTGTCTCTTGCACATTTTCTTCTTTTAGAGCCTGTTTGGAAAACAACTATGTAATTGGATTTGAGAATAATTAGAGGTAATTACATAATTTGACATATTTATTTGATGAAGTAATTACTTGGTCAACATGAAATCGGATATAATTAAAGATGAGTAATTACACTTTCCATTTCTCAATGAGGCAGAAAATTGATGGTAATTGATGACTTTCAAATACTTCTCTGTTCTATTCTAATTATTATTATTATTATTATTATTATTATTATTATTATTATTATTATTATTATTATTATTTTCCTTAAAAGAAAACTATAGCTCTTTGAGTTCGTGTAGATTATTTCCTTCTCCTTACAACCAGGTATTATTGTTTTTCTTCTTCTCTCTCTTTTTTTAATTGCATATGTTATCTTAGTACATTAGTGTCACGATCTAAATTTTATTATAGGTTGTGATTGCACCCAACTCCGTCGTTAGGCAAGCCAACCCTAAATAACTAGTGAATGCTCATTTATTTCACCAAAACAAGTCCCAGTAATTTTAAATCTTAAACTTGTAAACAATCGATAATGGACAAGTTATAATAATAGAAATACATTCCTCAATATAACAGTCTGCAATGTGTATGCCCGGGAACTAGTGTCACAAGTCCTATGGAAACTACTTGAATGTACAAAAGAATGCATCTATCCTATTGCCAGAAAAGAATATGACAGTAACAAGAAGAGAAGAGACTCCGGCATGATGTTGAACGGCTCAAGAAAGGGCATCTCACTGTGGAACCTCGGTCAAGTATCATGAATGCGCGCCGGACTGGTAACTAGATGCACCTGCCTCAGATCCTATACATTTAAGTACAAAAGTGTAGTGTGAGTAGATAAACAATATGTACTCAGTAAGTATCCAGTCTAACCTCGAAGAAGTAATGACAAGGGGTCGACTTGACACTTACTAGGGTCAACAATGATATGATTAAGTGTTACGCTGAGCATGTATGCCATGAATAAATAATAGTTTATAACATTAAGTGACAAGCTCTTTTGTAGATAACATATCAATTAACAATCTATATTTCAAGGCTTTTTAAACAGTTCAAATCATAGAAGTACCAAGCAAGTAGCATGCGCAAATAATGCCAAGGTCATACGGCCCGATCCATCACAAAATAAAATGTACACTGCTGGAGGGTCGAACAACGCGAACTATAGATGCATCTATTACCCTGCTCGCGAATCATACATGCAATATGGTCATGCACAGATAACATATCAAGCAGTCAATCAATAATTTATCAGGAAAAAAATAATTATTCAAGATAATGTCAAACTTCTCTTTAACGGTCAAGAAAATGATGTTTACTTTTTAGAATTCATTTTCCAAGTTTAATTTGATTATGCAATTTAAATTAATCATAAAATTACAAATACTGTTAGTAAGGCATGCCCTTGGGTCCTAAAATACATGGACTTAATCATAATAATAGCCACACACGGACTCTCGTCACCACGTACATACGTAGCCCCCATAAACAATCACATACATTTATTTAATTCACCTAGGGGTTTATTTCCCTCTTACGAGGTTATAAAGAAGACTCACCCTGATCTAAAGCTTACTTCCAAATTCAAGAACGTGCTCAAAACCCTTAATTCATAGCCGAACGATCCAAAACTAATCAAACAAGGTAAGAAATAGTCAAGACAAGCTCAAGAGTTCATATTCTAGCTATTAGAGTAATTTTCCAACTAAATGCAATGCTCCTAAAATTCACCCATGGGCTCGCATGCCCATATTCCGAAATGTTTTGAAAAAGTTGTTACACATAACCTAAGGATCAAGATATGTGACTTTTACTCCATTTCCTAACAAATTTCGTGGTTAAATCTTATTTTTATTAAAACCCTAGGTTTTATTCTAATCCCGTAATTTTTACTAATATTTGTGTGTTAATATACCCGAAAATCAAGTATTAAACTCACATTATATAAGAATAACTTACCTCAAAGTGCTAGGTTGAAATTTCTTATTTACAAGCTCCTAAATCACAAGTGTAGAAGTGAAATGAAATAAATGGCCTAAGCCCCATTTTAAAAGTTGTGTCCATTCCTCTGATGATCGCAAATACGGAGGTCGAAATTGCGATAGAATCATCGCAAATGCAAACCTGGGCTCCCATTGCCAGGGTTGCAAATGTGACAAAAGGTTGCAAATACGGACCCCTGATGGGTTCACAAATGTGAACAATATGTCGCAAATGCGATGACCGCCCAACTCAAGCTTCTTTGCAATTGCGAAGACTTCCTCGCAAAATCAAATTCTCACATTTGCGAGACCCGCAACACCTGCCTAGAAATACCAAAAAACTGGAGTGTTTTCACTCCCAACACGCGTCTGAAATGCACCCAAGCTCTCGGGACTCCACATCGAATACTCACACAAGTCTAATAACATCATACAAACTTGCTCATGCAATCAAATCGCCGAAATAACATCTAAAACTATGTATTTAGCACCAAAACACATGAAATCCTTAAGAACATTTGAAATTTCTATTTTTACAATTGGACGTCAGAATCACGTCAAATCGGTCCCACTTCTCACCAAAGTTCACAGACATGACTTAAGTATTATATTGGACATGTACCGGGCTCCGAAATCAACATACAGGTCTGATACCAACATGATAAAACTTTATTCAATTTCTTTAAATCCTTAGATTTTAGGGACCTCGGAATTCGATTTCGGGTATACACCCAAGTCCTATACTTTACTGCAGACCCTATGGATCGTCAAAACATAAGTCTGAGTCCGTTTACTTAAAATATTGACCGAAGTCAATTAAAATCACTTTTTAAGGCAAAATTTATTATTTTCTCACCATAATGGCTTTGCAGAAACGCGCCCGGACTACGCACATAGATCGAGGAGAAGTAAGATGAGATTTTGAGGGCCTCAAAACCCCGAATTGGGTTCTAAAACACGAGATGACCCTTTGGTTCAGCACATTCTTCACCTCTAAAATAACCGTTTGTCCTCGAATGGACATAGAAAAGTACCTAAGCTAAGGAAAAGATGGGGATATCTACTACGCATGTCCTCCTCGGACTCATGTCGCCTTTTTGACTGGTTTGCCCCTCCACTGGACCTTTACCGCATAAACCCTCTTGGATCTCAACTGGAGATACTGTCTATCAACAATGGCAATTGCTCCTCCTTATAACCCAAACTCTCATCCAGCTGAATAGTACTGAAGTATAACACATGGGACAAGTCCGTGTGATACATCCGAAGCATAGATATGTGAAAATTTGGATGAAATCCTGATAGACTGGGAGGTAAAGCAATCTCATAAGCAAACTCCCCAACTCGCCTCAGCACCTCGAGTAGGCCTATAAACCTTGGGCTCAACTTGCCATTCTTTTTTAACGTGACGACTCGATCCGTCATCTCATGTGTTATTGCTCCGTTTTTCCTGTCTATTGTTTCTTCATGTTTTGTTATCAGTATTTGGTGTGTCAGAATTGATTCAGGTTGGTTTTGGTTAAAAATAAGGCACATAGCCTCTTAGAAGGAAGTTTGTTTAGAAAAGTCAACCATAAGTTGGCTATGCGATTAGAGGGCTCGGATGTGAATTTCGATGGTTTGGTTAGCTTTAGGGGATGATTTGTGACTTAGGAGTGCGATCAGAATTGAATTTGGAGGTCTTGTGTGTGAATTAGGCTTGAATTGGCGAAGTTTGAATTTTGGTGGATTCTGGTTGATAGGTGATATTTTGATCTGGGAGTCTAAATGGAATTGCGTGAGTTGCAGTAGCTTTGTTAGGTGATTTTGGATATGTCTGTAACTTTTCAGACCATTCGGACATCGTTTGGTTGGGTTTTTTATCGAATGTTGATTTCAGAAGTTATAGTTGAAACTTAGGCTTGAATCCGTCTTGATTTGATGATTTTTGTGTTTAAGGACGTATTTTTATGATTGGAAAAAATTAGTATGATGTCGATTTCGGAAGTTATAGTAGAAACTTAGGCTTGAATTCATCTTGATTTGATGATTTTTGTGTTTAAGGACGTGTTTTTATGATAGGTGACATTTTGATTCGGGAGTTGAAATGGAATTTCGTGAGTTGCAGTAGCTTTGTTAGGTGATTTTGGATATATCTGCAAATTTTTAGGTCATTCAGACATCGTTTGGCCGGGTGTTTTATTGAATGTTGATTTCGGAAGTTACAGTTGAAACTTAGGCTTGAATCCGTCTTGATTTGATGATTTTTGTGTTTAATGACGTGTTTTTTTTATTGGAACAAATTAGTATGATGTTTTGGTTGGTGGTTTTGGTTGAGGTCCCGCGGGCCTCGGGGTGAATTCAGGTGATCAAACGGACCATTTTGGACTTGAGGGAATTGCTAATTTTCAGTTAAAAATTGCAGAAGATTTTTCTTCAATGCGTTCGCATAAGGTAAGATGCGAACGCGTAGAGCAATCTTGAGAGTGCTTAAAAATGGTCAATGTGATCGTGGTCAGAGGTTTCATTTGCATAGATTCGAGACCTGGAGTAATGCCTTCGCGTAGAATGTGATGCGAACGTATAGGGTATATTGGAAAGGGCTGGAAGTGGAATTTGTTCATTGCGCTCGCATAAGGTTGGATGCGTTCTCATAGTAGGATTAGCTTGTGCATCGCGATCACATGTGAGGCTATGCATTTGCATAGGGTAATTTCTGGTCAACATAAGTTTGTTCAATGCGAACGCGGAGGGTTGACCGCGTTCGCATAGAGGAAAACCTGGGCGAGATAAAGGTTTTTACATTATTTCATCTGCGACTTATCTCATTATTTCCTCTATTTTTGCACTACATTGAGAGCTAATTGATATAATTTGAAGGGGATTTCATCGGAAAGTGATTGGAGGTAAGTCTCGTGGTCTTAATACATCATTTAATCAAAGAATCTTCCAATAATTCTCTGAATTTGGGTATAAATTGAAGAAATTAGGGCTTGAATTTTTGCTATGTAAAATTGGGATTTGATGGCTCATTTGAACTTCGATTTTGATAAATTTTATATGTACGGACTCATGGCGAGACGAGGATTCCGAATATGTGAGTTTTGTAATTTTTTGAGAAGTGGGCCCAGGGCTCGGGTTTTGTTAGTTTCGAGGTTCTTGCTATAATTCGATTATTTTCGATTGGGTATTGCCTCATTTGCATTGTGATGTATTCGCTCTATTTTTGGCTAGTTTTGACGCGCGTGGAGGTCTCTTTGAGGGGCAAAGGCGTCGCGGAATTTCGCCGGTTCGAGGTGAGTAATACTTGGGAATGATATCCCGAGGGTTTAAAACCCATGATTTGCACATCTTAGTGCTGTATTGAGGTGACTTGCACGCTGGACATGAGCGTGGGGTAGAGCGCCGTTGGGGGATCGTGACTTGGTCTATCCCGGTTGTTGGTTTACCGCGTAATTGCAAACAATGTGTTGTTATCATTATGATTTTGGGCTAATTGCCATACTTTATTGCCGATTATTTGAACTCTTTATAAATTGTCATCACTGTTTTTCTCACTATTTGAAATATTATTTAAACTCAGTCCGTGCGATTTACACTATTTTATGAACTCAACTATATTTTACTCAAACTTGGAGTTTTAACTGATATTTGAGCTACTATTGAGCTGAGTATTATTGTTTTACTGACGTCTTCATACCTACCCCTCAGACTCTACTATATTTCTTCGTGAGTTGTGAGACCTATGTAACCCAGTGCTCTAATACCAACCCGTCACGATCCGGATTTTCCACTATCGGGATTGTGATGGCGCTTTCTCATGGTAACTAAGCAAGCCAATTTACTCACCATTTTCCTTAGTAAAAACCATAATGTTGTCACTTTAATAGCATAAACAATAACAATAACAATATTTTGGAAGTCTAATTTTTATAAGTCTGAAATAAAGACGAATTACTCAACAACATCCTCTACCCAATATTTGGTATCACATACTCACGAACCACTAAGAATAAACTACATATAAAGGTCTGAAAGAAATATAGCAACTGTATGTCTCGAAATAATGAGACCACAATATAAATGAAAAGCACACAAAGAGACGCTGGGCTTGCGGACGCTTGCAATGCTACCTTAGTCTCGTGATAATAAGATCCTGCTATCGAACTACTGCTGTTGCTGCTCAAAACCTGAACTTGTGCACAAACGCACAAAAGTGTAGTATCAACACAACCGACCCCATGTGCTGGTAAGTGCCTAGCCTAACCCTGGGTGAAGTAATGACGAGGCTAGATTGGACACCACATAAACCTATGCAGTTATAAATATACAGCGGAAATCGAATACCAAGAAATCCATAACACGGGAGGTTGAACATACTGCGGGGAAATACAAATAAACAGTAATTCATAGTAGCAACCAAAAACAGCTTAATTCCACAATGAAACAAGAAATCAATATTCAGACATAAACACATGGCATCAACAACTACTGAGCAAGCAGAGGCATCATTCTGGTGGAAATTTCCCGTGTCCATTTTATCAATGGAAGAAGAATATAGCGAGGTACAAAGAATTATTTTCCAGCAAAATAGGTGCATCCCGAAAGAGATATGGCCAAAAGATTGGGCAAGCTGAAATTATACAAGTAATCATCCTCACTGGGAAAGAGTCCTGGCAGCAGCAAAAGAATATCAAACCCCATACGACGAAGTCATCCGAGAAAAGATTACTCACAACATTTCCAGATTATTAAGGTTACAAATTACATATCTCAATTCAAAAGAGAAATAGCACAGTGAAGAAGGACCGTCAAGCTCCAGGCGTTACTATACCAGATCGTTGAAAAGATGTAGAGAAGACAACCCTGGAACCAATAAAGGATAATTATCTAAATCTCTTCTAATCCTACTATAATCCTACATTACCAATCAAAAAACCCTAAAAATCATCTTCCAATACAAAGATAATTTTCCACATCCTTCCATAATATATGGGGCCCACTTTCACATATTTTTACATGCTTCCACATGCTTCATCATATGCAACACCCTACTTTCAAATGCCGTCACATGCCCCCTCATATTTTCACATGCCAAACTATGTATATTTCGCCCATTTATGTTTTCAGGAGCTTTTTAGTGCGTTTGCCTAAAGTCCTTCACATGCCAAGAGGGATCCACTTGTAGATAAGTTTGCCATGTAAGATATATTTATTTTATAATATAAGTTTGTCTTGTAATAACCTCCTAGTCCTATATAAAGGAGGCCTTATAGTAGTTGAAGGAGCATCTTGTGACCTTTGTAAAACCTCTTATGATATACTCCCTCCGTTTCAATTTATGTGAACCTATTTCCTTTTTAGTCCGTGCAAAAAGAATGACCCCTTTCCTTATTTGGAAATAATTTACCTTTATGCAATAATTTATAGCCACACAAAATAAAGGTGCCTCATTTTACACCACAAGATCAAAAGTCTTCTCTCTTTTCTTAAACTCCGTGCCCCCAGTCAAATGGGTTCACATAAATTGAAACGGAGGGAGTAATACATATGAGTGATTTCTAAATTTTCTCCTGTTTTTTCTTTCTAATGGATGGAAAGGTCGGTCCATGTATGAAAATAGAGTAAGAATCCTCTAAGAAAGTTAGCTTATTGTAATACTAAAGTTTTCTGAGTTATAAATAGCTAACGTTGGTTATAGTACAAAAGTTTTTTGAGTTGTGTAGCTTGGCAAGCCGTCCTTTATGGGTTGTTGAAGTCAGCCTCTTTGTAGGAAAACTTTTGCCACTATAAGTAAATTAACTATTTGTGTAGCTTGGCAAGCCGTCCCTTATGGGTTGTTGAAGCCAGCCCCTTTGTACGGAAACTTTTGATCTATGATTTAGTTTGGTTTCTTTGAGTCTCTTGCTATGTTCCTTATATTGTGGTTTGTCACAAACAGTCACCGCTCCCTATAGCTTCTTCGGCATCGCGTGCCCGTTCTTGCAATAATTTTATCGGCATATTCTGTAGATGAACTCAAAATTACACATGGACTGACTCCCGTAAAACCACTGATATGTAGGCATCTGAAGACCGGAGTTCAGCCCCATCTTTCAAAGCATCTCGTCCGGTCAAAATTGGCCATTATTTTTTTACCCGGAAACTATTTCTTCCTTCCCAGGTAAATGGGCATCTATTGATACCCAATTTTTTCCTATATTTTTTTATATGCATAAATACCTTCAAAATAGCATATACATACATATATAAGCATGCACAAATTTTTTATAATTTTTCTATATTTTAAGGTTTTTAAATTAATTTATTTTCTTCCCTTTTGCTCATAAAATCCCCAATAATTATCCCTCAACTTATTGTTGTGGTGGTTAAGTCATTTAGATTCTATATTTATGCCAATATATGGTTAAAATATTTTTTTATGTATTTTTATAATTGTATTTTATATTTTTAAAGCTAAATTGTATATAATTGCAATATTAGCCCTGTTAATGTATAATTATATTTATATGCATAAAATCGACCTTTTACATTTTTAAGATGATAAATATATATTTTAAATCATTTTAGTCTACAAAATTATTTTTCAAAAATTGTTGTTATTTATTATAAATTATATAGGAGAAAATTGGCTATTTAAAATATAGTCAGATTTGCATTTCAATCGTAGCCAAATTTAAATCCAACCCCAGCCTTCTAACCAAACTACCCGACCTAGACCCTAAACCCGCCTACCCGACCCAAGACCCATCAAATCCTGACCGTTGATCTAAAAGATCAACCGCCCTCGTCTGTTCATTCCTTTTTTATCCCAAACGATACCTAACCCTAACTCATTACTCATAGACCGCCGCCTCTATATTCTCTCGTATCCTTTCCTCTCTCAACCACTCAACCTAACCCTAGCTCCTTTAATCGTTGACCTTCTTCTCCGGTATTCTCTGGTGATCTCCCTTCAACTCTTAAGCCTCCAACGACCCCTCTAATGTTATGTTTGCCTTCTCTAACGTCTTCTAGAGCCCCGGACATCGCTGACTTGCATTTAGGGTTTGCTACTTGTCTGTTCTTGGCTATTTCTATGTGATTTTGAGCAAAATCACGTTGTATTTGGCACGTACCTCGGGATTATTGACAGGTTCTTTCATCTCTACTTGGGTTTCATTTGAGACCGTAATTTCTGCCTACATCTCCTTGATCTGTATGATTTTAAAGTGATTTGAGTCCGTTTCTTTGATGTTTTACAATGTTCTTAGAGCTCTTTTACAATAATCATCGATTTCAAAGTATTTTCACCTTCTTCTAACATTAGGATTTTCGGAACTTCTTCTAAAAAATGTTGTTTAAATTGATTCTTTATCTATCAACTTGTTCCGACCTAGGATAATAAACTCATGAGCTTGATCTTACTTCACCTTTTAAATTTCTATCTCTTGCATATTTTGATTGATTCTATGATTTTACTACATATTCAACTCGCCTATGTTGAAAGCCCTAAGTTTCTAAGGTTTTTTTGTTTGATTCTGCGTGTTAGCATGACTATTCGATTCTTGTTTAAAGTTTCTACGATTATCTTGCCTTGAACATGTTTTACTGAGTTTTCTTATGCCTAAATTATATCGCCTCTTTATGTTTGTGTTCATCTTGACTGGTCAATACTTTCCTTTTTGCATGAAGTGTTTGGTTACGCTCATTCCACCTTTTATATGCTAAAACTCTCTCTTTGATTGACTTTGAACTCTTTGTTTCTTGGCCCGATTTAAAACTTTCCTGTAAACTCTCGATTCTCATGTTAACTTGTTACTCCCCCTAATCAATAATTTCGAATCCCTAATTCCTTGATTTACTATGTGCCGATTGTCGATTATTTCCATACTCTGCAACTTTATTTTATTTTATTACCTTTATTTGGTGAACTGAGTACTTTACTATTCTTCATTAGTTGTTTCCTTAATTAAATCCCTATTTACTTACCCCTAATTATCTATTTTATACCTTATACTCTTTTGATTTCTTTCCTTAATCGCTTCTGCCTATTACCGTTGGTTGATTACCCCTTTAATTAAATGGGTAGATTGATTTGATTCTAATTAGTATTTGGCTCAATAATTACTATGCTATTATGACTCTTGCCTTATTTTACCTAATTTCGAACTACTATACATGCTCTTTCATTTTTGCTTACTGTCCTATTTATTGGCATGTTCTAGTTTCAATACAAGTTCCAACAACAATATGGTTCTTTTATTGCTTCAGTTCATCCTGTTTCTAGTTCGTTCTACTTATGGGTTTGTTCTGAAACTTGCAATTAATAGGATTACATAATTAGCATATTATGAACCCCCTTCCTTAGGATCAGTATGAGCATGTTACCCCCTTTACGTAGTATGTTTTGCACTATTTGGTTTTTGGTATGAATTCCCTCTATGTAGTCTTGCACTCCTGACTTGTATAGTTTTGGGATTGGTCTTAAATCATAAGGATCCTATATTGACCCCCCTTAATCATTGTTAGTTCTGTGACTATGTTTGATCATTTGTGTCTGAGCATGTCTGTACCAATTCCTAAGACCTTTGCATGTTATGTGTTTACAATCATGTGTTCTACGTGTACCCAATCCCCATCACCCTTATGTGTAGGATCTTTCCTCCCGTTTTGGTCCTGTGAATATTGTTGATGTGGTTTCAAACTCTATGTTTGATTTACTGTTGCTTGATCATGTAAATCTCTCTATTTAAAGTTGTTTTAATGCATGATTCCCTCTTCTACTCCACAAATTATTTCTAACAAACTTCCTTTTAATAATATTTTCCTACTAAAACATTTCAAATTACGTCAAACACTCCCACTCTACTCCTAAGTCAATAGGTTATGCCCCCTCCAGTATGTGTACTCCCTTGGGATCCTTTTGAGAACCCTCCGAACTCTGGCATACTAAGGCTGGCCCTACCACACTGCACTTATTAAATTTGGTTACCAAGTCTAGGTGTAAGCACTGCCCGGGACCCTTAAGATCCTTAAGGAACTTTGATGCACCTGAACTATTACATTGTCTATGGAATTTGGGCATTTAAGGATTGGAGGCTTTTGAAACCTGGGCCTAATTGAAGGCTCCCTGTAGAATAACTTCTTATTTTCTTATTTACTTATGTAATTCAGTTGTATAGTCTGTAATAATTTGTAGATAAATATTGGGATAATTAGTGAAAAGGGGTGGATATCTACATGTTTATGGGGTAATACAGGTAGAAACCATGCGTATAGGACTTCACATCTTGATATGATTGCATTACCAAGTAGAAAACATGCCTATAGGACTTTTACATCTTGTCATGTTTGTCTCACCATGTTAGACATCATGCCTATAGGTTTCAAGTGATTCTATAATTGAAATCATGTTTATAAGTCTTAAAATCAATTTCACAAGTAGATTCATGCCATGTCTATATGATATAGTTTAACCCAATTTTCTGTCTTTTCTTTTAGCAAACCCAATTTCTGTTTATATAAGTGTTTACACATTTTTTTGTCATCATGCCTGCAAAATTTTTGAAATCAGTATTACACGATAAGATATCATGCATATAAGGAGTGCCACTAGAAATTCTGTCTGCCGATCTAAACTAGTTTAAATAAATAAATTCCGTCCACGTTCATTTTACTCCGCAACTAGTTTAATTAATGATTTATTTTTCCTGAAACGAGCTCTTTCAAAACTGCTTTAATCTATCATTAGACAACATACCTATAGGGATTAAAAAGTCCATTTTAAAAACATACCTATAGGGATTAAAAAGTCCATTTTAAAAACATGTCTTATTTCACTATATAAAATGTAGTCATTGTATGCCGCGTATAGGCAAGCCTATAGAACGTTTCAAATCTTGCAACTCTGAAACCGTTTCTGCGACTTAACGTTCTTTTGGTTTAACAGGCTTTAAAAAATCAGTAGGCAACTGACAGGGCTTTACTTATGAATTTATGAATAAGCTACATGTCTTCTGCATATTCATTTAGACATCCTGCCTTAGGATACTGTTTAATAGAAAGGCCTTTATTTGTGTTTGAGTCGTGTTGTTTACATGCCTTACTTGTGGAGGTAAATTGAGCCTTTTATTTGCTCCTTCTTGTTCTTGTTTGCTAAGATTCCTATGTGTTATTGACTGCAGCCTTAGTATTTTTACCTTTTAAACCTTAGAGTTTGTCTAGAAAACCTATAAGTGGAGGTCCTAAATCACTCGGGGACCATTAAGAAGGGACAGGTGCAACACGCAATAGAGATCACTAACCAACACTCGCTTTGAATAACCATTAAGGTTACATGAATGATAGATATGGATATGATGACCAGTGCTCTAATGCCGCGTATAGCCTATTTCTAAAGAGTTATTATCGGGCATTGTACTGATGTGATCCTACATGCTAACCAACCTAGGACCCCTCTCTCCCAAATCATCTTTACTTGAAAACTTTACTTTCCATTTTTGATGCACACAACTTGTTTAAATTCTTGTCCTATACAATTACCAATATGTTCTACTTGCAATTATTTGCTTCAACTATTTATTTTGTTAATGGACTAATTCGTAAGTATAAGTTTGGACGTGACCCACAATTGTGGACCAAGAGGGGTGCCTAATACCTTCCCCTAAAGGTTATTTCGGGCCCATACCATAATATCTGGTAATGCAAACTAATCTAAGAGTTAATTGCTCTAGGTGCCCTAACGTACCATAATTCGTTAGGTGGCGACTCTTCAAATAGCCAATTCCCAAAAGAAAATGAGTTATTAACTCCCATGAAGTGTCAAAACTCGGACTTCTCCCCGCGAGGAGGGAAAAAAGTGGGCGCGATAATATAGTTTAGGGGATGTTGGAGATATGAGATAGTTTAAGTAAGTAAGTAACAAAAAAATTATTATTTTGGAGGGGGGATGGAGGGGGGAGGGGGGGTAGACCGATTTAAATAGCCACGTGTAGTGGCATATACATTTTTAAGATGATTAGGAGCGTGTACTAGACTATCTCTAAGAATGCAACGAGAGGATTTTATTTCGAAGGACAACATAGTTCAGGGGGTTTGGGGACATCGAATAATTTAAGTAGTAAACTCACAACAACATATCTAGGACTCGTTTGGCCATAGATTTTGCCAAAATATTTTTTTTGTGGCAAATATATGTTTGGCCATGATTTTATTTACATTATGAGAAATTCCCAAAACACAAAACTCAAAACCAGTCCAAGAGTTAATTTTGGACCAAAATATCACTATTACATTTTTCAAAAATTGCTCCAAACTTTTTTATTTTATTAAAGAACCCATCATTTATTATTTTATAACAATATTATTTTGTCTTCTCGGTCATCTGATAGTGTATTATGTAGTTCATTATAAAAATAATAATTTTGTAGTAAATTTATTTATGTCAGGACTGTGGTTTGCGATAATATAATGAATGTTATTGATAATGGTATTGTTGGATATTTGCGATAGTATTAGAACTTGTGGATATAAGTCACATTTCATATTTTTTTTAAATGAGAAATATGTTTTGAAAACTTCTGTCCAAACATAATTTTTCATCTTCAAAAGATTTTTCAAAATAAATTTGGGAATCTATGTTCAAACACTAGCTTAGGGTCTGTTTGGAAAGCCACAAGGCAATTGAAATTGGTATATTACTAAGGTGGTAATTACAGAGCCTAGTAATTACACATATTTGTAATTACGGCAACATAGTTGTTTGTCACATTGTAATTACAATATAATTGCAAGTTTGTTAATGACTTGTTATTTCTAATATGAGAAGGCGTAGTTTTAAAAAATAGAATTATAAAATAAATAATAAATAAAATATAAGCAATTGCATGAAATGACAAGAAGTAAAGGTAGAGAAATAAAAGAAAACAAATGTACAAAGAAAAAATGTTAAATTTAAAACAAAAGTAAAAATAAAATTACAAAGTTTAAAAATAGAAACAAAAATTATAGAGAAAATAAATCAAAATAAAAACAAAAAGTAAAGAAAAAAGCAACCTTGTAATTGCAGGGGCAATTACTACCAATTCTAACCCCCTAGCGTCTGATTGGAAAGCCACCAAGTAATTAGAATTTGTATAATTACTAGGGTAGTAATTACACATTTGTGAATTACGACGACCTCTTTGTTTGTTATAATATATTACAGTGTATTTACAAGTTTACTGTTTGATTGAACAAGTGTAATTACACAGTTAAATTAAATTTTAAATGAAGTAATTATCAAATTTAAAAGTTGATATAAAAATACATGCTATAAAATTTTATAAGTACAAATGATATTATATTTGGTATTTAAGGTATATGTTTATTCGTAAATATACATTAATTAGTAATTACACTGTGTAATTAAAAAGTTATTTTTTATTTTCTTTCCTTTTTAATTTTATTTTAATATATTTTCTTTATAATTTTTTATTTCTATTATTTTAATTTTTAATTTTAATTTTTACTTTTTAATTTCTTTTAAAATTTTAAAATATATTTTCGTTTGTACATTATTTATTTTTTATTCCTCTTCCTTTATTTCTTGTTATTTCATGTAATTGCTTATATTTTATTTTTATTTATTTTATTATTTTATTTTTTAAAACTACACCTCATAATATTATAAATAATGAGTCATTTACAAACTTGTCATATAATGAGTGAAATAATTAAAGTGAAATTCATTGTTGAATGTTGTTATAAAGTTATTATATTTCGTAATCTAAAATTATAGTGGAACTTACTATTATTGAGTTGGAATTTAACATATGCTGAATATTTTTTTTAAATTTTAAAATTGTGTTATATTCATGGTTCTAATTTACTTATTTTAGTAATATTGAATCACGTCACATGTTGTTAATTTTTAGTTAGAATTGATAGATCGGTTATGTCAAACTTTTGAATATGACATTATATTTATAAATATTAATTTTATTTGTTCAAATATGAATTCCATAATGTTCTTACAAAAAAAATATATTTTAATTTATGTAAGTATCTAAACTAAATATTATTAATTAAAAATATATAGATAAATTATTTTTTCAATATTAGTTATAAATATATGATTATTTATTAATGTATATTCATGAAAAATATATATCTTAAATACCAAATATAATATTATTTATACTTATAAAACTGTATAGGCCTATATTTATTATATTAACTTTTAAGTTTTGATAATTACTTAATTTAAAATTTAATCTAACTCTGTAATTACACTTGTACAACCAAACAGTAAACTTGTAATTATACCGTAATTACATATGACAAACAAAGATTTCATACCAATTATAATTATAAGGTAATTACTAAGCTAAATAATTACATTAGTAGTTAAAGCAATTACAATTATACGGTGGCTTTAGGGGACTTTATGGTATTAATTCCGCAGCCAGAAGGTAACCCTACCCATCTTCTCGTTTCTGCCACAATCGTCACCCTCTCCTCATCCACTCCCCCCCTGGTTACTCCTTCACCGGCCCGTCCTTCTCTCCGAATTCTTCATGTTGTTTGTTTCTATTTCGTTTTGGTGTTTGACTGGAGATCAAATTTCAGCTTTTTGAGATTTGTTGCAACTTTCTATCGTTGACCGTTTGGATTGTCGTCGAATTTGAAGATCCGGCTATCAGGTGTGTTTATGCAATAATTATTGGTTGATTGATGGCTATAATAGCAATAATTTGGTTTTATATTCTGAAGCTATAACAGTTATTTTTCGGATCTACGGCTGTTTCCCTAAGCTGAAAACCTCTATAATTTTTTAACTAGTGACGTGCGGATATATTGGTTTGCGTACACCACACCTTTCCCCGACACCCACTGGTGTAACTACACTAGGTATGTTGTTGTTAGTAGCTCTGCGCTTATTTGTCTGAGAACTTGAGGAGTAGACGTGTACAGATGAGTTCATTTCCGTTGGAAGCAAACTGTAATGACTGAAATTTCAGGTTCTCTTAGTTAGTAATTAGCTGGAGCTCCGTTAATTGGAAAAATCCGTTGTGAAGTAGATCGTCTGAGCTAAACTCTTGGACCGGTGGTATGATTTAAGGTTAGTGGGTGCACAATTGCACCCACTTTTCGGAATATGACAATGCATAAAGATATGTTATTTAAAATACTCCAGTTATAGTAGAAGTTTTGTTAATTCTAGTTGGAGACCTGTATGTTTTATTTTGCTTATTAGCAACAGAAAAAAGAAGAGAGAAGAGTTTGTATGTTAGTGTAGAAATAAATGTGTGATCTAGAGTTCATCTAGTTTTAGAGGACATCTAAGTACTTAAAAGATAAACTATTTTGTATTGGGATGAGACATGCCTAAATAGAGTGGTGGGATAACAAAGAAGTCATATCCCCCTTGCTCACTTGGGGTATACACTACCCTCTCCGGACCCGCTAGTGAGATTTTAATGGATCGTTGTTGTTGGCAACCATTGGCCACGACCAATCCAGTGGTCAGTGAGTGCATATATCTCCCACCTAAGTATGAGGTAATTCCGTTCACAAAAGTTTTTACTTGATCTACTTGTGGACATGCTTTTCTTGAATTCCGCCTTCAAAACGTTAATGTATTTCAAGTTAGAAATGTTAGGTACCGAAGCAATAAGCTTAGATTTTCCAATCTCATTGAAATATGGATCCTTAATTTCCCTCCCATTAAGGGCTTATGAGCGAGTCATTAAGAAAAAAATATTACTTAGAAGGATAATTTCTCAATCTTGAGATTGCCGCATTTAGATTTTAGATGAATCTGGTCTAAATCCAGCATTTGGGCTAGTCTTGCGATGTAACTTTCATCCCTTTTACCATTTTATGCACTTGCTAGTTAGTTGACCAGGCTGAGTTGTTACTCATATTGTATTTTTAATGATGATTGCTGAATTCCTTGAACAATTGGTAAAAGTGGGTGTATGATCTGTTTCGGTTATAACTTAAAAAACTAAGTTCGTGTTTCTTTTTGCTTTCTTATGCTCAAAATTATAAATTTGTTTTTTTGGTGAAGTAAGGTGTTATATTGCTGGCATCAAGAAGATGCAGATTATTACAAAGGAGGTTGGTTAGCTCCATTTACACAAAAATATTGTTATGACCAGGGAGCTAACCAGAAGCGCCAAAAGCCTAAAGTTGGCAATCAAATGAAAGACAGAGAAATAATAAAATCTAGAAAAGGAATTAAATCATTTATAGAGGAAAGGTTGCTCCAACTATATGGATTCCTAGGCACTTTGCTTTCAGGTAGCTGTTGATAGTTGATATTCCATCAAACAACAACAACAACAACAATCACCACTATGTAGACAGGCCTTACCTCTACCCGAAAGGGCAGAGAAGCTGTTTCCAATCGACCCTCGGCGCAGGTAAGAGAAAGGCAAACAAAAACAAAAACACAAACAACATTAGTTACTCCAGCATAAATCGCATAAATAATTATCCAAACATAAGAGTCATAAGTACCATAAATAAACTGGCATGCAATAATATTAAAATAGTAACTACCAGAAATGACTACCATAAGAGAACACAAACCAATACACGAATCCTCTATGGATAGCCCTACCACGCCTCACCCAACCCTGGAAAAGGAGTACGAAAAAATCTAGAAGCCCCTATCCTATAACCCTGATACTAGACCTCCAGACTTTCCTATCAAGGGTCATGCCCTCGGAAATCCGCATCCCGGCCATGTCTTGTCTAATTACCTCTCCCCAGTATCTCTTAGGCCTCCCTCTGGCTCGCCTCATACCGACCACCGCTAGCCCTCACAACTCCTCACCGGGGCATTGGGGCTTCTCCTCCGCACATACCCGAACCACCGAAGCCCCGCCTCTCGCATCTTCTCATCCACTGGGGCCACCCCCACCTTCTCCCGAATAACCTCGTTCCTAATCTTATCTAACCCGGTGAGCCCGCACATCCACCTAAGCATTCTCATCTCCGCAACTTCATCCTCTGAACATGGGATTTCTTCACCGGCCAACACTCCGTCCCATACATCATGGCAGGTCTAACCACAGCTCTATAAAACTTTCCCTTGAGTTTCTGTGGCACTTTCTTATCACACAAGACTCCTGATGCAAGCCTCCACTTCGACCACCCCGCCCCTATACGGTGAGTGACATCCCCGTCTATCTCCCTGTCCCCCTGAATCACCGATCCAAGGTATCTGAAACTATCCCTCTTGGCTATGACTTGAGATCCAATTTTCACGTCCCTGCCTACTTCGCTCGGCTCGGCGCTAAACTTGCACTCCAGGTATTCTGTCTTAGACCTGCTTAGTTTGAAACCCTTAGACTCGAGAGTCTGTCTCCATACCTCTAGCCTCTCATTAACCCCGAACCTTGTGTCATCTATCAGGACTATGTCATCAGCAAATAGCATACACCAAGTCACATCCCCTTGAATATGCCACGTTAAAGCATCCATCACCAAGGTAAACAAAAGAGGGCTAAGCGCAGATCCTTGATGGAGCCCCATAACCACCGAAAAATGGTCTGAGTCCACCCATTGTCCTAACCTTAGACTTAGCTCCATCGTACATGTCCTTGATTACTCTGATGTAGGCTTCCGGCATGCTCTTAGCCTCCATGCACCTCCATAGCACCTCCCTAGGGACCTTGTCATACGCCTTCTCCAAGTCGATAAACACCTTGTGCAGGTTCTTCTTATCCCTGAACTGTTCCACCAATCTCCTGACAAGGTGGATAGCTTCTGTAGTGGAGCGACTCGGCATGAAACCGAACTGGTTCACGAAAATAGATGTTGACTCCCTCACCCTAGCCTCGATCACCCGCTCCCAGACTTTCATGGTGTGACTTATTAATTTGATGCCCCTATAATTGTTGCAATACTGGATATCCCCTTTGTTCTTGTATAATGGCACCACTCTACTCCACCTCCCTCCTCCGGCATCCTTTTGGTCCTGAAGATCGCATTGAACAACCTGGTGAGCCACTCCATTCCCGGCTTACCCATGCATCTCCAGAACTCCATCGGGATTTCGTCTGGCCTGGTCGTTCGACCCCTACTCATCCTACGCAAAGCCCCCACGACCTCTTCCACCCTATTGCGCCTGCGGTACACTAGGTCTCTATGACACTCTGAATGCCCCTGCTCCCCTAGCTCTATGTTTTGGCCCCCCTCCTCGTTGAGAAGATCTCGAAAGTACGCTTGCCATCTCTGTTTGACTTGAGACTTCCCCATCAGGACTCTACCATCCTCATCCTTGATGCACTTAACTTGGTCCAGGTCTCGCGCCTTCTTTTCCCTTACTTTGGCTAACCGGAATAACTTCTTGTCCCCGCCTTCTCCCCCAATTCCTCGTACATGCGCCCAAAAGCCGTGTTTTTAGCCTCCGTGACCGCCAATTTCGCTTCCTTCCTTGCCACCTTATAGCTCTCTCCGTTCACCCGCCTTTCTTCCTCGCTTGTGCTCCCTGCCAACTTCGCAAAAGCCGCTTTCTTCACCTCTACTTTTTCTCGTACTGCATCGTTCCACCACCAGTCGCCCTGATGTCTGCCTAAATAGCCTTTGGCTACCCCAAGCACATCCCACGCTGCCTCCCTAACCAGATTCGCCGTCTCTGACCACATTGCGTCTGCTACCCCAAAACTTCTCCAAGCTCCACCATCAACTAACCTCCTCTCCAGCTCCTGGGCTTTCTCTTTAGTCAAAGCACCCCATCTAATTCGCGGTCGGCCTCGAGCACCCCTCTGCTTCTTCTTCACCCATAGTCCGACATCCATCACTAGAAGTCTATGAAGCGTTGAAAGGGATTCTCCCGGAATAACCTTGCAGTCCCTGCACAGACCTCTATCGCTCCTTGTGAAAAGGAGGTAATCAATCCGAGTCCTCGCCGCCAAACTTTTGAAGGTGACCAAATGCTCCTCCCTCTCCTGAAATATCGAGTTTGCAATCAGAAGTTCGGAAGCCCTAGCGAAATCCAACAGCGCAGTGCCTCCTTCGTTCCTAACCCCAAGGCTAAAGCCATCGTGCACCTCACCATAACCACTAGCATCTGCCCCAATATGGCCATTAAAGTCCCCTCCAATGACCAACTTCTCGGATTGGGGAATACTACGCACCAACTCATCCAAGTCATCCCAAAAACACCTCTTGACCTCCTCATCTAAGCCCGCATGCGGTGCGTAAGCGCTGATGACGTCGAGGACGCAACCCCCGATAACCAACTTAATAGACATCAACCAATCGTTCACTCGCCTAACCTTCACCACGGACTCCCTAAGATCCTTATCCACCAGGATGCCCTGACGACCCCAGAGTACCACAACTTAAACCCGTCTACATCCCACGCCTTCGTCCCTTTCCACCTAGTTTCCTGGACACATGCTATGTTGACCCTCCTCTTCTGAAGAATCTTCGCCAACTCAATGGACTTACCTGTCAGAGTGCCTATGTTCCACGACCCAATCCTTAATCTATGAGCGTCCGCTACCCTCTTCCCACCCTTACCTCCCGCCCTACCCGCAGAACCGCTCCCTGCCCCCTACTCACACCCGCCCCCACCCTCCGAGGACACGACCTTACACTAACATCCCCGCCGCGGCCACTATCCCTCCAACCGACTATGGAGAATAGTGACGCACACACGCACGAAAGTGGAATACGAAAAAGATGCAAACTAGATAGCAACAGCGAAAACCTCACACGAAATGCTAGCGAGAATACGAAAAAGGTGTACAGGATAAACAAGAGACGTGAGGTACAAATTCCCGGTGGAAAAATCTGAAGGTAGGCTTTGATGAGCCCGAGGTCAAGTGCTGCCACCTCTTGCACGTTCCGGCCGGTGTTGCTTAGCTCTTCACTCCCAAACGCCGCAAAGTCGCCTTGTCGCCTGTCCTGAAATTTATCGGGACAGGATAGTTCTGTTGCGTCCTGACGAAAATCTGCACGGGAAGTACTGTAGCTCTCCAAAAGTACTGTAGCACGCCTGTAGTCCTTGCGGGGAAATAAAGTACCTGTCCAAGAAAACAGAACACACGCACGCACCCACGCAAAAAGCAGAAGAGAGAATAGAAGGAAAGAAAGAAAGGAGGAAAAAGAAAACAGAGCAGGGGTTGTTTGAAACAACGGGAGAGGGACAACAGTAGAAGGGGAGGGTTGCCGGACAGAGGTTGCCGGCGTTGCTTCTAGGTTTACGGGACTGAAATCTTGGGCTCAAGAAGGGTTGGGTTGGGGAAGCGCACAACAGGGGAAGGGAGACGGGTTTATGAGGAAAAGAGAGAAGGGGTGCGGGTGGGGGACGGTCTGAGCAGAAAAATAAAAGAGAGAGAAGGGGTGAAGAGAAGGGTGAGAAGAGGAGGAGAGGAGAGAGAGGAAGGGGGTGAGAGGAGAGAGGAGGGTGGGGGGAGATCGGGGGAGAGAGAGACACACTTACCTGCGGTCGCCGGCGCCGGAGAAGAAGGCAGGAGGCAGAAGAACGTTGAAGTGATGAGTGGATCGAGGAAGAGGCCAAAATATACATGCTGGGATCATCTGCTAGATCTTCTTGATGGTTCTACCGACTTTCCATTGACTCCAACTTTCAACTGCTTCTTCTATGCCTTGTGGTATTGTCCAACTTTTGCCAAAAACTGAAAAGAACATGTGCCTGCAGCCACTCTGCAGTGCAATAGCAAATGGTTATAGGTTCTGAGTTGTCTAAACACATGTGACATTTATTCACCAGCTGGAAATTCCTTCTACATAAGTTGTCTTGAGTTAAACTGTCTTGAGCTTGTGTATTCATTTGAAAACTTTTCAGTAGCCAGAAAAGATCAAAGAGTTCACCAAGTTCCATTCCTGCATGTGCCTTTTGAAGAGGGGATCCCATATGTTTCCTGATCTGTATTGGGCAGTTTTTGAGTTTGGATCTAGTGCTATCTGGTACAGGGCTGGATGAGTGTCTTTTAATGGTTGATTGTGAAGCCATCTATCCTTCCAGAACCTAACTGAGGTGCCATCTCCAGTTCTAAATGTAACGTCCTTTCTTTCAGACTGTTGACAAATTTCCAAGGACCAACACCATGAGGATTCTACTCTGTTTGGTACTCCATTGGTCTAGCTTACCGTACTTGGCATTCAATACTTCCTTCCATAAACATGTTCCTTCCTGACCATATCTCCACCACCACTTCATAAGCAAACTCTTGGCCAAGTCCCTAACACCCAATCCACCTTGATCCTTAGGTTGAATTACCTTAGACCATTTTACCAAATGAAACTTGTGGGCTACACTGTTCCCTTTCCAAAGAAAGGATCTTCTGATTTTGTCTAGTTGTCTTTGGATCTTTCTGGGCATATGAAATAAGGACATGATATAGGTTGGTAGGCTGTCCCAAGACACTATTGATTAGTGTCAATCTTCCTCCCATGGAGAGGTATTGCATTTGCCAAGTTGCCAATCTTTTTTCCACCTTCTCAAGAACTCCATTCCAAACCGCTATTGCTTTGTATTTTGCTCCCGGTGGAAGGCCTAGATATGTTGTTGGGAATGAGGCAATTACACAGCTCAAATTTTAGCCAACTCTTCCAAGTTAGGTACTGTATTCACAGGGTAAAACATACTTTTTTTGCATATTAATGTGTAATCCCGAGATAGCTTAAAAAATCAGTAAAGTCATATTTAGGAACTGGACCTGGAGCTTCTCTGCACCACAGATGATTAAAGTATCATCTGCATAGAGCAAATGTGTCACTGCAACCGAGTCAGTTGTGTTGTTTCCCACCCTGAACCCTTCAATCCACCACATTTGTTTTGCCTTGTCTAGCATTCTGCTCAAACCCTTCATGGCAAGGATAAAAAGAAAAGGAGAAAGAGGATCTCCTTGTCTAATTCCTTTCTGCTGTGGGAAAAAACCAACTGGAGCTCCATTCACCAAGATGAAATACTTGACAATGGTAAGACTGTACTTGATTCATTTTATCCATCTGTCACCGAACCCCATTCCTTTTAAAATAGAAAGAAGGTAAGGCCAATTAACTTGGTCAAAGGCCTTTTCTATGTCCAGCTTGCAAAGAGTACCTGGAACGCCACTTTTCAACCTCCCGTCTAGCAGCTCATTAGCTATTAGTGATGCATTTGTGGTTTGTCTATTTCTCAAAAAAGCATTTTGCTCTTTTGAAATTAGCTTGTCGATGACTGTTTTGATCCTCTCAGCTAGGATTTTAGCATTTATCTTGTAGACACTTCCAATGAGACTTATGGGCCTGAAGTCTCTAATTTCTATAGCCCCTTTCCTCTTGGGAACTAGAGCAATAAAAGAAGCATTATTGGACCTCACCATATAACAGTGTTGATGGAAATGATTGAGAGCTCCCATTAAATTCGATTTGACAAAAACTCATGTCCTTTGAAAAAAAGCCATTGTGAAACTGTTCGGACCTGGACTTTTGTCTCGAGCACAAGAGTTGATTGCAGCCAACCTCATCTTCCTCAAAATCTCTCTAACCATGTCTTCTATGTGAGGGAAAGACTTGGCAGATTTGAACAGTTATATTTTGGCCACCATTGTTCATTCTCAGTGTAAAGGTCTTGATAGAAACTCAAAATTTCTGCTTTAGTGGCTTCCTTGTCTTCACATAGCTCATCTTCTATCATTAGCTTATCTATGCTGTTATTTCTTCTATTGGAGTTTGCCATTCTCTGGAAGAACTTGGTGTTCTTATCCCCTTCTTTGAGCCAAAGACACCTGGACTTTTGTCTCCATGAGGCTTCCTCGGCCTTTGCCATTCTTTTAGTGTCTAATCTCAGCTGCATGGATTTCTCCTTTTCCGCTTGGGTCGTAGGTCTTGTTTCAGTTGCCTGTTCTAATAAAGCGATGTCCTCAAGCAGTTTGTTTCTCTGTGCTTCCACTCTGCCAAAGGTCTCCTTGTTCCAAACTGTAATGTCCTTTTTCAAACTTCTCAATTTTTGAGTTAGAATGAAATCATGACTGCCCCCAATTGTGTAGTTCTGCCACCATCCTTTGACCTTGTCCATAAAACCATCCACTTGAAGCCACATATTTTCAAACTTCAAATATGAGGAATTGGCTTCCCAGTCACCACACTCCAACAGTAAAGGCCTATGATCAGAAGTAACTCTTGGAAGAGTTGTTTGCTTAATTGCCCTGAAGTTTTCATTCCACTCTAGATATATTAAGAACCTATCAATTCTCGAGGCTTGCATGGAATCTTCTCCTCTGTACCATGTGTAGTGAGCTTCTCGAAGAGGAAGATCAATGATACCCAAGTCTTGAATTGAATCTGGAAAGGATCTCATCGCAGTGGACCTTCTAATACAATTATTATATCTTTCACTCTCAAATCTGCAGACATTAAAGTCACCCCCTATAACCCACTGCTCCTCCCATATACCTTTGGTAGCTGCTAATTCATGCCAAAGAATCTCTCTTTCTGGATTTGCATGGGGGCCATACACCCCAGTGAAACACCATCTAAATCCTCTTGTGCGCTTTCTAACATGCATGATAAAGTGTAGAGGCCTCGATGCACTCCCCTATTAACCCATTGTCTCTTATCCCATAAGACTATAATGCCACCACTTCTCCCATTTGATTTTAATTCTGCCCACTCAACCCATCTGTTGCCCCAAAGTTGCCTAATGAAAGAGGTTGTCCAATCTTCAATTTTTGTTTCTTGTAAGCACACTATATCTGCTCTCCACTTGTGCACTAATGATATTATTGTGCTCCTTTTCTCTGCTTCATTCAATCCCTGCACATTCCAACTTAAGGCTTTAACTTTCATTCAGAGAATGCTTTGAAGGACCTGTCCCTATCCCCTACTTTTTCCCCTCATAATTCATCCTGCATTTCAATCTTTCCAGTTCTAGTGACTGCTTCTTCTTCCCTTTGTTGTTAGCTTTCATTATTGCCTTTTGCTTCTGCTTCTTAACTTGCCTTTTTTGCACCATTCGCAGAATGATGTTGAGAATTTCATGCTCAAACCCAGCCACATTTATCCCAAAGACTCTGCATACCCTAAACATCACTGATTTGGTCCATCTGGAAGACTCAATTACTTCTGGTGTGTTGATAATTTGAGAGCTTTGAGGCTCAAAATCGTACCATGGAAGTGAGAGTGTGTCGCAAGAAGAGGCTTTGGGGTGTTGATAATTAGTTCGTGTTTTATTTTGTTTTATTACCTGATAAATGAAAAATGCACAATTGTGCTCGAGCTAGGGATATTAATTCCATTTAACCTCTAAACAGCCATGAATGAATAATGAACTGTATGTGTACATATTTCTTTCTCTCAAAAGTACCACATAAGTGCTGGAGGCTACATTGCAGCTCTACATCGTCTTCTCTCCTGAATACTCAACTATGCGTTACATACTTCACTATTTCCGACATTGCCTATTCTTAGATGATGCAAATTTACAGTAGGCTGATGGAATAATGGCTGATTTGGTAAAAACACTTTTAAGGTAAAGTCAATTCCAAGCGTCTAGGGCAGCCTTATCATAAGAGAACTTTGCATGAAGTTGTGCACCCACTTGGAGGGAAACTTTCTTATTCTTAAGGTTCTGTTTTACAAGCAATTAGGATATTGTTGACTTGATCGAGTATAAGTTTCTTGGTTGTGGGGAAGGGTTTCAGGGGACATTGGTTAGTGAAAGTAGTATATATTACTATATTGGTGGAGACTCTAGTGTAGCTTATAATGGCAGATCGGATGTGGAGGTGCGACGCTATAATCTGAACCAGTCCTTTGTGGTGGTAGATGAAATTGCTCAGCCACTGACATCTATGCGATATCTGTTATATGCAATAGTTTCAAAGGGATTTGCTTACGATAATTATAAGTCCGCAGGAAAAATAGATTAAGCAGAATTTGAAGAGGAAGAGCTCCTAACTAAAAGTCTAAAAGAACATGAGTACCAATTTCAATCACCCTTTAGGTTTGGGCCATCTCATTGGACCTTTCTTTTTAAAATTTTCAATATTTCGTGCTAGAAGCCCATCTAAACCTCTTTCCACATGACCAGTTTAAATTATTGGTTTCTTTAACTTTTTATTGGGCATTGTTCGTGGCTTATGTTTGCCACTGAGCATAATGTCAGGACATGATTCAAAATGCACAGTCCACTCTAAACACCCTTTTAATTCTTGTTCCCTATCATTCACACATAGAAGTGATACGCCAAGCACTTTCATTTCAGTTACCTAGGTTGCCATTTTAGCTATTATGATTTAGGACAGGTGGTATGACGCAGTAAAACTCAAAGCTCTATCAAATTAATCATCGGCCCTTTTAGATTAGAGAAGTGGGAAATCGACTCCGTGCCCCTATTTCACAGATCCTTTCTATTTAAGGATGTCCCAAAATGTTTGTAAATAAGATCTTCTGCAAATAATGACATTCTTTGTTAAAGCAAAAAGAAGCTTCTCCTTGACTTAATTGACTATGCACAGGAGGTGTCCTTACATAGGATTAGGCAACCAGTATGGTGGCTAATCAATCTCTATGCTGAAAGGTAATTAAATTTTCTATAATTTCTTGTACAACATATCCTTACGTATCCTATATGACATTCTATTAGAGTTTTCTTATCCAGATACAATAATCTAGACATGTATGAATATTTGAATAGGCCCCATTAAAATCAAAAGTGGGGAAATCATCTTGAATTTGCTTATTTTGAGAACATAGAGAGTTGATATAGCAATCTCGTTGGATAGTGCAAAATCACCAAACAGAAAAGCAGTGCTGGATTTTCTTTTCTCCAGAAAGTTGCTGGTAATGGCAATCGAAAGAAATTCTTCTTCCACCGTACGAGGAGAAGTATCTATTCTAATCACTGCAAAGAAATATAGTGTTGCAAATCTTCAGGAGGTTATCTTGAATTGGTAGAACGATGATAGTAAATTCAAAGTTTAGAGTATGATCTTGATTGTGTATAAAGTCGCACGCCGATAGCAAGATAGATAGTGGCACTAGAACCTTCACCAGAAAGATGAATGGTACTTGAAAGATCCCATAGAGTAGTGGCGTGGAAACGGTTGTAGAAAAGAAGCAATGCATGAATGGTCGTTATAGAGAAGAGTGATGCCAGAATGATCGTCTTCAGGGTAGTAGTATTGATTTTCGGAGATATAACCGACATCGATATCAAAAGGAAGAAGAAAAACATAAATATTGGCTAGGGCGACCTCAGATGTTGGCCAGCACTGCCCATTGGTAGCGGAAGCTATTTGAATTTCTACCAAGATTATAGAGGCTCTAATACCATGTGAATAGAGAAAACTTATCTCTTGATTGAAAAAAATGTACAAAGGTGTCCAAATATATTAATATGGTAGTTATATATATTCTATAGTTAAAAACAGAATATCCGAAAGTATCTTAGAGGAATGTCCTATAAGATTTTTCTTATCCAAGTTCCTTCGAGGATATCCGATAGAATTAAAACGATATAGAAAAGATTAGCATAGCCCTTGCGCAGGATGTCACACACAATTGAAAAATGGTCCAAATTTTTACTTGGACAAAAAAGATTTTTCTTATTCAAGTACAATGAATCTAGACATGTATAAATACACACTGATGTGCTTGATATTTTAACATTACAGCAGTCTGTTGTTTCCTTGTGTTGTATGTGCTTTAGATGTCTAGGCATGAGCGTGCGGGGCGTGTAAGAGTCCCCGATTAGTGGAGAGAATGAGTTGTTGTTTCCTTATAAGGGTTTGGCCATCCTCATCTCATGCCCTAGTTTTTAAGGTTGAGTAAGGCCCTAAGTCCACTTTCTTAACATTCTGCATATCTTTTCTCAGGATTCAAATTTTACAACTTCAATATGGTGTTTTTCTTTATTAAAAACAACTTCAAGCATGAACTCCAGCTACTCTTTTAATTTTTTCATAAGCATTTTATATATAAGTCGAAGCAGCTTCTTATTTTTTTGTATTTGTGTCTCTTAAAATTGGATGGAGAAAAGGATATAATTGATTATGAAGTACTGAAGCATTGATGCAAGGTAGATGGTATGTGGGAAAATAATACATGTTTGCCTACCTTGCCAGCAGGTAAAGGTATAAAATGAAGCAATCAAAATATTCTTCGTCTTATTAGTTAACTTTTAATGATCCTATCTCCTTTCAGGTTCTTTAAGGATCATAAACTTTCTTTCAGCTGTAGCTAATTAGGAACTTGTGTTTCATTATGAGTTGAAGTTAGGTAGTTCCGAGGAGTAAACATATTTTATTTGCAGTGAGAAACATACACTGTCATGTCTGGTTGTTAGGAACTGATGAACCCCCCCCCCACGCCACGCCACCCCACCCCACCCACCCCCCAATTATCTCCTAATATTTGTGGCCCATATGTGTGCAATGCATACTAACGTTGCATTCTTTTCATCTAGATTTTACAGCAAGAAAGTTCTAGCAGGAATTTGAGAAAGTAGGAAATGGAGCTGAATACCATTAAAGATGCTTTTGATCGTGTTACAAAGAAGCAGAAGGTTGCATCATCAAAATCTCAAGAAGTGATGGAGCAGATCGGTCATGAAATAGAACAAGCACTGTTGAGAATACAATCAACAAATAATGCTTCATCTTTGAGCGAGCACAAAATGATTCTTAGTGAACTAAAAGCTAAGTTGAAAGAAGTTGCTCCACTCAGTCAGTTGGAAGGAACACAAAAAGAGCTAAATGTTGCACTAAGCAAGTACCCTAAGCTCCTTGAGAAGTCTTTCAACCCTGACATATCAAAGGCCTACAGGAATGTTGGTTCTGATATCCATACCGTTAACCAGATAATTGCCAGCCATTTCTACCGGGAAGGCCACTTTGATCTTGGTGATTGTTTCATAACTGAGGCCAGAGAACCTGAAGCTGCAGGCCAAAAATCTCCTTTTCTGGAAATGTATCAAATACTTGAAGCCATGAGGTCTAGAAACCTGGAGCCAGCTCTGGGTTGGGCCACCACCAACAGTGAGAAACTTAAGCTAAGTGGGTCTGATATTGAAATGAAGCTACATAGGCAGCAGTTTGTGGAAATTTTGCAGAAAAGAGGTAGAGATGGAGCTTTAAATTATGCCAGAACTTTCTTCCCACCTTTTGCCACCAAATATATGGCAGAGATCCAGAGGCTCATGGCCTGTCTACTATGGGCTGGAAAACTAGATTCGTCACCTTACGCAGATTTGCTGTCGCCTTTCCACTGGGATAAATTGGCTGAAGAGCTTGCTCGGCAGTTCTGCAATCTCATGGGTCAATCCTATGACAGTCCATTGAGTGTGACCATTGCAGCTGGTGTCCAGGGGTTGCCAACCCTTCTGAAACTAATGAATGTGATGACTGGGAAAAAGCAGGAATGGCAATCCATGAAACAGTTGCCTGTGCCTGTAGACTTGGACAGAGAGTTTCAATTCCACTCCATCTTTGTCTGTCCGGTGAGTCGGGACCAGGCAACTGAGGAAAATCCGCCTATGCTGCTTTCTTGCGGGCATGTGCTATGCAAGCAATCTATTACAAAACTGTCGAAGAACAATAACACTCGGCCTTTCAAGTGTCCTTACTGCCCCACGGAGGTTGAGGTCGGTCAGTGTAGACAATTGTACTTCTAATATGAATTGTTCTCAGTGTTTGTATCTAAATCTTTTTGCTACCGTGCTTTATTCTTATGCCCTGTGAACTCAATTCATTTTCGGTCATGCTACCTCCAACGATAAGTGTTAATGGTGCTTAAAGACGTTCTTTTCTATGTACTCTGATAAATTGATGTAAATAGGAATCCTATGCCATTTCATGCAAATAACTTGAAAAGCTTGTACAATCAGATGTTGGCCTTTTAAGTCTCTGCCTTCATATATCGTCGGGTGCAAAGGGTTTTTGGAGGAAATAAGTTATATTCATTCCGAGAAGAGATGAATTCTGTTCCTTTTTTGGGTGTGGGTGGGTGGGGGTAGGAGGATGAATTCTATCTCTACTTCGGCACTTAGTTCTGTTGTAGGCAAGTTTACATAGTGGAAAGCAAATGCGATATTGACTTTGAAGGAATGCCTATGAAATGGGTCCAAACATAGTTGAATACAACAAAGCCGATCGATTAATTGACTACACATGACTATTCATGGACGTGTTTTAATTGGGATATCTTTTTGATGATGTGTATTTTTAGGCTATATGCATAGTAAAACCCAATAGTCGAATAACCCCACTTATTATCTGTTTTTTCTATATGGAGATGATTCATGAATAATCAAGCACTTGTGAAGACATGATCTTTCACAGATAAATATCCCTCCCAAGTATATGAAATTTCTATCTATTTGGTGATCTATGACTTGCGATATTAATTGCCAAAAGTTTTAGATTTTGAAAAATCAGAGTTAAGGAGCCCTATGATATTTGTTAATCGATCTCCTTGCTCAGAGTTATTTACAGGCCTATGCGACAAAATGCAAAGAAACTTATTATGAGCCATTTAAAAGAAATTCAATTGGTCATGCCTGAAGTTTAAATGGTACTTCCTCTGTCACAATTTATGTGAACCTATTTGATTGAGTTTGGAGTTTAAGAAAAAAATGAAGACTTTTGAAATTTGTGGTCCTAAACAAGTCCAAATGGGGCTCAGAGTATTTGTATGATTATAAAAACTTCTAATTAAGGGTAGAGTTGTAACTTTAAGCTAAATTGTTACCAAATTTAAAAATGGTTCATTCTTTTTGAAATAAACTAAAAAAAAAAAATAGGTTCACGTAAATTACTGCTCTCCCATCTATAATCTATTCCCCTTCTTAAGTTTAATTGTGTCATATCGTCTTCGTGTTGGTGCTCTTTTTTTTTTTGTTTCTTTCAAATTTTGGGAAGCAGAAAGGAAGTAATCTTTGGATTCCAGATACAGTGTTAAATTGGCAAAAATGTGACGGCCCTACAAATAGAGAACAAGATACGAGTATGAAGACATAAAGTAGAGCATCAATGAAACATAGTTTTCCTATGCCGTTGGCTACTTTATCGTATTTTGTTATGGAATACAAAGGAGTAAAGTAGGTGTCTTTTTGATTCCAATGAAATTGTTTGGTTTGGATTGGTAAGAAATTGTCTTAAAGGGAGCAGCTAAAATGTACCAACTCCTACCCCTTTTGATATAGTATTATTTATAGTACTTACCTCTCAAAAAGGTCTAACAAAGGTACGCAATTTCAGGAGAAGAGCACCAAAAAAGTAAAAAGAATACTTTAGTAAGCTTAATTCCTTTTTTTCCACTTTATAATAATTTTACATTCTTCTCAAATCTTTTCTCATTTCTTCCTTCCATTTGCAAAAAGTTTTCACTCTTTTTTCCTTAGTTTTCACAAACGTATAGCTAAAGTCACGCTAACGTGGAATTTTGTTAAAGTACATAATAGACCACTTTTTCTTTCTAATTTTCTTGGGATTTTCAAAGAAAGAAGATTTATCTGGAAACTAAATGGAACTGATGATTATGTGTGGTCCACGACTCTAAGCATGTGATTAAGCCTCCCCACAATTAGCCTTTTACTATTGGGATTAGAGAGTGGATATTAAAATAATTCTCCCTTTTCTTTCAATTGATAATGACTCTAAAATAGTGGTCTATCATGTCATGTGTTTTTACATTTAACCAATAATAAAATTAGCCAATGGTATAATAGCGAAATCGGAAATTTACTTAAGGGTAAACTTAAAAAAAGAAAAGAAAATTCTTCGAAAAAGAGTATTTTGTATATATTATATACCTCTAAAATATATGTAATATTTTATTTATATATGCAATGTAATTTATAACAAACAGTTGAGTACCCTTCGTAACATGTGCTTTGCCAATGGCAATGGCCATTAGTTATGCCATTTATACATTGTTTATGCAAGTTGATAAAACTAGTAGGAGTATATAATAATAAAGATGTGAAAATAATTTGCCCTTGGTGTTATTCTCTAGGAGAAAATAAATTTATATGCCCATTAAACTAGCCAGCTGGAGTTTTGTGTAAGTTTTCAACAAGAGGTGACCCCATTGATCAGTAGAGAATTGTTCAGATTTAGGTATTCTCTGGAGTTATGTGATGAGCAATCAGGCTCTATACAGTGCGATCAATCAAACTAAAGTACAACACCAGTTGTTTGCTTTGATCATATCAGATACTACAAATTAAATGAACCTCATGCCAATATATATATATATATATATATATAACACCCACCTCTCTAGTCTAGTCTCTATTCTTGACTAATACATCATCTATTTTGTTTGATTCAAACCAAAAAACAAAAGAAAAAAATGAATTCCGTTTTTTTTATTTTAAAAAAATGTATCTATCCAACAAATTTTGTAAGTTTTTGAAAAAATTTCAGAATTTTTTTCCCTCCATTCACAAAACTATAATATTTTTTCAAGTAATATGCATGTCCAAATATAATTTTAAACTTTAAATACCATTTCAACTTCACTCTAAATTTTATTTTATTTTTCAAAAATTAATATTTTTATGCCCAAACGTCCACTGAATCATTTCAAGAATTATTGAAACCTATTCCTTTAGCAAATTAAATCATTTCATGAAATAGAATTATACAAAGATCTCTTTCACTTTTAAGTAGCGGTCGAATTAAGAATGAAAAAAATTCGAAATATTTTCCTTTTTAATGGGGTCTATATGTAGTGCGAATATCCAATATTGGACCAATTAATTAAAAAAAGTGTATAAAGACTGGGGTTTTCAGTTATTTAATGTCATAAACGATAAACAAACATATCCCGCTATTCTGCAATTGCTATTCCTTTGCATTTCCAAAACCAATAAACTTTAAAGAGAACAAAACAAAATATAAAGGGACAATTACTGACACCAAATTGAAGAAAGATTATTCTGTTCATCTGCATTTAAACATCATTAAAATCTCTACATAAGAAAAGTTAAAAGAAAGGATTATAAAAATTTTGGGAGATAATAAAAGACAAAAGCACATAGCTCCTCTAACCCCACCCCCTCTTAACACTGCCTTAATCAATCAATCACCCAATGGTGGGGTACCCACTTACTCTTTCACTATCTGTTGTTTTCCTCTGCAGAAAGCGCCGAGCCGTCGGGTACCCTTTGTCGTTTTTTTAGTTTTATTTTTTTGTTCATATGGATAGGCCCTATGCTTTTAACCTATTTCTATTATTTTAAATATTAAAATCTTGCATCTTCGAAGCCGTGTAAGTCACTGACTCTATTCAACGATTTTCTCATGATAGCCACTTTAGCTAGCCTTTCAGCTGCTCTCCAAGCCGATGTTGGTGTAAGCGGCTCGGCTTTGTCATCCTCCCTTTGTTGTACGTTTATTCTTCGCCGATACTGAGATTGATTCCGAGTTTGAGACTGATTTTGTCTTTTGTTATGAAGCTCAGAAAGCTCGGCTTCTAAGCCACGTACGAATTCACTAGCTGAGCTAGAATTCGACTGAACCAGCAAAGCTCGAGCGGAGGACAACATGTGGTGCGCCCCGGTCAAGTCATTTCGCTCAACCATTCGCCTTGACTCAGCCATGGCTCGAGTAGAAACGAAAAGATCTCTCAGCCGTTGGATATTAGGTGTTGATGATCGAACGGCGTGTGGACGTGGGACCAAAAGAGCTTGCTCTTTGCAATAGATGAACTCTTTAGTTGACGGGTCTTTGTAAGAGCATCGAACGGACAATACATGGTGGGTCCCAATTGCTGACGTGGGAACTTTTAGTTCCACCAACAATTCTCTCTCTTCCTCTGCGTAGAAATCGCCCAGTCGAAGTGAACCGGAACCGAGAGCAGCGGGCCGGTTTGTATACGAGTAAACCGCCGCTACTTCAGCCGGCGCTGAACCGGACACGAACCCTAGCTGAACTCGGAGATCCTGCACGACGACGTTTAATAAGCCTCCGATGAATTTCGTGAAAACGTCGTCGTTGGATTGGTTCAGTCCGATGAAATGTACCGGAATCTCTAAGTTGTTAAAGCGCGTGCAGGTGGATATGACGGAAGATTGACACCGTTGATTGGTGGAGATGGTGGTGGTGGTGGATCGTTCATTTGAAGTGTCTGATAAGAGCATGATGCTTGCAACGGCGTTTCGCTCTCTGCGATCTTCTAGAACCTTCGCAGCCTTTTTGAGCGCGTCGCTTGCACTAGTTCCTGTTCCATCTAGAGAAACAATGGCGTCTACAATACGACGCGCCGACCGTTTGCCGTTAGCTGTCATTCTCCGTAACGGTAACAGCCGTTTGGAAGTTGTGGAGAAGGCCACAATGGAAAGCCGATCGGAAGAGGATAGCGATGATACTACTAACCTCATGGCGCGTTTCATCATTTGGATATTCTGAGGTTTCATTTTTCCGCTAACATCAAGCACCATAACAAGATCAATAGGTGCTCTTTGAGCTGTCCTTGCCAACATCGGCGGTGCTTTAAGTTTCATTATTATCACATACGTTTCATAACTCCGGCCAACTGACACAACAGCAGCTTCAGGCAATAACCTGGCCTCGAAGTTGGTAAAATTTACTGACGACCTCTCCTTTACAGGCTTCACATTTGCATCCACGAAAAATCCTTGAAATTCTTCCACTACATTATCATTCTCTTCATCAGATTCCGGAATGGGATTAAACCGAGCACCCGAAGTAGGAGACATCAGTGGCTCATCATCATTGTACACCTTCAAAATAGGCCTTCCCAGGTGAAAGTTGTTTTCCTTTATAAAGTTGACATCTATTTTTGCTGCTTTTGGAGATGGAGATACTTCTCTAATGGTCTTCTCTTCAACTTTGACTGACTTTTGAGTATCATGTACTGATAGTAGAGGCAGCTCCTTCCATTCACAGCTGCAAACAGGACACACCAGGGCGGTTTGTTTCCTTAACAAAGCTGCGATACATGGGAAATGAAAACTGTGAGAGCACTCAGCCGTGAAAATGGCAGTGCCTTGCCCAGTCTTCACCGTCTGTATACATATGCCGCACTTTGTCTGCTATACAGGAAAAAGAGAAAGTTAGGAAAACGAACTTATTGCACACATAATTGGATTCTACTGTACAGAAATGTGTATGATATAATAGAACATAAATGAACATAATAGTGAACAGTATTATACAGTTATTGATACCTTAGGAAAGCGTAAGCTGGATTTGAGAAAAGAAAAAGTGGAAGGTGAACGAGGGGAAGATGGTGTAGAACGACTGAAAAACCGGGGGCTGTTTTTGGTTTTGCATTGAAGTTTTGGACTTCCTGGAACTGACACCGTCGCTACCGGAACACTGGCAGTAGGTGGGGCAGTAGTAGTGGTCGTCCGGCAACGGAGTAATGAACTTGAAACTGGCGGAGACTGTAAGCGCGGCGTTGAAGGGTTTGAGAAAAACCCAAATTTGGAACTGAGCCTGGGACTAGGAATTGGGTTTGTGTTGTCTTGCTTCTCTTTGAATGAAGTACTATCTCGATCTCTGGGGATCGACGTACAAAAAGCTCTTCGCCATCCCAAAACCATTGTGAGTCCTCTGATTCTGTATCTTTTTTTCTTTTTGCTGCTTTTTGTTGTTTTTGTTATTGTGATGATGATAGGTAATGGAGAAAAAAGAGGGTTCTATAGAGTGGGATTTGGTATGGACAAATCAAACGGAGGAAAAAACATACTAGTAGTAAAGGAAGAAGATAAAGAAGAAGACAAAAACAAACAAACTTATGTTTCCTCTCTTTCAATATCAATATAAATCCTCTCTCCTTCCTTTTTCCTCTGCTGGGATGTTGCTTTCTCTTTCCTTTTCTCAATCAGTAGGCACAAAAAGATCACTGCAAACTGCAAATACTCCAAAAAATACTTTAATGTGAAAACTGAAATCCCAGTGAGTCTCTTTTATTGGATTGCAGTGGCTTTTTCCGAGGTGGGAAAATCTTAAAATATTGGTGGGACCAACTTTTTAACAGAGTGGGATAAGGGGATTACCGGCAAATGGAGGTTTTGCCTGAGTTGGGATTTTGGAAGGTCAACGGAATGGCTTTTACACTTATCTGCACTCTATTTCTATTTTCACGATTAAATAGAAACCATCTTCTGCCATGAAATCTCTCTCATCCACTGTTACCCAACTTACCTCTTTTTAATTTCATTCCATTATTAGCTTTCTTTTTTCTACCTTTTTCCCTACCAAGTTTTCACCTTTACATCTTTTTTACTCTTACCCACGTGACTCCCTTGAGTACACTTACAATCTCTTTTTTAATCTTAGATGGTAATTATGATTTCCGGGCTCAGCCTCCTATCTTTTCTTATACAATTCTTAGTAAAAACAAAAATTAAGCAAAATACTTAAATCATCTATAAATTTGTAGATTATTAGTATCTTTCTCGAACTATATTTAGTTCTAATTACCCTTATTAATTTAGTCTTTTGAGATTCATTACCCTCTATATATTGATATGGCAAAAGGTGTTATTGTATTCGCCTGTCACGTTGATTTTCTGTATATGTAACATTTTTTGAAACATAAATATATATTTTTACCTTTTAAAGATATTACTTTTTTTGATAATTTTTTCGAATACGTTTTATAATAAAATATGAATAGAACTACATTATTGATGCTAAATATTTTTATTTGCCAAAAATAATAAAGCTTTATTTAATCTTTTTCTGAATTTGAACTGAAAATAAAGATTTATACAATTAAAATAAACAGTCAAAACATCTAAAAAATTATAAAAAATACATAGTTTTAAATCCTTTTGAACAAATCAATCGAAGATAAACAGGTAAATTTTAACTAAGTGTAATAATCTCTAGAGGAAAAGATAGATAAAAAATGAAGACTTCTCGTCTGCAAAATAATATTATAGACCAAATGTCGAGATCCCCTTTTACAAGGTTATTACCCCCTTTATATACTAGGAATCAAAACCTCCTAAGCAGTAAAAGACAAAATACAAGGAATATTCTTAATGTCCCCTAGTGGGCCTACACCATCGCAAGGACCATACAATCTTTCGTCTGCCCTTGAGTCGTCCCTCACAGGACCTCGACTGAAGGGGATCCTGTCATTCATCATGCTCATCGTTGATCGTCATTGGTCAAATTTGGACCCATAAAGTTAGTCCTTCCGCTTGTCGGGGTTGCAACCAGGTGCATCCTCAATGAGCGGACCTCATGCGTCCTATAGAGAAGTTTGACCCTTTGAGATGTTATGACATGGCCAATGGGGGATGATCAGCGTTTGGTAAGACACCGGATAATGCATTTTACCGGGGAATGACGTCATCCCTATGTGCGTCATCATTGCGCATATTTTTGAGGTAGGAGTTGATGGCTTAATGTTTCGATTCCAACGCTATTCTGTGACCTTCTGCTTCAATTCTGCCCCATCCAACCCTATAAATAGGTGGAGGGATTGTTTTTTCGAACGTTCTTGGCCATTTAATTCCTGATAATTTCCCCTTAGTTCTTCGAGTGTGCTCTGATACATTTCTGCTTTTTCTTCCCTCATTATTCGTTCACAATCTCTTCCTTATCTTTGCATTAATACCTCTTTAAACGAAGTCATGCCAATGTCACATCGTTCTCGTGAAAATGTCACTGAGGCCACCCAATTGTCCGTGGCACCCCTCCAAGCGGTGAGGATATGGGGTTAGAGGAGGTTGACAGTCTTCCCACAGTGGTGGAGCTATTACCACGACATCCTATTTCTCGTAGTTACTTCTTCAAAGATCCCCCTCCCACTCTTGCCCCCATACTTTTTAGATGAAGCAGGCTCACATTTATGCTCTTCATACAAAATACAATGTTCCCGCTTATGTTAACAAGATTCCGATGGGAAAGGACTTTGTAGACGTCCATAGGCTTAGGTACTGAGCCTTCTATGAGCACCCTTTCATGATTGGCTACACTTTCCCCTTTTCCCCTTAGCGGAAGAATTCTTTAGGTTCTACCATGTTTGCCTGGTGCTACTTTCACCATATACTCTGAAGTTGCTTTTGCTGTTGACCAAGTATGCGAAGTTGGCGGAGTGTAGTGTTTCCGTCCACCACCTTTTGCACCAGTTCCCACCCAGCTTCCATAGGGGTACCATAGTGCATTACGGCATGAAAGTGTTGTTGGTTGGGACGGATGATCGAGTAAGTCACAAGTTTTGGCACAAGTATTTTTTCGTCAAAACTGAACATATCATTTCTAACTCTGTCAGATTCCCGGAGCGATGGAATGAAACTCGTAAGTGTTGCCACTCTTTTTATTCTTCCTCTGTCTATATATGTTATAAATTTAGTTTACTTTTTCCTTGCAGCTATGGGACGTCTGCCCACCCTATTGCGGGTATAAAAGATTAGGTAGTTCGTTTGTTACCTCATGCAATGGAGACACGAGATTGGCCTTCCTTTGTAAAGCGTACGTCCTCAAAGTTCCAAGTCGTGACTATTTTTCCCTTTACCACTTCATCGGTTATATATCACCATCCCTTAATTCAACTTCTTCACGATGGCAGGTAGAGGAGCTTCCAAGCGGAGGGTGCCAGTTCTCGTATTTGGACAGGTCGTTGCCGCCGTGACCGCTCAATTTTTATTGAATAAATTTGTTGGTGAAGGTCATCCTTGACTTGTTCAATTAGAAGGCCCTTCTCACGTGTGGTTGTGAAGGATGAGGCTTCTTTAATGTCGGATCCCCATCAATTGGACAAATCCTCCAATGGGGATGAGCCGTTATCGAGGAAAAGGAGGAGAATGGAGCTTGGGAAAGGTGTAGCTGCTGTCGCGGATAGAAGTGGGGCATTGTAGACTGCACATGTGCCTATGTTTATGGTCGATATCATACTATCGGGGAGATCTCCTTAAACTGAGGGAATTCACATAGAAGGCGGCTCTATACGCTCTGTCGAGGGTGGCGCACATCCAACGTTGGAGGCCATTGCGTTGAGGGTGCCGGCTTAGTTTCAGACATCGACCCGGAGGAGGTTAACAAATTCATATGTCATCATACTCACGTGGAGGTTAGAGCGGAGGGCCTGATCCCCACATAGTCATCCCAAGGGATTTCAACTTATTGTCGAACTGTGAGCAAGAGGCATCCGTTTTGGCTCCTCTATGTGCGGCCTTTGAAAACGAGGTGGTCAGGGCAATAAGTGATGTGGAGTTGTCTCAGAACATCACTGGTACGTCTTTGCAGGTATCTCTTTTCGTTGTTGGGCTTGTGTAGCAATTGTCAGCGTGTATTTTAATTTTAGTCACTCTCTTTCTTGCTAGACCCTTATCATGAAGACTGAGCGCGAGCGTCTGGAGAGGAGGAGGACGACTTTATATGAGAAAATGTCATCCAAGTATCAACAGTATCATGCTAAGCATCATGTGATGGCTGATATTTATACTTAGGACCCGGAGTTTCAGCTATTTTGCGAAAGGCTCAAATAGTGGGAGGACTAAGTGGAGCATAAGGTTGAAGAGCATGAGGAGCTCGTGAAGGTTGTCGCCCATAATAGTGAGCTTGAGGCCTCCCTTAAGGTGAATGAGGATGAGCTTGAGTTGAGCAGGGGTGATGGCTAAGAATGCTGATCTACAAGAAGGTGGCCAACTTGACCGCTGAATTAAGTGCTAAGGAGGTAGAGATTGAGGGGCTTAAGGGCGAGCAGGACATTAGTGCTGATAATCTGGCTTACGCACCCGCAAGGACGCAAAGAGTTTTTCCAATTAAAGGACAATCGAGATGGGATTTATCTTAATTACTTCAGAGTCGCCACTTGGGAGATTTTATGGTGTCCCAAGTCACCGGTTAAATCCCGAATCGAGGAAAAGAATGACTCTATTTAACGGTCCGCGAACCAGAAATCCGGATAAGGAATTCTATTAACCCGGGAGAAGGTATTAGGCATTCCCGAATTCCGTGGTTCTAGCACGGTCGCTCAACTGTCTTGTTTGGCTTATCTATCTGTTTTTACAATTATGTACTTAGTGCAAGTTAATGCCCCTTTTACCGCTTTTATTATTGGTTATGATTTACGAAAGAGAAAGTTGCTTAAAAATATGCTTTCGAATCGCGTCACATGAAATGCGCCCGGATCCTCAACATATTCTTATTCAACATTTCGGGGTTTGGATTTGGGTCACATGAAATGCACACCCGTATTTAAAAAGGTAAAACTAAAATATGCGCCTGGATTGACTACTTATTTACATTTGTTGAGAAAGGCGTGATATTCGTTAAGAAACGACGCATCTCGAAACCTAAGTATTTATATGTACATTTATGACGGCTATGTGATTAATGTAACTATTGGGCGAGGCGTACCTTTGATTCAAATCTAAAGCGAACTACATCTCACTGTATCTTACTTAAGAGTTGATTCCAAATTACTTAAAACTTGCTACGAACCACATCACATGAAATGCGCCTGTGGTTCTTAACATGCTTTGTTTACTCTTGCCCGAAATTGGGGTCGGGTCACATGAAATGCACCCCCGACTCTTTTTAATCTAATTACGTCATTCCGTTGAGTAACAACTCCCTAGCTAATCTTGCTTGTAACATAAGGTCTATCATTTAACAGGTTTGGAGATTACACACATGAGTAGGGAAGATTGAATAGAGATACGAAGACTAATTCGGGTTTACATGCTTATCTAACGACAATGTATCTTTGGCCTAGCTACGCTTTTCCATAACCAAGACTAACAATACAGATTTAATTAGACAGTAACAGAACGTAATCAAGCATAGACTTTGGATGACTACATGATTCAACAGACTTCAAACATGAACTTCAGGCTTCACTCTTTTTGAACCAAGGAATTACAATAACAGAGATGTGTACCTGGAATGCGGAATAACAAGGAAGAGTGAGCAATGGCAATGCAGCAACAGCAACAAGAACAGTAACAGGTGTAGCAACAATCAAAGACCAATAACAACCAACAGTAAACCAATAGCAACAACAACCAGTGAACCACTCAACTAAATACACCAGTAGCAAACTACAAACCAGCCTCAACCATACTGGACCAGCAACAACAATGCCCAAGCAGTAACAACCAAAGCAAATCAAGAGCTACCCAAGTCAGATGTAACAGCAGCGACCAAGACAGTGGCAACAACTACACACCAGTGGCAGCAATACTCAAACAATAGAAGAGCCAGCACTGTGTTGGACCAAGCAGCAACACAGACACAACAACAACACACAAATGACCACCAATAACAACCTCAACACAGCAACAACCAAATCAGTGCAGCAACCAAACGACCAAGGCAACAAACCACTGACCAACAGCAACACAACAGTGTAACAACAACAACAACCAAAACAGTGCAGCAACCAAACGATCAAGGCAACAAACCACTAACAGAAGAACCAGCCGGACAGTAGCCAAGAAAATTCGATGAAACAGTGACTCCAAACCAATGAAACAGTGACCTTTTGTCACTCTCAGTGTACTCTCCAATCTCTGTATGTATATCCTCTCAAGTGTCTATATGTATCTATGAATATTTGCTCTCCAGGTACTGTTCTTTGCTCTCCCAGATGCTCTCAAGTCTGTTTCTATAATGTGTGTCTGTGTATGCCTATCAATGTATCTATCTCCCTATACATGTATGAATATGCCCTATTTATAGCCAATAGTCCCTCCAGAACACCCGCCCCTAAGGTTACTATCACCCTGCCCACTCCCAACTCTGCCAGACCCATCAAATTCCCTGCATTCCCCACTACCTACTGTCCAAAATATGGACTTAAGCATTAAACAATGCTGGTGGCAGTGTTCAGTGGGATGCCCTGCTGTGACAGTGGATTCCACTGACTAGCCTCATGTGCAGGGCACCCAATACTCTAAGTGTGAACCCTGATTCCCTAGTTGGCTTAATTTGAATCACAACTTTAGTTTCAAACCAATCAAACAGTAACAAGCTCTATACCAATGAATTGCATCAGGCAGATTCAAGGGATTAATATTACGAACTATTTGACGACTTTAATCACATTGGACTCATGATTCATTTTAACTACTAAAAACAGAGGAATTGGCCAAATAAAAGGCCTCAAATGAGAAGAGCAGACCAACGGATATGGGAAGTTAAAAGCATGCTAGATGAGAATTGAAACAATGAATAAAACACACACATATTCACACAATCGAATTAAAACGAACGAAGAAGGAATGAATACCTCATAAGAACACTGCCGACCCAAACTTTGAACCAAAATGTGTAATTATTGAAGCCAAACGGGCTTTAATCGAGATGTTCTCGATTGAGAACACCTAGACTAAAGTCCCTTGGACTTCAATTGTGGCTAAAACGGCTCGAATTGGGTTTCTTCAAAATTAGGGTTCTTGGGCTCGGATTTGGGGCTTTTGCATTTTTGGTTAGATTCGAAGCAAACCAATGTCGTTGGGAGTGTGGGGGAGGTGTGAGGAGACTGTGGTGTGAATTTGGGGTGATTTGGCATAGGTTCGAGTTTGACTCGAATCTTCAAATGAAGATTCGAGGAGCTCCGGCATGATTCGAGGTTAATGGAGGCTGGGATCGTGATGGGGGAGGTGAGGGGAAGGGTTTGGCATTGGTTTGGTGGCGATTGGCCTACCGGAACCGCCGTGAGGCGATTTCGCGAGCGGCGGAGGAGGCGGCGTTACACCGGGTGTTTGAGAGCTCTGAGGGAGATGAAGGGAGAGGGGGGTTCTGGCTTGGGGGGGCGGGGTATGAAATGAGGAATATATACCAGAGATGAGATTGAATCCTGATCGTTGGATCATTTACGATCAACGATCAGGATCCCCTCACTTAAACCAAACGACGTCGTTTGGTTAAAGCATAGTCTGAGTGTATATTGGGATTAAATGATTAATCTGGGCCGTTGGATAATAAAATCCAACGGTCCGGATCAAGTGTTATACAGGCTGAGGCTGGACGGGTATTTGGGCTGGGTTAGAAGAAATCCGTTTGGGCCTGGCTTTTAGACTGCATTTGGCCCAGATCGGATATTATATGTGTATGTGTATATATATATATATATATGTATATATATACATATATATATATATACACACATATGTATATACTAACCTATAACACCGCTATTGTTTACTACAATTAACGTGCCCAATTACATATTGCCTAAAACGTAAATCACATGACTTCGATATCAAACACTAAAAATGCAAAATTTAGCATATATTTTTTGTATTTTTAATTTAAATAAATAAACGTGCACACAAAAAGATATGTTAACACAAAATCACAAAAGTCATACCCAACATGAAACTATTTTTATTTTTGAATTTTCTGGGAGTACTTCTCAAGTAAGGCAAAAATCACGTGCTCACAGCTGCCCCTCTTTGCGCGTAAACACGCAGAGTTTTCGTGCAAAGATAAATGAGCGGATATAAGCGATTTTTGCCCATTCGAACACTCCGTATGAAGCATTTTGGAAAAGTTTTGACCGAACCTTGCTTCAAAGGTCTCCTACATATCCCTGGCTAAAAGGGAATCGGGTCAATGTAGTTCGGGAAGTTCTGGTAGCTGGGACTACCATGACTGTTGCGATCTCGCTGTTACTGCTGTTGCCGCTGTTACTGCTGTTACCACCGCTTAGCTGATTTCCTTGTTACACCGCGCTAAGCAACAAAAACAAGAAGCTAGACTAAGTTACAGTACTACGAGTTCTTATCTATCCTTTTTAACTTGATCTTGTCGCGCTCCTTGCCATCTTGTCCGACTTGGCGTTCCTTCCGATGCTTCGTCTCTTCGACGAACTTGGATTCATGCCGAAGATTTCGTTACATTCTACCGCTTTCCTCTGCCAAATTAGACGGATCGCCACTCCATTCTCCGGGCGGGCTCCACGACTTCAACTACCACTTCAACATTAAATCGCCACTCCATTCTCCAGGCGCGGGCTCCCCGACTTCGACTACAACTTCAAAATTAAATCGCCACTCCATTCTCCGGGCGGGCTTCCTGACTTCGACTACAACTTCAACATTAAATCGCCACTCCATTCTCCCAGGCGGGCTCCCTGGCTTCAACTACAACTTCAAAATTAAATCGCCACTCCATTCTCCGGGCGGGCTTCCTGACTTCAGCTACAACTTCAACATTAAATCGCCACTCCATTCTCCAGGCGGGCTCCCCGACTTCAACTACAACTTCAAAATTAAATCGCCACTCCATTCTCCCGGCGGGCTTCCTGACTTCGACTACAACTTCAACATTAAATCGCCACTCCATTCTCCCAGGCGGGCTTCCCGACTTCAACTACAACTTCAAAATTAAATCGCCACTCCATTCTCCGGGCGGGCTTCCTGACTTCAACTACAACTTCAACATTAAATCGCCACTCCGTTCTCCAGGCGGGCTCCCTGACTTCGACTACAACTTCGAAATTAAATCGCCACTCCGTTCTCCGGGCGGGCTCCCGACTTCAGCTACAACTTCAACATTAAATCGCCACTCCATTCTCCGGGCGGGCTCCCGACTTCAACTACAACTTCAAAATTAAATCGCCACTCCGTTCTCCGGGCGGGCTTCCGACTTCGACTACAACTTCAACATTAAATCGCCACTCCATTCTCCGGGCGGGCTCCCGACTTCAACTACTACTTCAAAATTAAATCGCCACTCCGTTCTCCGGGCGGGCTCCCTGACTTCGATTGCAACTTCAAAATTAAATCGCCACTCCATTCTCTCGGGCGGGCTCACGACTTCAACTACAACTTCGACATTAAATCGCCACTTCGTTCTCCGGGCGGGCTCCACGACTTCAACTACAACTTCACTGATTTCATCCTATCTTGATTACCTTCCTTACCTCTTGTACCATTTCCTTCTTCCCGCATTGCCTCTCGGACCACCTTTTCTTCTGAATTATCCTGTCTCGGAATTGCTTTCCCCCGGTCGTATTACTTTTCTTCTGGCTGCTGGGGATATTTTTGGAACTGTTTACCCGCCTGCTGGGGGTGATGCTGCTGAGGAAGTATTCTTTGTTTCCTTCACCCCTCATTCTCTTCCTTCTTCCCCTACCTCTTCTGGGACTCACGCTTTTGTTTCCTTGATCAAATTATAGGATGTAATACTGCTGGGGGAATCTCGAAGCCATTTTCTTTTTCCAATAACTGCTGGAGATGATACCCGGCTCAAAGATCACCCCATCTTGTGTTGCTTTCTACACTTATCCTCTGAGTCTTGCTTTCCAGAAAATTTTCGCAACCGGAGAAAATTTTCTGCCCCAGTGTGATAAACTTCCGGACGGTATGCTTTTCTGCCGTCGGACCCTCTTTTCCTGCTTTAAATCAAAGAAAAATTGTTAGTTTCAAAACGCCGCGAGTGGTCGTGCCACTCTTGTTGAGGCCATTCTCTTTCAGCTGCTTGGCCTCTCTCGAACTTTGAGGACGACGTTGACGCTTGCTTGGGAAGATGCTTTTTCCACGAACGACCTCTCATTTTTCCTTTTATTCCACTCTTTGGTTTGGTCCGACTCTTTTTAGCCGGTGATCTGTTGCGTGAAATCATCTTTCGGACATGCCACGTGTGTCCATCATACTCCATAATTCTTGCGAACCTTCCACTCAGCCTGTCATCCCAATCTCACTATCGTAACGACTTCTGTCTTCATTGCCTTGTTCCATGCCTATTCACTTTCAATATACTGCTTTGGGAGACTTGGTAGTAAGCTTTGAAAAATCAATTTTCGAGAATGAAAGAAAAGAAAAGAATACTGACCGCAAATGACAAAATAAGAAAAACTTTTCTGAACTCAAAAAAATAGGAAAACTTATCTGAATGTGTGCCTGATCCAATGTTATGCCGCGCCTTTGAGATTAAACTGCCCAGTCTATTCATGTCAATCACTTTCTGATGCCGCGTTCTGCTAGAGGTAAACGGATGTCCAAACCTTGTCTCATGCAGACATCTTGTAACCATCTCGTCCTGTCACCTCACAGTGCCCTTCGAAGGGTTTTCACTAATGAGATTCTCTCATTTCTCTCTATCTCCCGTCGCCTTAAGGTGCCCGTAAAGGTTTTCACCGTAAGACTCTCTCATTTTACTTCTCTCAACTTCCTTCGCCTTAAGGTGCCCGCGAGGGTTTTCACCGTTAAGACTCTCTCATTTATGCTTTCTTTCCTCGCGGCGGGGTATCACCCCTGAGATTCCCTCTAGAGCGTTATCCCCTTTCGGCTTGTGCATCCCGAATTCAATCGAGGGTCGGGATGTCACTCTTGGCTTTCATTCACATGCCTTGGCACTTCTCAAATACTGATCGAGAGGTCTTTCTGGTTCTTGATATGGTTTCTGCGCGTGAGGCTGAAGAAAGGGGTTTAGCCTCAACGGTTAGCTTATTACAACTTTCGGAATCCACCTATCTTTCCAACGAAACAATGACTTCTGCCCCAGTTTTGTTGCTTGGGGGATTTTTGATTTTTATTTTATTATGACCGAGCCGTGTGGCGCCTACGTATCCTTCTTGAGGAATCAGGTCGAACGTAGTTCACTTTTTCTTGTATTACTTCTTTGTTTCTTTTCTACTCTGTTACACATCTTCCTTGATGATTCCGAAAGAGGGTATATGAAAGAACAATTAAGGCTCAAATGGGGAAACAAAGGTTAAAGTGTTTGGGTAGTAGAAAAATTGCCTCTGTCATTTCATTCTCTGAAAAATGCCAAATACACACAAACGAAACCAAATGTTGACAAATGCATTAAAGAGTTACACATAATATCTCTTAACTGCATCAGAATTGATAGCCATATCGGTGCATCTTCCCTCAACATCAGTCAGACATAGAGCGCCGTTGGATAATACTCTAGTCACCACAAAAGGTCCCTGCCAATTTGGAGCGAACTTGCCTTTCGCCTCGGCCTGATGTGGTAGAACTCTCCTCAGCACATGCTGTCCCACTTCGAATCTCCTGGGACGTACCTTCTTGTTATATGCTCTCGCCATTCTCTTTTGATACAATTGGCCGTGACATACTGCTGTCAATCTCTTTTCATCGATCAAGCTCAATTGCTCTAATCGGGTTTTGACCCACTCGTCGTCATCAATCTCAGCTTCAGCGACAATTCGGAGGGATGGGATTTCAACTTCTGCTGGTATTACTGCTTCAGTCCCGTATACCAACAAGTAAGGAGTTGCACCTACCGAAGTCCGGACGGTAGTGCGATAACCCAACAGCGCAAATGGTAACTTTTCATGCCACTGCCTAGACCCTTCTATCATCTTCCTCGGTATCTTCTTTATGTTCTTGTTTGCTGCCTCGACCGCACCGTTTGCTTTTGGGCGATACGGTGTGGAATTTCGGTGTGTAATCTTGAACTGTTGACATACCTCTTTCATCAATCCACTGTTAAGATTTGCACCGTTATCTGTAATGATCATCTTTGGAATTCCAAACCTACAAATGATGTGGGAGTGTACGAAGTCCACTACCGCCTTCTTGGTCACTGATTTGAATGTTTTGGCCTCCACCCACTTGGTGAAATAATCAATCGTTACCAGAATGAACCTATGACCATTGGAAGCCGCAGGTTCTATAGGTCCGATAACATCCATACCCTACGCAACAAACGGCTTGTATGCGATTCGGTCGGCGGAGAATGAATCAAATCTCCGTGTATCTGACACTAATGGCATCTTCGTACGAAACTTATACAATCCCGCTCCATAGTGAGCCAATAATATCCTGCTCGAAGAATCTTCTTTGCCAATACGTATCCACTCATGTGTGGTCCGCAAACTCCCGAGTGTATATCCGTCATAACTGTTGTGGCTTGACTTGCATCTATACATCTCAACAATCCCAAATCTGGGGTTCTTTTGTACAGCACCCCTCCACTAAGGAAAAATCCGTTCGCCAACCGCCGAATAGCTCGCTTTTGATCTCCGGTTGCTTGCTATGGGTATACTCCTAACCTGAGGTATTCCTTGACATCATGAAACCACGGCTCACCATCCACCTCTTCCTCTATCACGTTACAATAAGCATGTTGATTCCGGACCTGGATATGTAACGGATCGACACGAACCTTGTCCGGGTGATGTAGCATTGACGCTAAAGTAGCCAACGCGTCGGCAACCTCGTTATGCATCCTTGGGATGTGCCTGAATTCTACCGATCGAAAGCGTTTGGTCAAATCATGCAAACACTGACGATATGGGATAAGCTTTAAATCTCTGGTTTCCCATTCTCCCTGAATCTGATGTACCAGAAGGTCCGAGTCCCCCAAGACCAAGACGTCCTGTACATCCATGTCCACCGCTAATCGCAGCCCCAAGATACATGCCTCGTACTCGGCCATATTATTGGTACAGTGAAAACGCAGTTGAGCAGTAACAGGATAATGATGTCCTGTTTCAGATATGAGCACAGCCCCTACTCCGACTCCTTTTGCGTTCGCCGCTCCGTCGAAGAAGAGCTTCCATCCTGGATCCTTGGTTAGTTCTAACCCCTCAATTTGCAATACTTCTTCGTCTGGAAAATACGTCCTCAAAGGTTCGTATTCGTCATCAACGGGATTTTCAGCTAAGTGGTCGGCCAGGGCTTGAGCTTTCATAGCCGTCCTTGTCACGTATATGATGTCGAACTCCGTAAGTAATATTTGCCATTTTGCTAACCTCCCTGTAGGCATAGGTTTTTGGAAAATATACTTCAACGGATCCAAACGCGAAATGAGGTAAGTGGTGTAAGAAGACAAATAGTGTTTCAGCTTTTGGGCTACCCAAGTCAGGGCGCAACATGTCTTTTCTAGATGAGTGTACTTGACCTCGTGGACTGTAAACTTCTTACTGAGGTAGTAAATGGCCCGTTCCTTCTGCCAGTAAGATCATGCTGCCCCAGTACGCAGCCAAACGAATTCTCCAAGACCGTCAGATAAAGAATCAGGGGTCTACCTGGCTCAGGCGGAACTAGTACGGGTGGATTTGACAGATACCCTTTGATCCGGTCAAACGCTTCCTGACATTCTGCCGTCCATTCTATCGCTGCGTCTTTTTTCAATAGACGGAATATGGGTTCACAAGTTGCCGTGAGCTGGGCAATAAACCTGCTGATGTAATTCAACCTTCCCAACAGACTCATTACCTCTGTTTTATTCTTCGGCGGGGCTAACTCCTGAATGGACTTGATTTTGGATGGGTCCAACTCAATGCCCCGTCGGCTGACGATGAATCCCAGCAACTTTCCTAACGGAACTCCGAATGCGCATTTGGCTGGATTGAGCTTGATGTCGTATCTTCGAAGTCTTTGAAAGAACTTCCGGAGGTCAGCAACATGGTCCTCTTGACGTCTGGATTTCACGATCACATCATCCACGTATACTTCAATTTCCTTGTGTATCATGTCATGGAATACCGTAGTCATCGCCCTCATATATGTTGCTCCTGCATTCTTCAAACCAAACGGCATCACTCGGTAGCAATAAGTCCCCCACGGCGTGATAAAAGCCGTCTTTTCTGCGTCCTCTTCATCCATCAAAATCTGATGATATCCCGCATAACAGTCCACAAAGGATCCGATTTCGCGTCCGGCGCAATTATCAATCGGGATATGGATATTGGGAAGCGGGAAATTATCCTTAGGACTCGCCTTGTTGAGATTGCGATAGTCCACACATACTCTGATCTTTCCGTCTTTCTTTGGCACCGGTACTACGTTAGCCAACCATTCAGGGTATCGAGTGACACGAATGACTTTCGCCTGCAACTGCTTGGTTACTTCCTCTTTGATCTTTACACTCATCTCCGTCTTGAATTTCCGCAGTTTTTGCTTGACGGGAGGATATGCCGGATCAGTGGGTAATCTGTGAACCACTAGATCAGTGCTGAGTCCGGGCATGTCGTCGTACGACCATGCGAAAATGTCTTTAAACTCCATGAGTGTTTTGATCAGTTCTTCTCTCAGATTGGGTTCAATATGGACACTTATCCGGGTTTCTTTGACGTCATCCGTATTCCCTAGATTAACGGCCTCCGTATCATTTAAATTCGGTTTGGGCTTTTCCTCGAAGTGACTTAATTCTTCACCGATTTCTTCTACGGCTTCATCATCGCCGTATTCCGATTCACTCTCGTCACTTCTTATTTCATGCGTTATTATTTCCAAACCTGATTGACTTTCTAGACCGGGTTGATTAATCTTTAAGCACGCCATATCATTAAGATCAGTTGAAAGAAAGCTGTTCAGAAAAGTAAAAAGAAGAAAAGATAAACAAAATTAGACACGAAGGAACCAAATTTCATTGATGGGAATTGTACAAAGGGAAAACAGACTGCAAACTTAAATCAAAAATGAACAAAACAAACGGGATTTTACTCCGGGGACAAACCCCCAATACAAAATTTCGAAAGAAAGACAATCCAAGACAAACTACCAAGACTCCTTCCGGACAGGGAGAGGAGTAGCCTTCCAGTTATTCAGTTTTGCCTTTGGTCCCACAAATTGTATCTCGGCGTGACTAGATCCTTCACCGTCCTCGAGCATACATACGTCTGTGAATAGGTCCTCGAATTTCCTGAAGAACTCTTCGTCTGGCCTGATCGTAGGACCGGGAATCTTTGTCGTTGGATGTCCTCTTGCTCCGGACCCGACAAAAGATTGGGAAAGGCGTGGAACAGGTTTTGGGAGCACCCATGTCTTCTGCTTACTCTTCTTTGCTCGCCGGATGTCCTCTGAGGTTGGCTGGAATCCCAAGCCGAAGGTTCCCAAGTTTTCGACCACTGATACCGGTTGTATAATTCCTTGCAGAGATGCACCTAGCCCTTTACCGGGTACGAAACCATGTCGCAACATTTCATGCGCCACCATGACATCCGCGGTAATTGTTCTGTCGCCGGGAATACATTCCCCTTCCGGAACTCGGTGGGCGGACACCACATCGCAGACCTGATACACCCACGGCCCAACATCTTCTTCTGTTTCAACAAAGGGAATGATGGTGCCTGATTGTGGATCGTTCTCTCCATGGACGACGATCTCCTGCTGGTCCCATTCAAACTTGACGAGCTGGTGTAAGCTGGATGGAACTGCTCTTGCGGCATGAATCCATGGTCGCCCTATTAGGAGGTTATATGACACCACCATGTCCAGCACCTGGAATTCCATGGTGAACTCCACTGGCCCAATTGTCAAGATTAGCACTATGTCACCAACCGACGCTTTACCTCCTCCGTCGAACCCTCGAACACATACCCTGTTCTCGCGTACCCTGCCGATGTCTACTTTTAATTTGCCCAGTGTAGAGAGAGGACAAATGTTAGCACCGGACCCATTATCGACCAAGACTTTGGTAACCACCGCCTCTTCACACTTCACCGTAAGATATAAAGCCATGTTGTGCTCAGTGCCTTCCTCAGGCAACTCGTCATCGGTGAAGGTGATCCGATTTGCTTCGAAGATCCGGTTGGTGATCTTCTCCAAATGGCTCACTGAGATTTTATCCGGTACATGTGCCTCATTCAGGACTTTCATCAATGCTTGCCGATGTTCTTCAGAATGTATCAGCAAGGATAGCAATGATATTTGCGCCGGAGTCTTCTTCAACTGCTCTAAGACGGAGTAGTCGTGCAGCTTCATCTTTTTCAAGAATTCTTCCGCTTCTTCATCGGTGACCGGCTTTTTCAATACTGCCGGAGTGGTCTTCCTCAATTCCGCAGGGGCAAAACATCTCCCCGAGCGGGTCAACCCTTGGGCTTCACAAACTTCCTCTTTCACCTCCTTTCCTCTGCAGGTCGTTGTAATCCGAGCATAATTCCATGGGACAGCCCGGCTATCAGTTACTGGCAACTGTGTTGCCGGCTGGATGATGAAAGGATCCATTCGAACGCCCGCTACTGTCAAGATGGGCTTGATTGCTTCCCCTGGTACAACTATCTTGGCCGGCTTCACCGGTGCTTCGTTCACACTTTCCTTTCCTGCTTCCGACTCTCCTGGTATGTCCTTCTTGCAACTGGGCGACTCATCAAAGCTTGGCCCTTTTCTCGTTCCTGCCCCGCTAGACTTAATCATCATTACAGTCTGAGAGGCTTTCTCCTTTCCTTCCTCCGCCCGTACCAACTCGATCATATTGGTCTCATGATGAGCCGGGAGCGGGTTTTGGTTGATGTTGGGCTCTGTTGGAGTCTGGAGCTCAATCCTGCGAGTGTCAATGAGCTCCTGGATGGCCGTCTTCAGCCTCCAACACTTTTCTGTATCATGTCCCGGACATCCCGAGCAGTAGGCACAATTTACTGAATGGTCCAGGTTTTTCGGAAGAGGGTTTGGCAACTTAGCTTCAACCGGATTCAGCAACCCTACCTGCTTTAACCGGTGGAACAGACTGGTATAAGACTCTCCCAAGGGAGTGAAAGTCTTTGGCCTCGGCGCCCTGTCACCCCTGAATGCCTGGTTCGGACGAAAACTTGCGCCCGAGGGGTTCCTGTAAGCTCTTGGGGGTGGATAATTGTTCTGCAGGTTTGGCGCACGCCACGGTGCATGAGCGGGAGGTGCGGAATAGGACTGTGCATGGTGGACAGTAAAATGGGGATCAGGTGCGGGATAGTAATGTTGTGGGTGGCTATATGGGTTGTGAGAGTAATTTTGGTGGTGAGGTTGGGGTGGGCTATATTGTGGTGCGGGGCCTCTATTTCTGAACCATGCCCCGGACTCGACGGCCGCAACTTCCTCTCTCCTCTTCTTCCCCAGTACTCCTCCAGTACCGCTTTGGATAGCCTGAGTGGTGGCTTTCAGTGCTGAGTAACTCGTGATCTTGTTGGCCTTCAAACCCTCCTCGATCATACCCCCCATTTTTATCACCTCAGTGAATGATTTGCCTACGGACGTTACCAGATGTCCGAAGTAGGTGGGCTCTAATGTCTGCAAGAAGTAGTCCACCATCTCGCTCTCTCTCATCGGTGGATCCACCCTGGCCGCCTGTTCCCTCCATCGGAAACCAAATTCCCTGAAGCTTTCAGCAGGCTTCTTCTCTAATTTTAGCAATGATAGGCGGTCGGGGATTATCTCGAGATTGTATTGGAACTGGCCGATAAAAGCTTGAGCCAGATCATCCCACGTAAACCATCTACTGGGATCCTGTCTAGTGTACCACTCCAACGCCGATCCTCCCGGACTCTGGCCGAAGTAGGCTATCAGAAGCTCGTCCCGTCCTCCGGCCCCTCTCATTTTACTGCAAAACCCCCGCAGGTGGGCCACTGGGTCACCATGCCCCTCGTATAGGTCGAATTTGGGCATTTTAAATCCTGCTGGCAACTGGACGTCCGGAAATGGACACAGATCCTTATAGGCGACGCTGACCTGGTTGCCTAAACCGTGCATGTTCCTGAAGGACTGCTCCAGGCTTTTAACTTTTCTGGCGACTTCCTCGTGTTCCGAACTTTGGAAGTGTTTTTCCGGTTCTGCCGGATTATCCCAGTGAGGGGTATGTGATTGTGGTTCAGGGGCCCTAAAAGTAGGCTCCGGAGGATAGTAAGAGTTGTCGTGGATCTGAACATGCGGCTCGCCGGCCGGCCTTTGCAGAGGAGCAGGTGGAGGTGCCACAAAAACAGGGGTGACTGGAGGAGGATTTGGTTTGGCTGGTGGAATGTGGGTGGCATATGGGTTTTCCCCCTGAAAGTATGGATAGCTTGGGGCGCTTGTTGAAGGATCGATGGGCGGATGTTCGGGAGCTGAGGCGAGAGTAGGGCGGTTTGGTGAAGACTGTTCCCTGGCCCAGGCCAGGTGCATCTCTGTTATCTGTTGTTTTAACCGGTCTACCTCTTCTTTCATGATTTGTAGCTCGGATTTTTCTTCCTCAAGACTCTTGCCAGAACTCGACATGCTTACTGTAACTAGTCCTTTGGATCTAGTACGGTAGTGATGGCTGGCCAGGATATTCTGTCAAACCAACTGCTAAACTTTCTGGAATACGCAACAAACTTGTTAGTTCACCGAGTTTGACAGATATGTTATAGCACGTTGGATGCAATGCACCTAACCAAATAACCCTTTCTACGTGTACTCTTTAACATGCGTCATCCCGGCCTTTTTCTTTTTCTTTTTCTTTTCTTTTCCTTTTTTTTTTTTTTTTTTTTTTTTTTTTTTTTTTTTTCGACTATCTTTGCAAGCCTTATTGTTATTTAACCTTTGGATTCTTTTTCTTTCTTTTTAGTGGTGGTCGAATCTTATGTGGATTGCCTACGTATCACGACCCCGCGTGAATCAGACCGAGCGTAGTTCTGGTAACAAGATTGTGGCAAAATTCAGTAACTTTTATATCAAATAAAACCGTGTAGTTACAAAACACGTCTTACAAAATCAGCAAAACAAAAGAAAAATGCTTGACTTGGGAAAGTAAAGATAAAAATGCCAACTAGCTTGACTCAACATTTCAGAATACATTTTCAATCAAAAATCTAATGCCCTAAAACTCCTGGGGGCCTGCGAGGCATCGTTCGGCCTTGCCGCAGGCCTCGGTGTGAGGTCCTTGTGCAGTTCCCTCAACTCTTCCATGATCCGATGAACATAACCCATAATTGAAGCGAAAAGGTCGGCGCGGGGCATTCGTTCACAAGCTAGGCACTTCATGGTGACATAGTGCCCGATTTCTCCAATTCTATCCTTGATCATGTCCCTTTCTCCGAGTAGCCGCTCTATTTGCTGGTTTTCGCCCCCAATCTTCGAGCATTGTTGGTGACTTGATCTAGGAGCCTATCCACTTGTCCTTGCAGTCGGGCCATCAAATTGTGGCAGCGGTCGAGGTCTGCTCTGGCATCTTGGGCTTGCTTGAAAACCCGCTCCCCAAGGACAACATTTGCTTCCCTCAGGCTAGTGATGATATCGGTGTAATCTTCTTCTACTTGCTTTAGGTGAAGTGCATGTTGATGTGCCTCCTTTTTCCAGCTGGCACGGATCCTCGTTATTTGGGCTTTTGACTCGTCCAATTCTCTTTGGATGTCGGTGACTTGGCTTCTCAAACCCCTTATCAATTTTTCGTCGGCCCGACTCCTCGACTGTCTGTCAGCATCTCTTTTCATTTGCTGGATTTGAGCTCTCAAGAAGTCATTTTCTTGTGCCAACTTCTTTTTGTCTCCTTCGTCGGTGGCAGCCTGCATGTTCTTCTCAAACTGAAGGTCCCGGACCTGCTGTTCTATCCTGCCAATCTTCGTCTTGTATCCCTCCTCCTTTGCTAACCAATCCCATTGTTCCCGTGAATCTTCCGTGAACTGTTGGACATGGGCTCTTTTAGAACATTTCCGACGAATCTGAAATCTTTTCCCGAACCACACGTTGTACTTTGGGTCCACCTCTCCCTTAGATAGTTCCCGGACCATGGTTTTAGGCTCGAGGAACCGACATTCGTGCCACAGCCTTCTAACCTTCTCTTCGGGGAAGACAACTCCCGGGCTCAACTCAATGGCGTACTTCCTTAGGTCTTGATCGGTAGGAATAACCCGAAACCTCCCTAGTTGACGTAATACACGGTGAGGGACATATGGTTGAACACTGCGGATCCCCATCAGAAGGATATAACACTCCTCGGCTGCCATATATATTACTTCAGTATCGGGTAACCACCCGAATGCCCATTCAATCTGATCGGCTTCTATTGAGCTCAGTCGTGCGAGCCATGCCTCGACGCCTTCAGGGAATACAGCACCCGTCATCCGTTCTTTGAAACCCCTGATACAGTTTTTTCCGGTTAACCCATGGTTCATGTATTGTGTTCGGTGATGGAGGTGTTCTTGCGTCCAGAGTTGAAGTAACAGATTGCAACCTTGGAAGAAATTGCCCCCTTCTCGGCATACAGTCAAAGCTCGATAGATTTCGGACAAAACCAAAGGGACCACCGTGCTGGTAGCCTTTTTGATTGCAACATCGGCTATTCCTGCCAGACTTATCTCTATTTTCTTATCTTCACGCGGACAAATCACAACCCCCAAGAATGTCGTTAGGAATGCTAGAATTCGTCTGGCCTCCCACTTGGTTCTATTCCCTGCGTGAGTCAGTCCAAGGTTTGACTCTTCAAAACCCCGAGGAGTGCCGTACCGTTGATATAAGAATTGGAGATCGCAATACCCTTTCAACAGATCATCATTTTTCACCTTCCGACTAATGCTCAGTAAATCCAGAAACCCATGTGGGGATACCGGTCTTGGTGAGAGCAGGTATTGCCCTCTTAATTTCCCATTAAGTCCTGCATAGCCCGCAATTTCCTCTAATGTGGGCGTCAATTCAAAGTCAGCAAAACGGAACACATTGCGGGTCGGATCCCAGAAAGATACCAGTGCCTTGATGATGTCCTCCTTTGGCTCGATATTCAACAGATCAACCAAACCTCCCAAAATTCTCCCTATGACCTTTCTGCTACTGTCTTCCAAATCGTTCCACCATATACGGAGTTGCTGAGGGACCTCATTAAAGATTGAAAATGATTTATTCTGATTCGTGCTCATCCTGCACATTTATTAAGGTGATTTAAATAAGAAAACAGCTTTGTTTTGCTAAAAAATAAATAATAATAAAAAAAATCAGTTTTCAATCACGGCCTTTCAACGTCTCGGGGACGAAGGCTTTTAAGGCTGTGGGGTAAATTGATCGAAATCAAAATTGACCCAAAGGTGGCCGTTTATACGAAATTAGCCTTCCGGCGTCCCTTTCGGGAACATTCGGCTATTTTTAAAAACAGCGTCACCGACTTATTTAGTACAAAAGTTAATTTTTCAAAAGGTGAAGTTGGACCCGATGGAGGTTGCCTACGTATCTCACATCCGATGAGAATCAAACCCCCGTAGTTCGGTTTTGATGGAACAAACGGCATTATTTATTTATTCACTTTACTAAAGGAAAACAAATAAGCTATTTCTATCTTAAGAGTAAAACACACACATTTTCTTTTTCTTTTTTTTTTTTTTTTTTTTTTTTTTTTTTTTAATCTCTAAAGCCGGTCAGCATGCAAGTCTATAACAGATAAATGCGCAAGACAAACAGGATGCAGCAGGATAGTCTGTTCATTTCAGGTCACCTGTCCTAGACGGACCCAACCACTGTGTTGAGTCCCCTAAGCCAAAATGCGACATGATGCAAATAAACGTTTCCTACTAGGGATCCGGCATGAAGCTTTGTTATTCTAGGTTTAAAAACATGGGTTTATCTGTTCTAGACTTGGCTTACCCGAGCGGACAGCTCGAGCCGAGGAGGAGGCAGCAACCCGGGAATACAGAAGCTTCACCGGTTTTGCAACTTATCCAAACCTCGTTCTAAAATGGGAATTAGACACTATACAGAAAAGAAGTCACACGAAGTGCACCCTTCTTCATGATTTAGAAGACTCAGAAAGGAGATTGGTTCCGGCACAATTTATATGTACAGTTCACACAATATCAAAGCAGTAAAAACAACATTTTGCACATTGATGCCAACATGTAAAAAAAATCGGATAATAAAATATGCCAAACACAACAGTTATTCCGAGCTCGAGTTCTAAAGATAATCCCCAGCAGAGTCGCCAGAGCTGTCACACCTCTTTTTTACGCACCCGCAAGGATGCAAAGAGTTTTTTCCAATTAAAGGACAATCGAGATGGGATTTATTTTAATTACTTCAGAGTCGCCACTTGGGAGATTTTATGGTGTCCCAAGTCACCGGTTAAATCCCGAATCGAGGAAAAGAATGACTCTATTTAACGGTCCGCGAACCAGAAATCCGGATAAGGAATTCTATTAACCCGGGAGAAGGTATTAGGCATTCCCGAATTCCGTGGTTCTAGCACGGTCGCTCAACTGTCGTGTTTGGCTTATCTATCTGCTTTTTACAATTATGTACTTAGTGCAAGTTAATACCCCTTTTACCGCTTTTATTATTGGTTATGATTTACGAAAGAGAAAGTTGCTTAAAAATATGCTTTCGAATCGCGTCACATGAAATGCACCCGGATCCTCAACATATTCTTATTCAACATTTCGGGGTTTGGATTTGGGTCACATGAAATGCACACCCGTATTTAAAAAGGTAAAACTAAAATATGCGCCTGGATTGACTACTTATTTACATTTGTTGAGAAAGGCGTGATATTCGTTAAGAAACGACGCATCTCGAAACCTAAGTATTTATATGTACATTTATGACGGCTATGTGATTAATGTAACTATTGGGCGAGGCGTACCTTTGATTCAAATCTAAAGCGAACTACATCTCACTGTATCTTACTTAAGAGTTGATTCCAAATTACTTAAAACTTGCTACGAACCACATCACATGAAATGCGCCTGTGGTTCTTAACATGCTTTGTTTACTCTTGCCCGAAATCGGGGTCGGGTCACATGAAATGCACCCCGACTCTTTTTAATCTAATTACGTCATTCCGTTGAGTAACAACTCTCTAGCTAATCTTGCTTGTGACATAAGGTCTATCATTTAACAGGTTTGGAGATTACACGCATGAGTAGGGAAGATTGAATAGAGATACGAAGACTAATTCAGGTTTACATGCTTATCTAACGACAATGTATCTTTGGCCTAGCTACGCTTTTCCATAACAAAACTAGCAATACAGATTTAATTAGACAGTAACAGAACGTAATCAAGCATAGACTTTGGATGACTACATGATTCAACAGACTTCAAACATGAACTTCAGGCTTCACTCTTTTTGAACCAAGGAATTACAATAACAGAGATGTGTACCTGGAATGCGGAATAACAAGGAAGAGTGAGCAATGGCAATGCAGCAACAGCAACAAGAACAGTAACAGGTGCAGCAACAATCAAAGACCAATAACAACCAACAGTAAACCAATAGCAACAACAACCAGTGAACCACTCAACTAAATACACCAGTAGCAAACTACAAACCAGCTTCAACCATACTGGACCAGCAACAACAATGCCCAAGCAGTAACAACCAAAGCAAATCAAGAGCTACCCAAGTCAGATGTAACAGCAGCGACCAAGACAGTGGCAACAACTACACACCAGTGGCAGCAATACTCAAACAATAGAAGAGCCAGCACTGTGTTGGACCAAGCAGCAACACAGACACAACAACAACACACAAATGACCACCAGTAACAACCTCAACACAGCAACAACCAAATCAGTGCAGCAACCAAACGACCAAGGCAACAAACCACTGACCAACAGCAACACAACAGTGTAACAACAACAACAACCAAACCAGTGCAGCAACCAAACGATCAAGGCAACAAATCACTAACAGAAGAACCAGCCGGACAGTAGCCAAGAAAATTCGATGAAACAGTGACTCCAAACCAATGAAACAGTGACCTTTTGTCACTCTCAGTGTACTCTCCAATCTCTGTATGTATATCCTCTCAAGTGTCTATATGTATCTATGAATATTTGCTCTCCAGGTACTGTTCTTTGCTCTCCCAGATGCTCTCAAGTGTCTGTGTGTATGCCTATCAATGTATATCTGAAAAATCCCCTATACATGTATGAATGTGCCCTATTTATAGCCAATAGTCCCTCCAGAACACCTGCCCCTAAGGTTACTATCACCCTGCCCACTCCCAACTCTGCCAGACCCATCAAATTCCCTGCATTCCCCACTACCTATTGTCCAAAATATGGACTTAAGCATTAAACAATGCTGGTGGCAGTGTTCAGTGGGATGCCCTGCTGTGACAGTGGATTCCACTGACTAGCCTCATGTGCAGGGCACCCAATACTCTAAGTGTGAACCCTGATTCCCTAGTTGGCTTAATTTGAATCACAACTTTAGTTTCAAACCAATCAAACAGTAACAAGCTCTATACCAATGAATTGCATCAGGCAGATTCAAGGGATTAATATTACGAACTATTTGACGACTTTAATCACATTGGACTCATGATTCATTTTAACTACTAAAACAACAGAGGAATTGGCCAAATAAAAGGCCTCGAATGAGAAGAGCAGACCAACGGATATGGGAAGTTAAAAGCATGCTAGATGAGAATTGAAACAATGAATAAAACACACACATATTCACACAATCGAATTAAAACGAACGAAGAAGGAATGAATACCTCATAAGAACACTGCCGACCCAAACTTTGAACCAAAATGTGTAATTATTGAAGCCAAACGGGCTTTAATCGAGATGTTCTCGATTGAGAACACCTAGACTAAAGTCCCTTGGACTTCAATTGTGGCTAAAACGGCTCGAATTGAGTTTCTTCAAAATTAGGGTTCTTGGGCTCGGATTTGGGGCTTTTGCATTTTTGGTTAGATTCGAAGCAAACCAATGTCGTTGGGAGTGTGGGGGAGGTGTGAGGAGGCTGTGGTGTGAATTTGGGGTGATTTGGCATAGGTTCGAGTTTGACTCGAATCTTCAAATGAAGATTCGAGGAGCTCCGGCAAGATTCGAGGTTAATGGAGGCCGGGATCGTGATGGGGGAGGTGAGGGGAAGGGTTTGGCATTGGTTTGGTGGCGATTGGCCTACCGGAACCGCCGTGAGGCGATTTCCGGCAGGCGGAGGAGGGCGGCGTTACACCGGGTGTTTGAGAGCTCTGAGGGAGATGAAGGGAGAGGGGGGGTTCTGGCTTGGGGGGCGGGGTATGAAATGAGGAATATATACCAGAGATGAGATTGAATCCTGATCGTTGGATCATTTACGATCAACGATCAGGATCCCCTCACTTAAACCAAACGACGTCGTTTGGTTAAAGCATAGTCTGAGTGTATATTGGGATTAAATGATTAATCTGGGCCGTTGGATAATAAAATCCAACGGTCCGGATCAAGTGTTATACAGGCTGAGGCTGGACGGGTATTTGGGCTGGGTTAGAAGAAATCCGTTTGGGCCTGGCTTTTAGACTGCATTTGGCCCAGATCGGATATTATATGTGTATGTGTATATATATATATATATGTATATATATACATATATATATATATACACACATATGTATATACTAACCTATAACACCGCTATTGTTTACTACAATTAACGTGCCCAATTACATATTGCCTAAAACGTAAATCACATGACTTCGATATCAAACACTAAAAATGCAAAATTTAGCATATATTTTTTGTATTTTTAATTTAAATAAATAAACGTGCACACAAAAAGATATGTTAACACAAAATCACAAAAGTCATACCCAACATGAAACTATTTTTATTTTTGAATTTTCTGGGAGTACTTCTCGAGCAGGACATTAGTGCTGATAATCTGGCGACAACTATTTCTGAAATGGTATCTTTGGAAGATGCCCTCCGTATTTCTAGGTCGGAGCTGACTGGAGAGAGGGAGACCTCTAATATTAATTTTGTAGAGCTTGAAGGTCGTGTCAAAGGGTTGGAGGTAGAGCTATCTGTACTAAATGGGTAAGTGGCCTCGCTGAGAGCGAAGGATACAGCCCGACGTTCTCAACCTTCCACGTCTCATGCTTTAGCTGACCCGATCATGCCTCATCACTTATATGATTTGTGGGTTCTTGCTAAGACCGGACTTGACATGTACAAGGCTTTTCATGCTGAGGGGAGGGCAACCGAGGTGAAGCTTCAAACCATGCATAATGAAACCCGTGCCACTCCTAAGGTATGCAGGTACAACCCTCATACTCTTGATGGCGATGACATCAACTTGGATGAGGCGAACCATTTGGCTTCGGACTCTTGGTACGAAGATGCTTACCCTGCCGGGATGATGTGTAGCATTTTGCTTGTGTTTTTCTTCTATTTTAGGGTTTCTGTGGAGGGGGCATGCGTGAGCCCGTTTTGTAAGGATAAGTGTTGATAGTATTTTGTACAATGTAGGCTTTATTTCGTTGATAGGTTGGTGTTCTTTTAATTTCCCTGGTATCTGGGGTACTTGTCGAGCTGTTGAGTTGAATTAACTTTTGGGTCTGTTTAACTCCCCCTAATTTTTTTATGGCCTTGACCATTGGGATGTTTCTTCGAACTGTCGTCAAAGTAGTATCCCATTGTAGTTCGAACAAGGCCGAACCCATGTTTTATTGATGGCTTTGTACATTGGGATGTTGCTTTGAACTGTCATCAAAGTAGTATCCCATCATAGTTCGAATGAGGTCGAGCTCATATTTTGTCAATGGCCTTGGACATTGCGATGTTGCTTCGAACAGTCGTCGAAGAAGTATCCCATCGTAGTTCAAACAAGGTCGAACTCATCTTTTGTCGATGGCCCTGGCCATTGGGATGTTGCTTCGAACTATCATCGAAGTAGTATCTATCGTAGTTCGAACGAGGTCGAGCTTATATTTTATCAGTGACCCTTGCCATTGAGATGTTACGTCGAACTGTCATCGAAGTAGTATCACGTCGTAGTTCGAACGAGGTCGAGCTCAAGTTTTATCGATGGTCTTGCCCATTGGGATGTTTCTTCGAACTGTCGTCGAAGTAGTATCTCGTCGTAGTTCGAACGAGGTCAAACTCATGTTTTATCGATGGCCTTGGCCAGTGGGATGTTGCTTCGAACAGTCATCGAAGGAGTATCTCGTCATAGTTAATGAGTTCAAGCTCATGTTTTGTCAATGCCCTTGGACCTTGGGGTGTTGCTTCGAACTGTCGTCGAAGTAGTATCGCGTCGTAATTCGAATGAGGTTGAACTCATGTTTTATCGATGGCCTTGACCATTGGGATGTTTCTTCAAATTGTCATCGAAGTAGTATCCTGTTGTAGTTCGAACAAGGTCAAACCCATGTTTTGTCGATTTATTTATGTAATGGAGATTCGATTATATTCTTATAAGAGCCATAAGTCGATTTTGTATATATAATGGAGATTTGATTATCTGCTCATGAGAAACACATGTTGACTTTGTGCATACAATGGAGATTTGATTATCTCCTTGTAAGAACCACATGTCGACTTTGTACATACAATGGAGATTTTTACTATTTATATCTAGTCCATTTATTACTTTGCATCGGAGATTATATCAACGGGTTGAGTAATGAACAGTACTCCGAACCTCGAGACGTCTCCCTCGTCGCCTCATTAAAAACCTCACCAGGAAAACCTGATTGGGACAAAACCCGAATGAGGGAAAAAGAGTACGAGTTAGGTGACGTCTTCTTCAGAAGTGGAAGTATTTAAGATGGGTGACATTCTAGTTGTTTTGGAGTTGTTTTCCCTCGATTGTTTCTAACTGGAATGCTCATTTGGTTGCTGCGGCTGTGATTTTATAAGGTCCGTCCTAGTTTGTTCCTAGTTTTCCTTTATTAGTGTCTTTCGTTGCTTGTGTTTTGGCCTTGAGGACGTAATCTTCGACTTTGAGTGGTCACATTTTAGCCTTCATGTTGTTGTATTTTTCCACTTGTTGCTTCTGGGCTACCATTCTTACGTGGGCCATGTCTCTATGTTCTTGGACTTCGTCCAGATCTTGTAGTATGCTTTCGTCGTTGCTTGGTCCGCTCTCGTTGGAGTATCTCAATCTAGTCTCTCCAACCTCGACGTGATAACTGCATCAGTCCCATAGACTAGTGAGTATGGTGTCTCATCCGTACTCGTTTTTGGAATGGTACGGTATGCCCCTAATACTTTCAGCAATAGTTCAGGCCATAACCCCTTGGCGTCCTCAAGTGTTTTCTTCAATATATTCAATATCACTTTATTGGAGAATTCAACTTGACCGTTACCGGCGAGATGATACGGTGTGGAGAGTATTCATTTGATGTGCTATTTCTCGAGAAACTCCATTGTTTTCCTTCCAATCTGTTGTCGCAGGTGATTTCTTTGGGGATACCAAAAAAGCATATTATATTTTTCCATATGAACGCGACGATCTCTTGCTCGCGTATCTGTCTGTATGCACCCGCTTCCACCTATTTAGAAAAATATTCTGTTAAAAGTAAAAGAAAACGTACTTTAACTCATCCGGATGGGAGGGATCTGACTATATCCATCGCCACTTTTTGAACAGCCGTGGTGAAGTGACAGAGTGAAGGAGTTCCCTTGTTTGATATATCATAGGGGCGTACTTCTGACACTGTTCACATTTCACGACGTAGTCGGCTGCTTCTTTTTTCATTGTAGGCCAGTAGTATCCGGCTCAGATGAGGCAACGGACGAATGCACAGTTTCTAGTATGGGCGTCGTAGTGCCTATCGTGCACTTTTTCTAGTATTCATCTTGTTTGATTTGGCCCGAGGCACTTGGCTAGGGGGCATCGAACGTTCTTTTGTAGAGATCGTTGTTTACAAGGTTGTATGTAGCTGCCTGTATCTGAAACTCTTTGGCTTATTTCTTATCTTGCTGGAGAGTTCCGTCCTGCAAATATGTTACGGAATGGTGGCGCAAGTCCAAAGTCAGGCTTATAGAGTGTATCTCGACGTGATCTATTGCAAAATGGAGAAGGTGACCATATTTTCCATGCTGATATTTTTGGTAGCTACCGCTAACTTGGCGAGGCCATCTGCTTCGGTATTATGCGCCCTGGGTATCTGGTCGAGGCGCATTCATTTCAAACTCTGGTAGCAGTTTGTAATTTCTGACTGGTACTTTTGTAGTCTCTATGCTTTGATTTGGAAAGTTTCCGTGACTTGGTTGACTACGAGTTGAGAGTCGCAATAGAGGATGAATCGCCAAGCACCGTATTTAAGGGCTAGTTTCAATCCTACAATCACAGCTTCATACTCGGCCTCGCTGTTAGTCATCTCGAGGCATCATATGGACTGGAAAATTATTTTGCCTGAAGGAATTTTGAGGATGATTCCCAGTCCCGATACCGAGACATTAGAAGCACAATCGGTGTATAGGACCCAAAAGGTCGGTATATGGGGAAGTGTGGAGTGCTTCCTGCTCTACTTCAGGCAATATTTCTCTGCTGAAATCAACAACAAAATCTGTGAGCACCTGTGACTTAATGGAAGTTTGCGATTGGTATGTTATGTCATGCTCACTTTGTTCTAGGGTACATTTGGCCAACCTACTCGATAATTCGGGTTTGTGTAAGATACCCTTTAGGGGGAAGGTTGTCACCATTTTTATGGGGTGACGGTGAAAATATGGTCTAAGCTTTCGTGAAGCTACGACTAATGCCAAAGCTAGTTTTCAAGGTGAGGGTACCTTGTTTCGGCATCAGTTAGGGTTTTGCTGATATAGTAAATTGGAGATTGCGTACCTTCATTTTCACAAACCAAGACGACGCTTACGGTGGCCTCGGAGATCGCTAGGTTTACAAGCAGACATTTACCTGGGTCTACCTTGATGAGTAGGGGCGGCGAAGATAGGTACGTTTTTAGTTTCCTCATGGTATCGACGCATTCTGCATTCCATTGCAGTTCCTGGTCTTTCTTTAGCACATTGAAGAATTTGTGGCATCTATCCAATGATCGTGAGATGAACCTTGATAGGGTGGTTATTCGTCCTGTTAGTTTCTGCACTTGCTTTTTGCTAGTTAGTACCTCCGGTATTCCTTTGATGGCTCTGATTTGGTCTGGGTTGACCTCAATACCCTTTTGTGATACTAGGAAACCCAAGAACTTTCTTGAAGTCACGCCGAAGGCACATCTTTTACGATTCAGTTTCATCCCGTATTGCCTCAATATCTCAAAGGCCTGCTTCAGATGGCCAATATGGTCCTCTTTCTTTATTGATTTCACTAGCATATCATTGATGTAAACCTCCATGGTATTACCGAGTTGTTCCTTGAACATCTTAGTGACTAACCTTTAATTTGTCGCTCATGTATTCTTGAGTCCAAAAGATATTACTTTATAGTAGTACGTGCCTTGGTGAGTGATGGAAGTGGTCTTTTCTTGATCTCTTCGGCCATTAGGATTTGGTTGTAACCGGAATAGGGCATCTAGGAAGTTTAATAATTCGTGTCCTGCTGTTACGTCAATGAGTTGATTGATGTGCGGTAGCAGGAAGGAAGGAATCTTTCGGGAAAGCTTTGTTTAGGTCGGTGAAGTTAACGCACATCCTCTATTTCCTGTTCTTCTATTTTACCATGACCACATTGGCGACCCATTAGGGGTATTTTGATTCCCTGGTGTAACAGTTGGCGAGTAATTTATCAGCTTCTTCGCTGACTGCCTTATTGATGGCAACATTAAATTTGTTCCTCATTTGCCTTACCGGAGAGTAAAGAGGGTCAACGTTCAGACTATGCGTGGCGATATCTCTTGGGATCCCTGGCATATCTGAGTGGGAAAAGGCAAACAAACCGGCATTGTTAGTCAAGAACTCACGATACTTACCTAGTTCCGAGAGGTTGTGTCCGACCTAGTCCTTTCTCATGTTATTAGTATGGTCTAATTGAACAGGATCAAGATCTTCTGAGGTTACTTTGCAAGCTTCTACAATATTCGGGTCTTTGATTTTTTCTGCTTGTGCATCGGGTTTGGTTCCCGACACGGCTGATGGGTATGTCTCTGCACTTTCTCCTACTAGTTGCTTGGAGTGCGTGCAGACTTGGGCTGTCCGATAGCATTCTTGGGCAGTTCGTGGCTTGCCTCGAATGTTGAATATTACCCATGGGGTGGGAAATTTTATTAGTTGGTAGAAACTCGACGGAACAACACGCATGGCATGTATCCGTGGCCGTCCTATGATGGCACTATAGGCGGTATCATGGTTCATGACGTGGAATGTTTTTTCCAGGGTGATTCCTCATGCCGGGCCGAAAAAGCACTATTTCCCCAGAGTTACACTCTACTGCATTATTAAAACCCATTAGTGTTATGCATCATGGTATTATGTTTTTCCTCGAGCCTCGTCTGCATGAGAACTCGTGGGTGAACAATGCACACACTGCTACCGTCATCCACCATTATGCTTTTTACATCAGTATCCGCAATACGTAAACTTACAACCAAAGCATCATAGAGAAGGAAAGACAAAACTATCGGCAACAGTACGGACGTGAGCGCATCGTTGCCTGTATCGGCAACAGTACGGACGTTACCTATTCGTATAGTGTTTGTTTCATCTGTGGGTGATGTGTCTTCTACGGGGGACGTGTCTTCGGTATCTCTCTGAACGAGTTTCTCAAGCATGTTGCTCAAGGTACTTGCCAACCATTCTTCTAAGCCTTTTAATAGCCGGCGGGGTTCCTCCTGCTGCGGATGTTGAGGTTTCCCTTTCCCACAAGACTGTTAGATCCCCGTGCGGGGGAGGTGAGATCTCTCCCTCAGGTGTGGCACTTAGTGTTGTATTTTCGTTGTCTTCTCAACTGGCCTCATTGAGGGAATTGAGGTTGTTTGTGATACCCACTATTGCCTTTAGCCTCGCTTCTCCCTTTCCTACCATAGTCGATTTTTATGAAGCTGAAGAAAAGTGATTATTTCTCTCGAGAATCTTGATGAAAAATATAATTTCAACTATAGAAATCCCCATGGATGGCGCTAAAATGTTTGACTCAAAAGTTATTAAAACCCTTTTGAACAAATCAATCGAAGATGAATGGATAAATCTTAGCTAAGTGTAATATTATCTAGAGGGAAAGATAGATAAAAAATGAAGACTTCTCGATTGTAAAATAATATTATAGATCAAATTTTGGTATCCCCTTTTACAAGGCTATTATTTCTCTCTATAGACAAGAAATCAAAACCTTCTAAGCAGTAAAAGACAAAATATAAGAAATATTCGAAGGAATATTCTTAATGTCCCTTAGTGGACCTACATCATCGCAAGGACCATACAGTCTTTCGTTCGCCCTTAGGTCGTCCCTCACAAGACTTTGACTCAACAAGACGCGTCATTCGTCATGCTTATCGTTGATCATTATTTGTTAAATTTAGATCCATACACTTAATATTAACAAATATATTTAATAAGTTTTCAGCTATTTAATTACTACTAGTATATAATTCAGACAGAAAGCAACGGATGCACATTCAACCACGACCATCCGTAATTATTATCTACAGACCATGTAAATTGATACTCAGTCTACTTTAGAGATAAACGGAGTAATGGCCATAATGGGCAATAATAATTTACAGTACTTCAGTAAAGATGAATTAATGAAATATCATACGCCCCTAGTGTAATTATTCATCCATAGTTGCTTGAGGCTCAGTTGTAACTAGCACTAATTAATATACCCGCGCATAATTTATTTATTATTTAAAATTATCTGCTACTTTTTTTTTCTTTTAATTTGTAATTGAGTAATAAGAGATCTTTTCTTTTCTTTTAACTTATACTACTCCATTTACTTGCAAAATTAAATGTTCATAGGGTGGTTTGGAATCTTTTTCAAGCTTTGAGCAGGGGCGGATTTAGGGGCGCAAAGGTGTTCGCCGGAATATCTTTTGCCGAAAAATTACACTATATATATAAGGTAAAATTAATTTTTTATTTATATATATTAAATTTTGAACATGCTTAACACAATTAAAAAGTGTAGTTTAATGGTCAAGAAAATTCAAATTTACATCAAGTTATGGGTTCAATTCTCACTAGCTACAAAAAGAAATGTTTTGTACTCCCTTAGTGGAGAATCGTACTTCCGCCGCTAGCTTTGAGAAATGAAATTAGTCCAACCATTTGTTATGTTTCACTATGTCTATGTTTGTCCTTATGGTGATGTCAGAGTTCAGACCTTTCCCAAAATTATATACCTTTTTCATTTTTGAACTTCCACAAATATTTGACATAATTTTATTATACAAGTTTTAGAAAAATTGAAGTTTCTTAATGCATTTATATGTGATATTTTCAGAACAAAATAGCTTCTAAGATATTATTTTAACTCATTTTTTATATAGCTAAATCAACAAAATCGTAAGTTTGTATAATAATTTCACCCGCTAAATAGTGTGATGTTAAATGGAGTAGAAGAGTAGTTAGTCGTTGTATATTTGAGATTTTGAGTAGCGCATAATAAAGTGCTTCACTTACTCATGAAGTTATTTATTTAAAGCTACCTTTGTTTCAATTTGTGTGTCTACATTACTATTTGGAGAGTTTACAAAATTTATCTTTGACCACAATTTTTAAAATACTTTGTCAGTATTTTGAAATATGAATTAATATTATGATTCATTGTACATTATAAGTAAATTTTAAGTATAAAATTTTATTTTTAAAAGCTTGAAATTTTAATATTTAAATTGATAACCAAAATTAAAAAATTTGACCCCGTACTCCGCATCGAATCAAGCCAAATAAAGTTAAACGAGGGGAGTAGAAAAAGAAAGTGAAATGCTTCAAAGAATGTAAGTTGTCCAAGCATTTTATCTGCATTTTGCATGGATTTGTGCTTCTTTAATGACATGTTGGACAGTACTCTCTTGGTCAAAATAAGTGATTTTTTTATAAATATTTTCACATAAATTAAGAAATTTACCTTTTAATATTAATTAATAATAAAATTGACCATATTAATTTTTATTATCTTACATAAACTCTCCTAACATATATTTCAACACTATTTATTCAAATGATAATATAGACAAAAAATAATTAATTCATTCTTAAAATCTAAAAAAATTACTTATTTTGAACCATAAAAAAAAATCAAAAAATTATTTATTTTGTATCAGAAATTAATATAATTCTATATGTCATATGGATAAATTAAAGTAGGAGAAATAAGGTGTACCAATAATAGTAGGGTAGAGGGGGTGGTAATAGAGGTCAGAGGGTCCTTCCCAAAATGCGAAAAGAATCACAGATAGTTTGATTGATGGATTTGACGATTAAGCAATAAGCAGTGCCTACAGTTTACAGTATTTTGGACTCTGCCTACTGTTTGCTATTGTCAGTGACAGTTCTGTTCCGTAATCACGTGTTCTTCCTCCGTTCTCCTCTCCTCTCCCGTCTTTTCCAAAATCTCATTTTTAACGCCGTTAGCTTCGCCTGACCGTCGTTTGCCGATCAATTCCATTCAAATGCGTGGGATAGTGCACCTTCAGTATGGCCATTTGCCAACCAAATGCAATCCCACCGGCCACCATCAAATGGAACAATTAAAAAGAATTTCTAAACTTATAGTTGTTTGGCTCGAAAATTATTGAAAAATTTTCCAAGCAAATCAATTGAAATATAAACTTGAAACATAGAGATAATCAATTATGAGACGATGTAAGCAGGATTTTATTCATCAACATAACTTGATCTGCCTTTCCTTGAAGAAGTTCATGATCTTACATTGACCTTGTTTATTGCTCTACTTGTGGAGTATAACTTTTTTTTGTCTCTCGTGCAATCAGAGTTATGTCGAAAAAGAAGTCCCCTTTAGAGATTCTCTTTTTTAGTATTTATAGTCTTAAACTCTTCTTGCCCATCATGAGTGGGCCCAGAGTTTGGTTACGGAGATGTCCTTCCATTTGTTTTAGGGACAGCTATCATAAATTCGAAATTAGCGGTGTTGACTATTTACCACAGATTGGTCATGATGGGGTTGATCTCCTGTTCGCCGAATGATCGAATATTTACCAATACAGTTAGTCCCTCCGCTCGTCGGGGTCGCGCCTGTGTCGACTTCGACGGGTGGATAGAGCGACGTAATCGGGGAGGGTCCTTTATAATAAGGTTTCAAAATTCAATTGTTGATTAGCGAACAGAGTGTCACTCCGCACGACCGTTCGTAATAGCGCACATTTTCATGAAAATGAACCGTTTCGTGCACGATTATGCATTAATGGCGATCGTTGAGTTTTGTGCATGCAAAATCTGTTATTTATAATCAGAAAATGTGTGTCATTTTGTTCCTTACACATTCATTGCCCTTCTCAGAGGATTTTTGAGAAGCTTTTTCTTCTGCCAAATCGCATTTTTTCTATTCTTTCGATCATCATCATCATTGATTTCTACGTTTCCCTCGTCAAAATTCTTCTTTCTCTCACTCATGAATCGATTATGGCCGGCACTTCTTCTTGCGGCCAACGCCTGGCTAATTCTCCGGCAGTTGGAAAATCCCACTCCGGCAAACAAAGGGTTAGAGTTCGTGGAGGATGAAGAAATTCCTTTGGTCGACAAAATTCTACCTTGATCAGGAGATCAACTGATGGATTTCAGTGTACCAGGTGGTGTGGAACATCTTTCAGTGTACCAGGTGGTGTGGAACAGAGAGATGTTTCTTTTCTAATGGGGGAAGTGGGAATAGCCGAAATGCGGGAGTGGTGGCGTATCCCACGTTATGCCGAGATTGCTCTGGCGAAGACCGAGGACATGGTGCAAATTGATCATCGAGGGTATCGCTCGTTCTATGCATACATCTTTCAGGTGGGATGCACACTCCCGCTCCCGATGCTGATAGTGGACTTCTGCCGCTATTGTGAGCTATGCCCGGCTCAGCTGTCTTCGTATCTCTACAAAATGCTCCTCATGTTTATCAAGTATGCGGAGCTTGCGGGTAGGGAGGTCACTCTGAGACATGTGCTTAGTCTCTTCGCTTCCCAAAAATTGCGCGGCACCATGATCCATGCCCACCCACGAGGATCAAAGAGTTTGATGGTTAGGCTAGACGACGAGGATATTCGTCACCCCTTTGATAATTTCTTCTATATTCGGACTGAGAATCTGGTGGTGGACCCAAGTGGATTCCCGTAAGTTTGGATTTTCGCACGTGAGACCTCGTTCCCGACTGGGCATCCGCCCTATTTTGACTTTCCTTATGCTTTGTACCAATGACTAGTGACTTACCTTTATTTTTGTAGCTGTAAAGTTGTTGGAAGGGTTCCGAGATTGGGTTGAGGCAGTGTTTCCCCGTATTGCCGGCGTTCGTACCTAGGCAGCTTTCTGGGAGAGGCATGGTCGCAGGCTTGTGACAGGTGGGACTCCGACACTTTTTCTTCACTATTTCGTTTTTTCTGACTTCGTCTATTGATTTGTTTGTCCATTGTATCCAGAGAGGCCACGCTGCGTCAAAGCTCCACAATTGGCATTCCGTTGGTCGGGTGCACTAGCTAGACTAGCTGCTACGCCTATGCCTCGTCGAATACCGAAGGCAGCGTCAGTTGAATCGTCAGCGACTGCATCCCTACCTTGAGCTATTGCGCAAGATGAGAGGTCGTTAGGGCTTGTTCGTTCTCGGACGGGCTCGCCTTCAAATGATGAGGAAGATAGGCCTTTGCAGAAGTAGTGAGTAGCATTTGTGGCGGCTCCTCTATCGATGATCAACTTAGATTCTCCCCCGACGGATTCGGAGGGCGTGCAGCTGCGGCGCTCACTGGCGGGGAAAATGAGCTAGTTGGAGTTGGACCCGTTGGTTCTGGACACGGGAGTGTAGCTACCCTGCGATCCCATTTGAAGTTCCTGTTGCTGAGGCGGAGGGTCGATCCTTAGAGGTCATCGTTGGGACTTCTGTGTGCTATAGTCATCTATGGCAAGTTGTTCTACATCAACAACGATGGAGAGTAGGAGGGACGTGGTCAAAGATGAGTGTGAGTTTGAGCCTGATTGGACCCCGACGATGTTCGTATGTTTGAGGAGGGTATCACCAATTCTATGGTGCAGGGGGAGTCTGTTTTATTGAGGTTCCCTCAGATTTGAATTTATTAACTGAATGGATAGCTTGGTATTGCAGTTCGAGTTGTTATGTTCGAAGGCCGAGAATGCGTCTTTGAAGAGCGTTTCGGATATTGAAGTGATGGACGAAGTGGCCGTGATGGGCCTTAGGGTACGTAATGCGTCTCTAACTCATTCTTCCATTTCCGTTTTGGCCTTGCCTTTGTTTTGTTTTGCACACATACTTGTTGGAGGTAGAGAGCATCCTTAGAGCCAAGGTTCACTCGAGGATCTTTCTGTAGATGCTGGGGAAATATCACCGTTGCTGTGATCGATGCCGAGGGCTATGTGACCGTTTACGAAATGAGCCCGGTAATCGAGCTTTGGATTAGGAGTTGGCGAAGCAGGACCAGCAGCTGTTGCAGGCTCTTGATGGTAAACGTGCTCCTGAAGTGCATATTTGTCGGAAGGACAAGGAGCTTGAGGTGGGGAAAGGAGTTGCGGATGAATGTGCGCACCTACATGACAGGTTGAAGGAGATGGGATTGGAAGCTGAACATAATCGGATCAAGGCAATGGAGGCGGATGTGGAATGGAGCAGAAACTGGCGGAGCTGGAGAGCGAGGTTACGACCTTAAAATTTCGGGAAAAGGGCTAATCATCGAGATTCGTAGCATTGGAGGAGTCGATTCGTGTGCATGAGTCCCGTCTCGAGTCGGAGAGGGATATAGCAACCCTTAAGGAGGTGGGGATCGAGGAGCGGATTGGTGTTCTTGAGTAGGATGCTCAGGTTATGTTGGACCGAATTGCGGTTTTGGAGGAAGAGAATTAGCGACTACAACACCAGGCTGGTCTGTCTCATACTGCCGCTTCCCAACAAGTTCATGAACTCTAGGTTTATGCTGAAGCTCAACCCGATGTTTACAAAAACTTATTAGAGACGGGTGTCATAGCCGAGGTCGTCTTCGAGGTTGCATGCTAGAAGGACTGTGATGCTCGTGCCGATTGTGATTATGATGCGGCGACACCTCAAGTTGATGATGGCGCGGGTGGCGGTGATGATAATGGAGGTGATGGCGCCGAGTAAAGAAAAGATTTGCTATTATTTGTTATTTTTCTTTATATTCTGTTTGTCGATTAACGCTGTATTGTTCCTTGCAGTTTTTCTATATATTTTTCTTGTTTCGACCGGCTCGTGCCGGGTGTAAGCGGGGTATCCGCGTTTTTAACTCTGTTGACAATTGTGCTCTTTCTTTTATCTTTTGTCTTGTTTTTACTATATTGTCCATTTCTCTTCTTTACTTTTAAGGATATGTTTGGAAGGGTGATCAACCGTTGAATTCGACCGAGGCCGTCATATCCTTTTTGGACTGATGGTGATAGCCTTTTCGTTTGACATGATCGGGGAAGGGCGATCACCTTGTAATGACGTCGATTGATTTTTCTCTGTCCCGAACTTAGTGTGGCTGGGGTCAGATTTGGTGATTTTAAAGATAAGGGCACATAGCCCGAGCCCCAGTTTGACCAAGGTTGAAATTGACATATTTTGGTGACCAAGGCACTCGGCCTTGGTCCTAGTTTGACTAAGATCGAATCTGATATGTTTTGGTGGAGAAGGCACTCAGCCTTGGTCTTGGTTCTACTAAGTTCGAATTTGCTATATTTTGGTGGCGAAGGCGCTTGCCCTGAGTCCCGCTTCAACTAAGGTTGAACCTGCTATATTTTGGTAGCGAAGGCACGTAGCGTGAGTCCCGGTTTGACTAAGGTCGAACCTGCTATATTCTGATAGCGAAGGCGCATAGCCCGAGTCTTGATTCGACTAAGGTCAAACATGCTATATTTTGATGGCGAAGGCACGTAGCCTAAGTCCCGGTTCGACTAAGGTCAAACCTGCTATATTTTGATGGCGAAGGCACGTAGCTTGAGTCCCGGTTCGACTAAGGTCAAATCTGCTATATTTTGATGGCGAAGGCACGTAGCCTGAGTCCCGGTTCGACTAAGGTCGAACCTGCTATATTTTGATGGCAAAGGCACGTAGCTTGAGTCTCGGTTCGACTAAGGTCGAACCTGCTATATTTTTATGGCGAAAGCATGTAGCCTGAGTCCCGGTTCGAATAAGGTCGAACCTACTATATATTGATGGCGAAGGCACGTCGCATGAGTCCAGGTTCGACTAAGGTCGAACCTGCTATATTTTGATGGCGAAGGAACGCAGTTTGAGTCTCGTTTCGACTAAGGTCAAACCTGCTATATTTTGATGGCGAAGGCACGTAGCCTGAGTCCCGATTTGACTAAGGTCGAACCTGCTATATTTTGATAGCGAAGCCACGTAGCCTGAGTCCCGGTTTGACTAAGGTTGAACCTGCTATATTATGATGGCAAAGGTGCGTAGACCGAGTCCCGGTTCGACTAAGGTCGCGAGTTTGAGTTCTGGTTCTACTTGAGACAACCATGTGCCGGCTTCCGGTTTGACGCCGCGTTAGGGGTGAAGGAAATGCCTCATATCTTCGTTCTGGAGGGAGGGGGGAGCTTATTCTTCTTGTCCGGTCGTTTTTGGATATCAGTTTCCCTTGAAGCATTCGAGTATCCAGCGGTTGATATGCTTCCTTTGGTTCGTTTGAGTTGGATTGCTCCTTTGACTTCGACTCCAAGGAGAAACTATGTGATTTCTCTAGGAAATCCCCACAGGTGGCGCCAAATTGTTTGGCTCGAAAATTATTGAATACTTTCCAAGCAAATCAATTGAAATAATTCAGGGGATAAATCATAGCCAATCATAATTAATTATGAATTAAAAGATAAACTTGAGACATAGAAATAATCAATTCTAGAATAATGTAAGCGGGATTTTATTCATCATCATAACTTGACCTGCCTCTCCTTGAATAGGTTCATGATCTTACATTGATCTTGTTTATTGCTCCCCTTGAGGAGTATAAATTTCTATCTCTGGGATATTCAGAATTCTTCATTGAAGTAGTTTGACTTGTCTCTCCTTAAAGAGGTTCATGATCTTACATTGATCTTGCCTCGCCTTGAAGAGGTTCAGGATCTTACATTGATATTGTTTATTGCTCCACTTGTGGAATATAACTTTTTTTGTCTCTGGTGCAATTAGAATTGTATCGAAGAAGAAGCCCCCCTTGAGATGTTCTCTTTTTAGTATTTATAGTCTTAAACTCTTCTTGCCCATCACGAGTGGGCCCGCGGTTTGGTTATGGAGATGTCCCTCCATTTGTTTTAGGGAGAGATGTCATAAATCAATAATCAACGTTGTTGACTATTTACCACACATTGGTTATGATGGAGTTGATCCCTATTCGCCGAATGATCGAATATTTACCAATACAACAGTCTACCAGTTGAACATAAGTATATTGACGCGAAAGGCAACTCCAAGACAAGTAGAGTGCAATAGTACTTCCCGCTAAACTGGTAGCCTACTAGGAGAATTGTTGACATATCTATCCGGACCTGCAGCATAATATGCAATGTCCACAAATAAAAGAGACGTCAATATAAATAAAATATTGACTATGTAAGGTAGGTAAGAATAATAACAGTAATGTAAAGTGTAAAGAGAGATAAAAAAAATACAACCTGTAACAATTGACTACCTCTAGGGGCAGGGGCGGATATAGGGGGACGGAAGGTGGTTCGCCAGAACCCCTTCGTCAAAAAATTATACTATATCTATAAGGCAAAATCTAGTTTTTTTACCTATATATATTAAGTTTTGAATCCCCTTGATACAATCCAAAAGTGTAACTTAGTGGTCAAGGGGGTCCAAAACCTTTGTAAGATCGTAAATTCAATTCCCACTAGCTGTAATCATTTTTAACTTTTTAATTTTTGAACCCCCTTTAGAGAGATCCTGCCTCCGCCACTGTCTGGGGGGGGGGGGGGTTGACATATATATATAGGCGTATACACACACACACTTTAAAAACATATGCCTATGTGGGCATCATCATCATCATCATCATATCGTACCCGACCTAAAAAATGACTTAGTAAAAATGTACCCGGATGACTATAGCACAACTCGATAGAGTAAAATAGGTACATATATATAATGAATACTAGACTCATGAACCTTTCTGAGGGACGTAAGATCAGTAACCTCCGTATACGTTATTAGAGCTAACTTATCATCATGAATCTTATAGGATTCAAGACATACCAACAAGATTTGATACATAAGAATAAGAGAAGTAACATCAACATGAATCGTTCCATAAAAAGGAAAATAATATAAGTACTACTAGATTTTAAGAGTGGGGTATCTTTGGAAGCTCGTTCGTTTACATTATGTACCATCATAGTTGTGGAAAAGAAGGATAACCTCACCTACCTTGTATATATTTCCCAACCTTAAGCTATACAAATATCGCGGTACCTTAGTCTAAAATAAGAGAAATGATACTACCGCTGCCGTTTAAGTGTTATAACTTGTATATCAATTACAACCTATTTTACAATGCAATGGGCAATAGCTATATATATATATATATATATATATATATATATATATATATATATATATATATATATATATATATATATATATATATATATATATATATATATATATGACTTCTCACATGTTACAACAATCACCAAACAACATCAATGCTAACCCTTGTTCTATTGGTTTAGTGGTTGCTACCAAGAAGATTTCTTTATGCCCATCAAAGGACCTCGAGATGTTAATCCACGAAAAAGGATACGAGAAATTTTTCAGTTCCTAGAGGATTCCAAACCTAGCCTTCCAATATGAGAGCGAGACAAGCAAGCCCGCATCCAATGAAGGAAGTGACGCTTGCTACGATCAATATAATAATCATATTAAGCCTTCCAAACAGTCCATCAATCAACAACATTACTAACAAGCCCTTTGAAAGATATATCACAAGTTCTAGCTTCAACAACTTAGCTGCAACTTGGATAAGCTTAAATACATGCCGAATAAGAGGATTTTTACCTTTAAACAGATATAAAAACACCAATTTCAGATTACTTCACCATGAAGTATCTTTCCAACACAACCACAAGAAAAATTTATTCCTTACGGAAAAATCTATCAATATGTTCAAACGGCGGTAGTAAAAAATTACTCCTGCTAGTAGCTAGAAGTGTTCATGGTTCTGTTTGGATAGGTTTTTCCCTAAAAAGAAACCAAATCATGTAAGTAAATTTTTTAAATATTAGAACCAAACCAAACCAATTTAATCATTTTTTTCTCGATTCAGTTTATGTCAATTTTTATTTTATTTTATTATTTTTTTCTTAAATATAAGGCATACACTACCAAACGCACATTTCGGCGATCACATTTTCAACGTAACACTATCAAATCAATTGCCCTTTGAGAAATCTATTATTTATCAAGATATATTGATAATAATTGAATCAAATAGTGATAAATAATTAAGGACTCAATTAAAAATATATTATTTTTAACATGAAATATATTCTTACACTTAACAAAAGAAAATTATCAATTAAACTAGAATGTAAAGGTAAAGAACTATACTAAAAGTGCAAACGAATAATATTTACTATAAAAATTTTAAAATTTTGTATAAAAGTATATATATATATATATATATATATATATATATATATATATATATATATATATATATATATATATATGTATGTATGTATGTGTGTAACAATAAATTTGAAAAAGCTACTCCTTTATTAAGTTTGGTTCGTTTTTTTAATATAAACAAAAAATAGACCAAATTCGATCGATTTTTAAATTTTAAAACTAAAATTAAGCCAAACCAAATCAAAAAGTATTAACTTTTTTTGGTCGATTTAATTTAATTTTTTTGATTCAAATTTTCAAATTTTTATATACACCCTACCCGTAGCTTTTCTCGGAACCCCATTGTAAAAATGAGGATGAGGTCGGGGAGTAATCAGTGTCAAATAATTTACCCAGAGTCAAAAACCTTTTTTACAAATTTACTGCAACATGACTACGTGCATGGGAGTTGGGTTTGGGAATATAAGTGCATTAGTTAAGTCATCAGCCTCTCCCGGTTTAATTATGTCCCTGACTTCGTCCTTTTTATTTATGGAGTAACTCTTTCGTGGATTCAGTGATATTTTACCGGTTACCGGGGTCACCCACATCGTCTTCTTTAAATTCTTTTTTTGAATTAGAAAAAGAGGGATTGTCCATGTGGCACGTGATTCGCTCCTTGTGGAATGGCTAATGCATTGGGTGGTGGGGGTGGTGGAGATGGGACACTAAATGCGCGTCAGAGCCAACGTTGCGGGTACCAATGTTGGGCAATTAAAGTCGGCATACTTGTATTTATGTTGCGTGATGCGTCTCTCGTATTTTCTTCATCATCTCATCGCGTTTGACTGGAACGAGAATTGAAATACTGATCTTATTTACGTACAAGTTTCAGAAAAATATGATAGTAATGTTTTATAAACTAGCCAAATAAAGCACAAATTCTTAAGTACAAGAGTCGCATGGTTAAAATTGCTTATATATTATTTGGCCAATTTTTTCAAATTATTATTTATTTTTAAGAATTACTTTTTTTCATAAAATATTGTTTCAAACGTACGTTGTGAGAAGCAGTTTTTATTTGACCAATTAAAATTAATGTTTGACTAAATTTTAAAAAATTACTTCTAAGTTTATTTTTTTCTAAAAAGTACTTTGAGGGAGAAATACTTTTTCTACTTCTTCTAAACTTCTTCTATTTTTTTCAAAATATATTTTTTTCCTTCTAAAAACTTGATCAAATACTTTAACTTTGTAAATAAAGGTACCTTAAAAAAATTACTTCGACAAACGTAAAAACTTGATCAAACATGCTATTAGTTAAAGTGCATTTTGGTCTTTAAATAACTATTCCTTTTGATCCAATTATAACTAAATTAATTACTTTTGCTTCACCTACTATATAAAATACATAGGTTCATAATACAGTATATACATTTCTACATAAATTGTGCTACTACTACTAATATATACTAAATCGTACTAAACTTTGTAATTAGTATATGCCAATATTATATCATTAGTCAATAGATTTATGTTGTGTGACCAAAAACTGTTAAAGATTTTTGTTAAATTAATTAAATATAAAGATTTTAGGTAAATCTCAGCGAAAAATAATTTGTCCTAGATCTGAGTTTGAAGACATGGGTGTGTTTGACTTAAAATGTTAAAGAACAATGTTTAAGCAAATCAATCAATTATATGAAAAGAGGTAAATCGTAATCAAATATAATCGACTCTAAAGCATGAATAATCTTTCGTGGTTTGGTTATTCGGAGGCGTTAATGGACAAAGTTATGTGATGATGTTTTTAGATATCAAAGATATCAGTTTCTCGAGAAAGAAGGAGGTTGAAAGATAGAAAAAGTAAGAATGTTGTTGATTAAAAGAAATTAATTTCTATTACACATTTGAAAATCCCCCTTAAATAGCGGAGGGATTTCCCCCTTTTCTCCTATTTACCAAATAAAGATAAAAATACATAAAATGAAGATAAAGTGCACGTTATAGAGGGGCTGACATGATTACATGGTCGTCCCTCTAACTAATCTGAGGTCGTCCCTTGGGCCCGACCTTTGTCCATGCAACATGTTGTGTCTATTTTGAGGACGGTGTTGGTGAAACTTGAACCCATACAGGGTGAGTGAACAAAGCAAACGTAATATTTAACTATAACATCGATAAAATCCCATTATATATGAAGAAGAAGATGATTTTCATAACATTGAACAACCATGAAAAATAAATGTAGAGGGTCACCGATATTTAGCGAGTTAGGACCCCATACATTTGTTATGGCGAGACTAATGATATGAATTGAGAATATGAGTGTCATTGCTTCTTCATCCTTCGAAAGAGTGAAAGAGATGCGGATTCTCCACCTCTCAAAGAGCATATCTGTGTCAATATTTGTTTCTTCGACCCATCCTTCTTCTACCCAAACGACCATAAATCATACTCCTAGTACTTAAATCGTTTGATTCTATTACGGGTTGACCCCTCGTAATACCATAATATCAAATTGCCTCCACAACGTTCTGAATATAAGACCTCGGCTATGGCCGAGGTGCGTATCGTTACCGCAAGTAACTTTTCGCTGTCTCTTCCCACATCAATTCTTGTCTAGTTAAATTTTGACCCATATATGATACACGTTGCAAACCAAATGTCATTTTATTACTTATGCAAAATCCAAAGGTAAAACTAATTTTTATGCGATCAGTCGCACTACTCCTTAAAATAAATATTGCACTTCAACATTTAAAAAGTAGATGTTAAATGAAGTACTGAATATTAAACCTTAAATTGGGACAAAAGTGAGTATTAATGCAACTTTTCCTTTTTGTGTGTCAAGTAATTGACTTGAGTAGTCAGACCGTGTGAATACACGTAGACTGGCAACTGTGAGACTTAACAGGAGGACCTAAAATTCATAAATCCATAGTCATATTACAACGTAGAAATGCATCAACAGTTAACTTATGATTATGAAATTTGATTGCATGTGGAAGAAAGCTACAACTAACCTCCTTACTTTCTGCTTTGGCTTAAGCTCTTTCTTTTAGACACGGTAAACATAGACCAAGGTGATGCAACTGTAAGTTGCTTTAGTGCCTTAGCCCTATTGTGAACAAAGCAACTTTTCAATGGCTAATTTTGTCAGCAAAAAAAATTCTCAACAGAATTTTGGAATACTGATCTACCCCCAAAATAATAGTCGTAAAATTGGAACCTTTGAATATCTCTAATTAAGTATTTTTATGTCAGCAATTAAAATGCACATGAAATAATAACGAAATCGACAAACGAAGATGGGAGTGTAGAATCCAAGGGAAAGAAACCATTTCTAAATGTTCATTAACAAATTGTAGCGCTTCGCTCAACATTTATGTCTATTTGTTAAAAATTGGACAAACACATGGAGCTGCCTTTGACCATACTCCATTGATGGACAAGTTGTAAAGTATTTTTGATACAAAAATAAACAATCTCCTCTTATTTAGAATCTCTTTGTTAATTAATAAGGCTATTATATTATTAAAAATATAATAAGGTAAGTAATGTGACCTCTCTGACCTACCCCATTTTCTGTTGACTTCACTCTCAATTGAAAATTAGGTTTGATTTAGAATACGATCAAGCGATTGCCTTATTTTAATAACTATGAGTATATCCAAATGCACCTGTTCTGGACACAAGGAAAGAGCATCTGATATGGACAATGGAAGATCTTTTTATTATTTTCTTTCTACTCTCCAAGATCATGAAAAAGTACAAAGACAGACAGGATAAATCACTTTTGTTGGAGTTATTTATATTCAGTCCACAAATCAATTATTAGTGAAACTTTTGTGATCTATAAAAACACAAAACCGGAGCATGTTATTGGTTGGGAGACTTCATGGCGACGCTCAAGACCAGAATTTCAACTCCAAAAGATTTTGCTTCATAATTGATGTTGAATCTATTTGAGTCTCAAACATAGACTATATGCCATTTGGAACCTTATAAACTATCTTGCTCGACAAAGGAGGCCGCTCAGATAGTCAGTACCTCCACCTACAACCTCAGAATTGTGGCTTCGAGGAGCGTAGCTCCTACAAAGAGGGATCAAATGGGAGGGGAATAAAAAAGAAAAAAAATTATCTTGCTCAGATCCTTTATGAAGGTCGTTGGACGCGTGTTGGATTTCTTAAAAGTTGATGCATTTTTGTAGGACTCAATACATACACTGTAATATTTTTGAAGAATACAAACTGTTTGACTTAAAAAGTTATCGAACGATATTTAAGCAAATCAGTCAAATGAATGAAAAAGAGGTAAATCGTAATTAAAGATAATCGACTCTAGAGTATGTGTAATCCTTTGTGGTTTGATGATTTAGAGCAGTTAAAGGACAAGACCGTGTGATAATGTTACAGAGATAAAGGATGCAAGTTCTTCAGAGAAAAAGAGAGTAATTGAGATAGAGAGAGAGTAATTGCTATTGATAAAAATCGATCCCCTCTACACAATTAGGAACCCTCCTTATAAAGCGGAGAGGTTTCCCCTTTTTTTCTATCTACAACATAAAGACAAAATATAAGCTAAAGGTGAAGCACACGATGCAGAGGGACAAACGTAATTGTGTGGTCGTCCCTCCAATTAGCCTTGAGTTGTCCCTCGGGCCCGACCTTTGTCCATGCGACAGGTCGTGTCAGTTTGAGGACGGAGTTGGTCAAACTCGGCACTATACACAAACAACATAGCTCATATACCGAATAAAATAATGAAAAGTTTTTTATTAATTTTCTTGGGAAAGCAGACGGGGATGCAAAAAAAAAAAAAAAATGAGAACCTAGGTGATCAGATCAGAACTCTGCACCATTTAACTAACGTAAAATGAGTTACAACAATTAGGTTGCAACCTTAAGTCCTATGTTTGGCTGAAAGTAATAGAAACAGAAGATAAGTGCAGAAGAGACATAATAATGGTTAGCCTTTGACATGTAAAATTATTTGGTCCTGAAAGGCAGAAGCAACATTATGCCCTACTTTTTTCCAGATAATAAAAAGCGACCAATGGTTAATATTTATTTCATCCAATTGTGTAATGGTATTTGAACAAAATTATGTTGGAGCGCCGATTAATCAACACTTTAATCTTGTAATTATCCTTTTGGGGACCTCAGCTTAAGTGCGCTACTTAAATTACAGGTTCTTTTAGTCTCTTAAACATTTGTGTCAAATACAAGAGAAGCTTATTGGTTCTTGTCTTCTTTTTTTTTCACCTTTTCTTTTTTGCTTCTTTTTATTAATATAAACAAAAAGAATTTTAAAAAAAGGCATAAAACAATTGAGGGGGTTCTATTTTTCTGGTGCAAAAGTGACATGACAAGCCCTTAATTCTGTGGAGAATTATAAAAGGAGTCACCATTAATATGAATATGAATGTGCTCCCAAAAGTTCATTACATCTTCAAAAAAAGATACTCATATATAGTACTACTATTACTATACTATATTTGTTACCACATAATTATGGAGTTTGTTGGTGGGGATAATAGCAGTTAATGAGTTGCTGACATGTGCCCCAATAATGACAACAATTCAACAACCACCCAACTAGAAAGACTGCCATTTTCATCACATTCTATGATTATTATTGGCCTTCTCTTCAATTTTTTTGTAGTAATAATAATTATGGAGTCTATGACATCCATCCTTCTTCCTTATCCATGTGACTCCTCACCTTCCCTAATGACCTAATGTCACTGGCAGGGCAGTTCGAAAAAGATATGCATTATCATCAACTTTGCAAAATTATCTACGACTACTACCCACAACACGTACAAGCAAATGTACAAAGATGCACTATAAGAAAAATGTCATTTCACAAGGAAAATTAGCGAGAGAATATAAGCGTTTTAAAATGTAGAATTGGACTCGCTCGAGGCTCGCTCCGAGGCGGAACATTCGTAAAACACTGCTGGGCTTATGTGTGAAGCTTAGTTCCGCGAGACTTACGCCTCGGCTGCTCCAAATACGCCCAACGCCTAGGGTACTGGGCTCGCCTAATAGAACTTTATGCAATTGTATATAACTAACCTTTTAAATCCTCAAATTTTCTTAATAAATCATTGACTATTCAAAATTACTTTTTTCTTAATCATAAATCATTAAGTTGAGAGTATTTTATGTCATAATTAAAATAAAAGTTATTGCACGTTATCCACTAAGACTGCTATGATAATAAATTTTAAATAAATCTTTCATTTCAAAAGTATTTATTTATTAACTTTTGTTATGTCTTTACTATATAATACTCCATAACTTTTTTTCTAAATAATTTTTTTTTACGTTTATAAGATACAGTACTTATTAATTTAATATCTCAATATTAGCTAGTATCTATTTACAAATAATTGGTTGTCATGATATTGTATGATGAATTATGTGTCAGTTTATTAACTTGTTGAAACTTAAAAATAAATTATGCTAGAGAATCATTTTTAAATTGTGAATTATGTTTTTATATAAATTCTCTTTCAAATAGAAAGCATATTAAATAAGAGTATTTTCAGTAAAATATCAAATTATAATATTGAATTTCTTTCAGGATTTATTACTCTTTAAGAGTACATATACGATTTTATATCGAATACATTACTTTTGATGTTTGAGTTGTAACGACGTTGCAACTAATTTGCATATTATGATATATGTCATACTTTTCTTATTATTTATTGTCGAATTATAATTTATAAATATTTTTTAATAGATAATTTATTATAATTTTCTGACTTTGATGTAGTTTTTATAATTATTTTTTATTTTGTACTATCTTAAAATTCTTGAAATTAGTAAAATTTAAAGATCTGTAGGACTTACGCCCCATGTCTCATGGCTTACGTCTCGCCTCGTCAGAGGTAAAACGTCTCGCCTCATGCCCCCGCCTTTTAAAATATTGTACAAGGCCAAAATGGGACAATTAATAATATTGATGAAATTAACTAGGGTTCTTGGATTCGATATTTCAAAGCAACGTGGCCCCTTGGAATAAATATTCCTCATTGCACAATAGATTACGATATACAAATTTAAATTAATCGGGCCTTTAGATTCCGGATACTTGCTGACAACTTAGATTAATTTGTAGTCGATCAGATTGTTTGGCTCAAAAGTTCAATGTTACTTTACAAGCTTAAACAATCAAAAAGATTAAAAAAAAGGTAAATCGTAACCAAATATAATAAACCTAGATACGAGATCGATATTATTATGACATATGACACATTGCGGAATGAAGAACTCTAAGAACAGTTGCGTGTCAAAGTTAAGAGATAGAGAGAGAATGAGAGAGTTGTATTATTAGATAATAACACCGATGCCTTCACAATGGGGAGGCCCCCTTTATATAGGAAAAAGCCCCCTTTAAAATAATAATAATAATAATATTAGAACGTAGTCGACGTACTCTTAGTAAGGACGCCTAATCATGGATGACGTCGTCCGCGTCCTTACGTCTAAACTCTACCCCTGTTATAAAGGGTATACGAGAGAGGTCGTACCATCTTGTTGTAAAGACGTGAAAGGTCAAATTTGGCCCTATACAGTTAGTCCCTCCGCTCGTTGGAGGCGTATGTGGCATACGTCTTTAATGGGCGAAATGTTGATCTCATCTTTCAAAGAATTTGACCTTATTATAAGGGTGGCGTTGTGATTAGAAAAAGGAGGGAAGTACATGGCGTTGCCAATTCGTTGACACGTACTCTACTTTCTGAACTGACATCATAGCCGGCATGTGTCATGATTATATCTGCTCCTGAGACGGTTCAGGGGACGATTTGATGTTTTGGTTTCTCGCACCCATTTCGAATCATGCCTCTTCGATTTTTGTGTATTTTCGCCCTATAAATAGGAGGAAGGTTCACTCTTTGCCATCTTTCGAACTCCTGAGATTTCTTATTCCCCCTCTTTATCTTCTTTGAAGAAAACCAATATATATTGCTTTAAACCCTTCTGTTTCTGTTGAAATCAGTCTCTTAGCTGTCAGAACTCGATTCATATAAACAATTATTATTGCAAAACATGGACGACACAACAGGAGAGGCCAAGATGATACCCCATCCAGGGTTCCATCATCTTCGGGTGGTGGTAAAAAGGCCCAAAAATCTCTTGTCCCTCTTAGTGTGGACAATGTTCTCCCTAAAGAGATTCATGCTCGAAGGGATTTCCCGACTAAATGCTCGACCCGTGGGATCATACTGAGTTTCTACAAACGTATTTGGATGGTCTACAGGGGGCGTACCAAATCCCAGACCATGCGGTTATGGAGCCGGCCAGAACCAATTATATTAATATACACCGAACGAGATTTTACTCCTTTTATGAGTACCCGTTCCTGGTCGGGTATGGTCTTTCGGTTTATCCACTGGTGGAGGAGTTTTGTCGCTTTTACAATGTATGTCCGGCTTAGCTTACTCCCTACACTTGGAAGGTGTATCGCATTATGACCACCTATGCGACCAGGGCTGGACTCGATGTCTCGGTCCATCACTTGTTGCAGTTATTTAGCTCAAGCTATATGAGGGGTTCTATGCTCCAATTAAAGAGCCGTGGCATGCAGGGTCTAGTTGACACGGCTGATGACAAGACTAATCGCCACTTATGGTGCAAATTTTTCTACATCAGGATGGAGCACCTGGTGTCGAATCCAGAAGGATTTCCAGAGATGTGGAATTCTAAACGTACGTGCTTTTACCCACATTTAGTATTTTTTGCAACCTTTAGCCGTGCGGCTGTTATAACTTCTTTTTGATTTATTTTTCTTTTTACAGCGAGGGCTTCTCCACCCCGACTCGTTGAAGACATTAGGTGGAAAGGGTGATTCCTTTGGCGGAGGAATATCGCACATGGTCCGCGTTCCGCAATTGATACGGTCCATCAGGTAACGTCTCGACCAGAGTTTGGAGGTTTTGTTTAAGTTTTGTTGCTTGACCTATCTTATATTGGTAGGTCCGAGTGCCCCCAGGAGGGGAGGAGGCAGACGTTCAAGCCTTGTCGGTAGTGGGGACTGACTCTGGGGACGAGTATGTGCCCCGAGATTCTACAAGTGAGGGCATCCCCGAGGTCGCAAAACCTGAGGTCGTGCCCGTGGTAGAGTCCACGAGTGAAGTGACTCCTTCAACTCCGTCCCCTCGACCCGTGGAGGAGACTTCTAAAGGCGAAGAGCCATTGGAACGAAAGAGGCGTCGATTGATACTTGGCAAAGAAATTTCCATGCAGGACGAGAGGGCGAGTGAGCCCCGTCAAGAGTTGAGGCCAGTTCTAATGGCTGATGCCATTTGTTCGGGGAGGTCGGCTCCTATGGGGAGGGCGGTTCCTGATGTCTCCCCCGTGCGTATTCCCAAGGGTGGCACGTTGGCCGCTGCCGAGGAGGCAGGAAATGAGGAATGGGAAGGTTCCGAGATGGCCTCCACGATCGCAGACACACCAAGGAGAGATCGTGCCCGTGTGGACATGACGGCGGGTAGGGCCAACTGTCGGATTATGATTCCAAGTAGATATAACCTATTGTAGAATAGCGAGAAGGCCACGACAAATATGACTCTACTATATGTGGATGCCGAGAGCGAGAGTTTAAAAGACATCAGCGACAAGGATCTATCCCAAAGAGTTACTGGTGCGGCTTTGCAGGTATATCCTATTTTTACGTATTATAGAGTATACCTTGGGTGTATGCTGATTTGTTTTCTTTTCTTCAGCCCCTCATTTTTGAGGTAGAGAGGGGCCGTCAAGTGTAGGGCCGCCACCCTTAAGATGGCGGTGAAGAAGTATAAGGAATACCGTGCCCAAGCACCAGACGTTGGTGGACCTATACGCCCAAGACCCGCGGTTCCAAGTTTTTCGTGCGGGCCTGGAGCATTCGGAGGCTCAGCTGCGGAAGTGAGTGGATCAGCTAGAGGAAGTTAATGATCAGTTAATGACTGTCTTGGCTTGGAATATTCAACTGGAGACTCTTTTCCAGTCAAAGGAGGATGAGTTGGAGATCGGCCATGGGGTAGCGGCGGAGGCCGCTAATTTGCGTGCCAAGGTCAACGCCTTAACTACCGAGCTCAATACTAGGACGACCAAGATTGATGCTCTTAGGTAGGCTGCTGCGACTAGGTCTGATGACGTTATGCCTGGCGAGGCACATGATATGTGGGTATACGCCGAAGCAACCTGGCAATGTTAGAGGATTTGCTTGCCGCAGGTTATGCCACTGAGGCAGAGGTTGAGGACCTGCATCGTTTGGTTTGGGTCGCCCGAGATGACTGTGTGTACAGTTGTGATTGTCCAGATCGAATGGGCTATACCTCAGAAGACGTTAACTGTCTAGCTTCCGGATCCTGGATTTTTGCGGCTTATCGGATCGAGGGCGGTAGTAAAAGAGATGATGAGCCAGCTGGTGTCACACCTCTTTTTTACGCACCCGCAAGGACGCAAAGAGTTTTTCCAATTAAAGGACAATCGAGATGGGATTTATTTTAATTACTTCAGAGTCGCCACTTGGGAGATTTTATGGTGTCCCAAGTCACCGGTTAAATCCCGAATCGAGGAAAAGAATGACTCTATTTAACAGTCCGCGAACCAGAAATCCGGATAAGGAATTCTATTAACCCGGGAGAAGGTATTAGGCATTCCCGAATTCCGTGGTTCTAGCACGGTCGCTCAACCGTCGTGTTTGGCTTATCTATCTGCTTTTTACAATTATGTACTTAGTGCAAGTTAATATCCCTTTACCGCTTTTATTATTGGTTATGATTTACGAAAGAGAAAGTTGCTTAAAAATATGCTTTCGAATCGCGTCACATGAAATGCACCCGGATCCTCAACATATTCTTATTCAACATTTCGGGGTTTGGATTTGGGTCACATGAAATGCACACCCGTATTAAAAAAGGTAAAACTAAAATATGCGCCTGGATTGACTACTTATTTACATTTGTCGAGAAAGGCGTGATATTCGTTAAGAAACGACGCATCTCGAAACCTAAGTATTTATATGTACATTTATGACGGCTAGGTGATTAATGTAACTATTGGGCGAGGCGTACCTTTGATTCAAATCTAAAGCGAACTACATCTCACCGTATCTTACTTAAGAGTTGATTCCAAATTACTTAAAACTTGCTACGAACCCCATCACATGAAATGCGCCTGTGGTTCTTAACATGCTTTGTTTACTCTTGCCCGAAATTGGGGTCGGGTCACATGAAATGCACCCCCGACTCTTTTTAATCTAATTACGTCATTCCGTTGAGTAACAACTCTCTAGCTAATCTTGCTTGTGACATAAGGTCTATCATTTAACAGGTTTGGAGATTACACACATGAGTAGGGAAGATTGAATAGAGATACGAAGACTAATTCAGGTTTACATGCTTATCTAACGACAATGTATCTTTGGTCTAGCTACATTTCCCATAACAAAACTAGCAATACAAATTTAATTAGACGGAAACAGAATGTAATCAAGCATAGACTTTGAACGACTACATGATTCAATAGACTTCAAACGTAAACTTCAGGCTTCATTCTTTTTGAACCAGGGAATTACAATAACAGAGATGTGTACCTGGAATGTGAAAGAACAAAGAAGAGTGAGCGATGGTAATGCCGCAACAGTAACAGGAACAGTAGCAGCAACAACAACACCCAATAGACCAGTTACAACCAACAACCAACAGTGATCGAACTTTATCAATCACTGAACTAGTGACTAGAGCTCGAACCCAGGCAACAATAGACAACCAAGCAGCAACAAAACAATGTAACAACAGCAACGACCAGTGGCAGCACTCAACCAAACCAATAGCAAACACTACCAGTGGCAAACAATGGACCAGCAGTCACTTAGACCAACAAACAGTGACAAACTGGATTGACAGCCCCAAAACTAGCCAAGCAGCACCACTATAGACACACACAACAACCAGCAGCAACACAACAATGAAATAACAGCAACAACTAAACCAGGCAGCAACCAAATGGACCAAACAGCAACCCAAACGATGGACCAACAGCACCAAATCGACCCAGGCAGCAACACACATACAACACAGCTAAGAACAAAAGCCCAGCACTACCAATAACAACAAGAACAACACCCAACCAGCGACCAAATCTCAGACAATGGATCAAAACCACGAAACAGTCCCCAGACCAATGAAACAGTAGCTTCTTTTGTACCTTTGTATCTGTTTTTCTCCCTAGTTATGACTATGATTTTGCCCTCCAGGTGTTCTACTTATCACACTCTATGTTTTTGCTCTCAAGGTACTGTTTTGCCCTACCAGATGCTCTCAAAATCAGTATGTATCTCTCAATGTATGAATGTGCTACTGTTTTTACTTCCAGGATGCTCTCAAGTCTCTCTCTATAATGTCTCTATAGTGTGTATCTCTGAAAAATCTCTATCAATGTATATCTCCCTATGAATGACCCCCTTTTACTCTCAAATTATCTCCCATCTTATAGCTGACCAGCAGCCCCTACTGTTACCCCCTACCCTGACTTCCCAACCCATCATATTCCCTGCAAACCCACTATCTCTTGTCCAAAGTATGGACTTAAACCTTAAACAACAAGGCTGGTGGCAGGGACCTCAGTGGGGATGCCCTGCTGTGCTCAGTTCCACTAGCCCTTTGTATGGGTGTGTGATTAAACAATTATCCTATTAACTACAACCAATTAACCCTTTAATCTGAATCAAACAGTAACTAAATCCCACACTTGTGTTGCATACGGGCAGGCCAGGGATCAAGGAACTAATCAGAAATATGAATTAATTGTTTGACGACTTCAATCACATTGAACCTATGATTCGTTTTAACTACTGAAAACAGAGGGAATTGGCCAAATAAAAGGCCTTGAATGAGAAGAACAGACCAACGGGTATGAGAGATTAAAAGCATGAGAAATTGGAACAATGAATAAAACAAACACACATATTCACACAATCGAATTAAAAATGAGCAAAGAAGGAATGAATACCTCATAAGAAAATTGCCGACCCAAGCTTTGAACCAAAATGCGGAATTATTGAAGCCAAACGGGCTTTAATCAAGATGTTCTCGATTGAGAACACCTGGATTAAAGTCCCTTGGACTTCAATTGTGGCTAACCCGGCTTGAATTGAGTTTCTTCAAAAATTAGGGTTCTTGGGCTCGGATTTGGGGCTTTTGCATTTTTGGTTAGATTCGAAGCAAACTAATGCCGGCGGGGGTACGAGGGAGGTGTGAGGAGGCTGTGGTGTGAATTTGGGGTGATTTGGCATAGGTTCGAGTTTGACTCGAATCTTCAAATGAAGATTCGAGGAGCTCCGGCAAGATTCGAGGTTAATGGAGGCCGGGATCGTGATGGGGGAGGTGAGGGGAAGGGTTTGGCATTGGTTTGGTGGCGATTGGCCTACCGGAACCGCCGTGAGGCGATTTCCGGCAGGCGGAGGAGGGCGGCGTTACACCGGGTGTTTGAGAGCTCTGAGGGAGATGAAGGGAAGGGAGAGGGGGGGTCTGGCTTGGGGGGGCGGGGTATGAAATGAGGAATATATACCAGAGATGAGATTGAATCCTGATCGTTGGATCATTTACGATCAACGATCAGGATCCCCTCACTTAAACCAAACGACGTCGTTTGGTTAAAGCATAGTCCGAGTGTATATTGGGATTAAATGATTAATCTGGGCCGTTGGATAATAAAATCCAACGGTCCAGATCAAGTGTTATACAGGCTGAGGCTGGACGGGTATTTGGGCTGGGTTAGAAGAAATCCGTTTGGGCCTGGCTTTTAGACTGAATTTGGCCCAGATCGGATATTATATGTGTATGTGTATATATATATATATATATATATATATATATATATATACATATATATATATATACACACATATGTATATACTAACCTATAACACCGCTATTTTTTACTACAATTAACGTGCACAATTACATATTGCCTAAAACGTAAATCACATAACTTCGATATCAAACACTGAAAATGCAAAACTTAGCATATATTTTTTGTATTTTTAATTTAAATAAATAAACGTGCACACAAAAGATATGATAACACAAAATCACAAAAGTCATACCCAACATGAAACTATTTTTATTTTTGAATTTTCTGGGAGTACTTCTCAAGTAAGGCAAAAATCACGTGCTCACAGCTGCCCCTCTTTGCGCGTAAACACGCAGAGTTTTCGTGCAAAGATAAATGAGCGGATATAAGCGATTTTTGCCTATTCGAACGCTCCGTATGAAGCATTTTAGAAAAGTTTTGACCGAACCTTGCTTCAAAGGTCTCCTACATATCCCTGGCTAAAAGGGAATCAGGTCAATGTAGTTCGGGAAGTTCTGGTAGCTGGGACTACCATGCCTGTTGCGATCTCGCTGTTAGTGCTGTTGCCGCTGTTACTGCTGTTACCACTGCTTAGCTGATTTCCTTGTTACACCGCGCTAAGCAACAAAAATAAGAAGCTAGACTAAGTTACAGTACTACAAGTTCTTATCTATCCTTTTTAACTTGATCTTGTCGCGCTCCTTGCCATCTCGTCTGACTTGGCGTTCCTTCTGTTGCCTCCCTTTGCTTACGAACTTGGATTCATGCCGGGGATTTCCGTTACATTCTACCGCTTTCCTCTACCAACTCAAAACAGCTTGCCACTCCATTCTCCGGGCGGGCTCCCTGACTTCAACTACTACTTCGAAACAAAATCGCCACTCCATTCTCCAGGCGGGCTCCCTGACTTCAACTACTACTTCAAAATTAAATCGCCACTCCATTCTCCAGGCGGGCTCCCCGACTTCAACTACTACTTCAAAATTAAATCGCCACTCCATTCTCCAGGCGGGCTCCCTGACTTCAACTACTACTTCAAAATTAAATCGCCACTCCATTCTCCGGGCGGGCTCCCTGACTTCAACTACTACTTCAAAATTAAATCGCCACTCCATTCTTCAGGCGGGCTCCCTGACTTCAACTACAACTTCAAAATTAAATCGCCACTCCATTCTCCAGGCGGGCTCCCCGACTTCAACTACTACTTCAAAATTAAATCGCCACTCCATTCTCCAGGCGGGCTCCCTGACTTCAACTACTACTTCAAAATAAAATCGCCACTCCATTCTCCAAGCGGGCTCCCTGACTTCAACTACTACTTTAAAATTAAATCGCCACTCCATTCTCCAGGCGGGCTCCCCGACTTCAACTACTACTTCAAAATTAAATCGCCACTCCATTCTCCAGGCGGGCTCCCTGACTTCAACTACTACTTCAAAATTAAATCGCCACTCCATTCTCCAGGCGGGCTCCCCGACTTCAACTACAACTTCAAAATTAAATCGCCACTCCATTCTCCAGGCGGGCTCCCTGACTTCAACTACAACTTCAAAATTAAATCGCCACTCCATTCTCCGGGCGGGCTCCCGACTTCAACTACAACTTCGGCATTAAGTCGCCACTCCATTCTCCAGAGCGGGCTCCCGACTTCAACCACAACTTCAAAATTAAATCGCCACTCCATTCTCCGTGCGGGCTCCCCGACTTCAACTACTACTTCAAAATTAAATCGCCACTCCATTCTCCAGAGGGGCTCCCCTGACTTCATCTACAACTTCGAAATTAAATCGCCACTCCATTCTCCAGGCGGGCTCCCTAACTTCAACTACTACTTCAAAATTAAATCGCCACTCCATTCTCCGGGCGGGCTCCCGACTTCAACTACTACTTCAAAATTAAATCGCCACTCCATTCTCCGGGCGGGCTCCCCGACTTCAACTACTACTTCAAAATTAAATCGCCACTCCATTCTCCGGGCGGGCTCCCCGACTTCAACTACAACTTCAAAATTAAATCGCCACTCCATTCTCCAGGGCGGGCTCCCCGACTTCAACTACAACTTCAAAATTAAATCGCCACTCCATTCTCCAGAGGCGGGCTCCCCGACTTCAACTACTACTTCAAAATTAAATCGCCACTCCATTCTCCAGGCGGGCTCCCTGACTTCAACTACAACTTCAAAATTAAATCGCCACTCCATTCTCTAGGCGGGCTCCCTGACTTCAACTACTACTTCAAAATTAAATCGCCACTCCATTCTCCAGGCGGGCTCCCTGACTTCAACTACAACTTCAAAATTAAATCGCCACTCCATTCTCCAGGCGGGCTCCCTGACTTCAACTACAACTTCAAAATTAAATCGCCACTCCATTCTGATGCTTCTTCTCTTCTTACGAACTTGGATTCATGCCGGAGATTTCTGTTACATTCTATCGCTTTCCTCTACAAAATTAAAACAGATCGCCACTCCATTCTCCAGGCGGGCTTCCTGACTTCAACTACTACTTCAAAATTAAATCGCCGCTCCATTCTCCGGGCGGGCTCCCTGACTTCAATTACTACTTCAAAATTAAATCGCCACTCCATTCTCCAGGCGGGCTCCCTGACTTCAGCTACAACTCACTGATTTTCATCCTATCTTGATTACCTTCCTTTGCCTCTTGTACCCTATCCTTGTTCCTGCGTTACCTCTCGGACCACCTTCTCTTCTGGATTATCCTGTCTTGGAATTTCTTTCCCCCGGTCGTATTACTTTTCTTCCGGCTGCTGGGGATATTTTTGGCCGCCTGCTGGGGGTGATGCTGCCGAGGAAGTATTCTTTGTTTCCTTCACCCCTCATTCTCTTCCTTCTTCCCCTACCTCTTCTGGGACTCACGCTTTTGTTTCCTTGATCAAATTATAGGATGTAATACTGCTGGGGGAATCTCGAAGCCATTTTTCTTTTCCAATAACTGCTGGAGATGATACCCGGCTCAAGGATCACCCCATCTTGTGTTGCTTTCTACACTTATCCTCCGAGTCTTGCTTTCCAGAAAATTTTCGCAACCGGAGAAAATTTTCTGCCCCAGTGTGATAAACTTCTGGACGGTACGCTTTTCTGCCGTCGGACCCTCTTTTCCTGTTTTAAATCAAAGAAAAATTGTTAGTTTCAAAACGCCGCGAGTGGTCGTGCCACTCTTGTTGAGGCCATTCTCTTTCAGCTGCTTGGCCTCTCTCGAACTTTGAGGACGACGTTGACGCTCGCTTGGGAAGATGCTTTTTCCACGAACGACCTCTCATTTTTCCTTTTATTCCACTCTTTGGTTTGGTCCGACTCTTTTTAGCCGGTGATCTGTTGCGTGAAATCATCTTTCGGACATGCCACATGTGTCCATCATACTCCATAATTCTTGCGAACCTTCCACTCGGCCTGTCATCCCAATCTCACTATCGTAACGACTTCTGTCTCATTGCCTTGTTCCATGCCTATTCACTTTCAATATACTGCTTTGGGAGACTTGGTAGTAAGCTTTGAAAAATCAATTTTCGAGAATGAAAGAAAAGAAAAGAATACTGACCGCTAATGACAAAATAAGAAAAACTTTTCTGAACTCAAAAAATAGGAAAACTTATCTGAATGTGTGCCTGATCCAATGTTATGCCGCGCCTTTGAGATTAAACTACCCAGTCTATTCATGTCAATCACTTTCTGATACCGCGTCCTGCTAGAGGTAAACGGATGTCCCAACCTTGTCTCATGCGGACATCTTGTAACCATCTCATCCTGCCACCTCACAGTGCCCTTCAACGGGTTTTCACTAATGAGATTCTCTCATTTCTCTCTATCTCCCGTCGCCTTAAGGTGCCCGTAAAGGTTTTCACCGTAAGACTCTCTCATTTTACTTCTCTCAACTTCCTTCGCCTTAAGGTGCCCGCGAGGATTTTCACCGTTAAGACTCTCTCATTTATGCTTTCTTTCCCTGCGGCGGGGCATCACCCCTGAGATTCCCTCTAGAGCGTTATCCCCTTTCGGCTTGTGCATCCTGAATTCAATCGAGGGTCGGGACGTCACTCTTGGCTTTCATTCACATGACTTGGCACTTCTCAAATACTGATCGAGAGGTCTTTCTGGTTCTTGATATGGTTTCTGCGCGTGAGGCCGAAGAAAGGGGTTTAGCCTCAACGGTTAGCTTGTTACAACTTTCGGAATCCACACTATCTTTCCAATGAAAACAATGACTTCTGCCCCAGTTTTGTTGCTTGGGGGATTTTTGATTTTTATTTTATTATGACCGAGCCGTGTGGCGCCTACGTATCCTTTTTGAGGAATCAGGTCGAACGTAGTTCACTTTTTCTTGTATTACTTCTTTGTTTCTTTTCTATTCTGTTACACATCTTCCTTGATGATTCCGAAAGAGGGTATATGAAAGAATAATTAAGGCTCAAATGGGGAAACAAAGGTTAAAGTGTTTGGGTAGTAGAAAAATTGCCTCTGTCATTTCATTCTCCGAAAAATGCCAAGTACACACAAACGAAACCAAACGTTGACAAATGCATTAAAGAATTACACATAATATCTCTTAACCGCATCAGAATTGATAGCCATATCGGTGCATCTTCCCTCGACATCAGTCAGACATAGAGCGCCGTTGGATAATACTCTAGTCACCACAAAAGGTCCCTGCCAATTTGGAGCGAACTTGCCTTTCGCCTCGGCCTGATGGGGTAGAACTCTCTTCAGCACATGCTGTCCCACTTCAAATCTCCTGGGACGTACCTTCTTGTTATATGCTCTCGCCATTCTCTGTTGATACAATTGGCCGTGACATACTGCTGTCAATCTCTTTTCATCGATCAAGCTCAATTGCTCCAATCGGGTTTTGACCCACTCGTCGTCATCAATCTCGGCTTCAGCGATGATTCGGAGGGATGGAATCTCAACTTCTGCGGGTATTACTGCTTCAGTCCCGTATACCAACAAGTAAGGAGTTGCACCTACCGAAGTCCGGACGGTAGTGCGATAACCCAACAGCGCAAATGGTAACTTTTCATGCCATTGCCTAGATCCTTCTACCATTTTCCTCAATATCTTCTTTATGTTCTTGTTTGCTGCCTCGACCGCACCATTTGCTTTTGGGCGATACGGTGTGGAATTTCGGTGTGTAATCTTGAACCGTTGACATACCTCTTTCATCAATCCACTGTTAAGATTTGCACCGTTATCTGTAATGATCATCTTTGGAATTCCAAACCTACAAATGATGTGGGAGTGTACGAAGTCCACTACCGCCTTCTTGGTCACCGATTTGAATGTTTTGGCCTCCACCCACTTGGTAAAATAATCAATCGTTACCAGAATGAACCTATGACCGTTGGAAGCGGCAGGCTCAATAGGTCCAATAACATCCATACCCCATGCGACAAACGGCCATGGTGCGGACATTGTATGCAATTCAGTCGGCGGAGAATGAATCAAATCTCCGTGTATCTGACACCGATGGCATCTTCGCACGAAACTTATACAATCCCGCTCCATAGTGAGCCAATAATATCCCGCTCGAAGAATCTTCTTTGCCAATACATATCCGCTCATGTGTGGCCCACAAACTCCGGAGTGTATATCTGTCATCACCGTTGTGGCTTGACTCGCATCTATACATCTCAACAATCCCAAATCTGGGGTTCTTTTGTACAACACCCCTCCACTAAGGAAAAATCCGTTCGCCAACCGCCGAATAGCTCGCTTTTGATCTCCGGTTGCTTGCTCTGGGTATACTCCTAACCTGAGGTATTCCTTGACATCATGAAACCATGGCTCACCATCCACCTCTTCCTCTATCACATTACAATAAGCATGTTGATTCCGGACCTGGATATGTAATGGATCGACACGAACCTTGTCCGGGTGATGTAGCATTGATGCTAAAGTAGCCAACGCGTCGGCAACCTCATTATGCATCCTTGGGATGTGCCTGAATTCTACCGATCGAAAGCGTTTGGTCAAATCATGCAAACACTGACGATACGGGATAAGCTTTAAATCTCTGGTTTCCCATTCTCCCTGAATCTGATGTACCAGAAGGTCCGAGTCCCCCAAGACCAAGACGTCCCGTACATCCATGTCCACCGCTAATCGCAACCCCAAGATACATGCCTCGTACTCAGCCATGTTATTGGTACAGTGAAAACGCAGTTGAGCGGTAACAGGATAATGATGTCCTGTTTCAGATATGAGCACAGCTCCTACTCCGACTCCTTTTGCGTTTGCCGCTCCATCGAAGAAGAGCTTCCATCCTGGATCCTTGGTTAGTTCCAACCCCTCAATCTGCAATACTTCCTCATCTGGAAAATACGTCCTCAAAGGTTCGTATTCGTCATCAACGGGATTTTCAGCTAAGTGATCGGCCAGGGCTTGAGCTTTCATAGCCGTCCTCGTCACGTATATGATGTCGAATTCCGTAAGTAATATTTGCCACTTTGCTAACCTCCCCGTAGGCATGGGTTTCTGGAAAATATACTTCAACGGATCCAGACGCGAAATGAGGTAAGTGGTGTAAGAAGACAAGTAGTGTTTCAGCTTTTGGGCTACCCAAGTCAGGGCGCAACATGTCTTTTCTAGATGAGTGTACTTGACCTCGTGGACTGTAAACTTCTTACTGAGGTAGTAAATGGCCCGTTCCTTCCTGCCAGTAAGATCATGCTGCCCCAGTACGCAGCCAAACGAATTCTCCAAAACCGTCAGATAAAGAATCAGGGGTCTACCTGGCTCAGGCGGAACTAGTACGGGTGGATTTGACAGATATCCTTTGATCCGGTCAAACGCTTCCTGACATTCTGCCGTCCATTCTATCGCCGCGTCTTTTTTCAATAGACGGAATATGGGTTCACAAGTTGCCGTGAGTTGGGCAATAAACCTACTGATGTAATTCAACCTTCCCAACAGACTCATTACCTCTGTTTTATTCTTCGGCGGGGGTAACTCCTGAATGGACTTGATTTTGGATGGGTCCAACTCAATGCCCCGTCGGCTGACGATGAATCCTAGCAGCTTTCCCGATGGAACTCCGAATGCGCATTTGGCCGGATTAAGCTTGATGTCGTACCTTCGGAGTCTTTGAAAGAACTTCCTGAGGTCAGCGACATGGTCCTCTTGACGTCTGGATTTCACGATCACATCATCCACGTACACTTCAATTTCCTTGTGTATCATGTCATGGAATACCGTAGTCATCGCCCTCATATATGTTGCTCCCGCATTCTTCAAACCAAACGGCATCACTCGGTAGCAATAAGTCCCCCACGGTGTGATAAAAGCCGTCTTTTCTGCGTCCTCTTCATCCATCAAAATCTGATGATATCCCGCATAACAATCCACAAAGGATCCAATTTCGCGTCCGGCGCAATTATCAATCAGGATATGGATATTGGGAAGTGGGAAATTATCCTTAGGACTTGCCTTGTTGAGATTGCGATAGTCCACGCATACTCTGATCTTTCCGTCTTTCTTTGGCACCGGTACTACGTTAGCCAACCATTCAGGGTATCGAGTGACACGAATGACTTTCGCCTGCAACTGCTTGGTCACTTCCTCTTTGATCTTTACACTCATCTCTGTCTTGAATTTCCGCAGCTTTTGCTTGACGGGAGGATATGCCGGATCAGTGGGTAATCTATGAACCACTAGATCAGTGCTGAGTCCCGGCATGTCGTCGTACGACCATGCGAAAATGTCTTTAAACTCCATGAGTGTTTTGATCAGTTCCTCTCTCAGACTGGGTTCAATATGGACACTTATCCGGGTTTCTTTGACGTCATCAGCATTCCCTAGATTAACGGCCTCGGTATCATTTAAGTTCGGTTTGGGCTTTTCCTCGAAGTGACTTAATTCTTCACCGATTTCTTCCACGGCTTCATCATCGCCGTACTCTGACTCACTCTCGTCACTTCTTATTTCATGTGTTATTATTTCCAAACCCGATTGACTTTCTAGACTGGGTTGATTAATCTTTAAGCACGCCATATCATTAAGATCAGTTGCAAGAAGGCTGTTCAGAAAAGTAAAAAAGAAGAAAAGATAAATAAAATTAGACACGAAGGAACCAACTTTCATTGATGGGAATTGTACAAAGGGAAAACAAACTGCAAACTTAAATCAAAAATAAACAAAACAAACGGGATTTTACTCCGGGGACAAACCCCCAATACAAAATTTCGAAAGAAAGACAATCCAAGACAAACTACCAAGACTCCTTCCGGACAGGGAGAGGAGTAGCCTTCCAGTTATTCAGTTTTGCCTTTGGTCCCACAAATTGTATATCGGCATGACTGGATCCTTCACCGTCCTCGAGCATACATACATCCGTGAATAGGTTCTCGAACTTCCTGAAGAACTCTTCATCTGGCCTGATCGTAGGACCGGGAATCTTTGGCGCTGGATGTCCTCTTGCTCCGGACCTGACAAAAGATTGGGAGAGGCGTGGAACAGGCTTTGGGAGCACCCATGTTTTCTGCTTGCTCCTCTTTGCTCGCCGGATGTCCTCTGAGGTTGGCTGGAATCCCAAGCCGAAGGTTCCCAAGTTTTCGACCACTGATACCGGTTGTATAATTCCTTGCAGAGATGCACCTAGCCCTTTACCGGGCACGAAACCATGTCGCAACATTTCATGCGCCACCATGACATCCGCAGTAATTGTTCTGTCGCCGGGAATACATTCCCCTTCCGGAACTCGGTGGGCGGACACCACATCGCAGACCTGATACACCCACGGCCCAACATCTTCTTCTGTTTCAACAAAGGGAATGATGGTGCCTGATCTGTGGATCGTTCTCTCCATGGACGACGATCTCCTGCTGGTCCCATTCAAACTTGACGAGCTGGTGTAAGCTGGATGGAACTGCTCTTGCGGCATGAATCCATGGTCGCCCTATTAGGAGGTTATATGACACCACCATGTCCAGCACCTGGAATTCCATGGTGAACTCCACTGGCCCAATTGTCAAGACTAGCACTATGTCACCAACCGACGCTTTACCTCCTCCGTCGAACCCTCGAACACATACCCCGTTCTCGCGTACCCTGCCGATGTCTACTTTTAATTTGCCCAGTGTAGAGAGAGGGCAAATGTTAGCACTTGACCCATTATCAACCAAGACTTTGGTAACCACCGCCTCTTCACACTTCACCGTAAGATACAAAGCCCTGTTATGCTCAGTGCCTTCCTCAGGCAACTCGTCATCGGTGAAGGTGATCCGATTTGCTTCGAAGATCCGATTGGTGATCTTCTCCAAATGGCTCACTGAGATTTTATCCGGTACATGTGCCTCATTCAGGACTTTCATCAATGCTTGCCGATGTTCTTCAGAATGTATCAGCAAGGATAGCAATGATATTTGCGCCGGAGTCTTCTTCAACTGCTCTAAGACGGAGTAGTCGTGCAGCTTCATCTTTTTCAAGAATTCTTCCGCTTCTTCATCGGTGACCGGCTTTTTCAATACTGCCGGAGTGGTCTTCCTCAATTCCGCAGGGGCAAAACATCTCCCCGAGCGGGTCAACCCTTGGGCTTCACAAACTTCCTCTTTCACCTCCTTTCCTCTGTAGGTCGTTGTAATCCGAGCATAATTCCATGGAACAGCCCGGCTATCAGTTATTGGCAACTGTGTTGCTGGCTGGATGATGAAAGGATCCATTCGAACGCCTGCTACTGTCAGGATGGGCTTGATTGCTGCCCCTGGTACAACTATCTTGGCCGGCTTCACCGGTACTTCGTTCACACTTTCCTTTCCTGCTTCCGACTCTCCTGGCATGTCCTTCTTGCAACTGGGCGACTCATCAAAGCTTGGCCCTTTTCTCGTTCCTGCCCCGCTAGACTTAATCATCATTACAGTCCGAGAGGCTTTCTCCTTTCCTTCCTCCGCCCGTACCAACTCGATCATATTAGTCTCATGATGAGTTGGAAGCGGGTTTTGGTTGATGTTGGGCTCTGTTGGAGTCTGGACCTCGATCCTGCGGGTGTCAATGAGCTCCTGGATGGCCGTCTTCAGCCTCCAACACTTTTCTGTATCATGTCCCGGACATCCCGAGCAGTAGGCACAATTTACTGAATGGTCCAGGTTTTTCGGAAGAGGGTTTGGCAGCTTAGCTTCAACCGGATTTAGCAAACCTACTTGCTTCAACCGGTGGAACAGACTAGTGTAAGACTCTCCTAAGGGAGTGAAAGTCTTTGGCCTCGGCGCCCTGTCGCCCCTGAATGCCTGGTTCGGACGGAAACTCGCGCCCGAGGGGTTTCTGTAAGCTCTTGGGGGTGGATGATTGTTCTGGGGGTTTGGTGCCCGCCACGGTGCATGAGCGGGAGGTGCAGAATATGACTGTGCATGGTGGACAGTAAAATGAGGATCAGGTGCGGGATAGTAATGTTGCGGGTAGCTATATGGGTTGTGGGGGTAATTCTGGTGGTGAGGCTGGGGTGGGCTATATTGGGGTGCGGGGCCTCTATTTTTGAACCATGCCCCGGACTCGACGGCCGAAACTTCCTCTCTCCTCTTTTTCCCCAGTACTCCTCCAGTACCACTTTGGATAGCCTGAGTGGTGGCTTTCAATGCTGAGTAACTCATGATCTTGTTGGCCTTCAAACCTTCCTCGATCATACCCCCCATTTTTATCACCTCAGTGAATGATTTGCCTACGGACGTTACCAGATGTCCGAAGTAGGTGGGCTCTAATGTCTGCAAGAAGTAGTCCACCATCTCGCTCTCTCTCATCGGTGGATCCACCCTGGCCGCCTGTTCCCTCCATCGGAAACCAAATTCCCGGAAGCTTTCAGCAGGCTTCTTCTCTATTTTTAGCAATGATAGGCGGTCGGGGATTATCTCAAGATTGTATTGGAACTGGCCGATAAAAGCTTGAGCCAGATCATCCCACGTAAACCATCTACTGGGATCCTGTCTAGTGTACCACTCCAACGCCGATCCTCCCGGACTCTGGCCGAAGTAAGCTATCAGAAGCTCGTCCCGTCCTCCGGCCCCTCTCATTTTACTGCAAAACCCCCGCAGGTGGGCCACTGGGTCACCATGCCCCTCGTATAGGTCGAATTTGGGCATTTTAAATCCTGCTGGCAACCGGACGTCCGGAAATGGACACAGATCCTTATAGGCGACGCTGACCTGGTTGCCTAAACCGTGCATGTTCCTGAAGGACTGCTCCAGGCTTTTAACTTTTCTGGCAACTTCCTCGTGTTCCGAATTTTGGAAGTGTTTTTCCGGTTCTGCCGGATTATCCCAGTGAGGTGTATGTGATTGTGGTTCAGGGGCCCTGAAAGTAGGCTCTGGAGGGTAGTAAGAGTTGTCATGGATCTGAACATATGGCTCGATGGCCGGCCTTTGCAGAGGAGCAGGTGGAGGTGCCACAAAAACGGGGGTGGCTGGAGGAGGATTTGGTTTGGTCGGTGGAATGTGGGTGGCATATGGGTTTTCCCCCTGAAAGTATGGATAGATCGGGGCGCTTGTCGAAGGATCGATGGGCGGATGTTCCGGAGCTGAGGCGAGAGTAGGGCGGTTTGGTGAAGACTGTTCCCTGGCCCAGGCCAGGTGCATCTCTGTTATCTGTTGTTTTAACCGGTCTACTTCTTCCTTCATGATTTGTAGCTCGGACTTTTCTTCCTCGAGACTCTTGCCGGAACTCGACATGCTTACTGTAACTGGTCCTTTGGATCTAGTACGGTAGGGATGGTTGGCCAGGATATTCTGTCAAACCAACTGCTAAACTTTCTGGAATACGCAACAAACTTGTTAGTTCACCGAGTTTGACGGATATGTTATAGCACGTTGGATGCAATGCACCTAACCAAATAACCCTTTCTACGTGTACTCTTTAACATGCGTCATTCCGGCCCTTTTTCTTTTTCTTTCTTTTTTTTTTTTTTTTTTTTTTTTTTTTCTTTTTCGACTATCTTTGCAAACCTTATTGTTATTTAGCCTTTGGATTCTTTTCTTTCTTTTTAGTGGTGGTCGAATCTTATGTGGATTGCCTACGTATCACGACCCCGCGTGAATCAGACCGAGCGTAGTTCTGGCAACAAGATTGTGGCAAAATTCAGTAACTTTTATATCAAATAAAACCGTGTAGTTACAAAACACGTCTTACAAAATCAGCAAAATAAAAGAAAAATGCTTGACTTGGAAAGTAAAGATAAAAATGCCAACTAGCTTGACTCGACATTTCAGAATACATTTTTAATCAAAATCTAATGCCCTAAAACTCCTGGGGGCCTGCGAGGCATCATTCGGCCTTGCCGCAGGCCTCGGTGTGAGGTCCTTGTGCAGTTCCCTCAACTCTTCCATGATCCGATGAACATAACCCATAATTGAAGCGAAAAGGTCGGCGCGGGGCATTCGTTCACAAGCGAGGCACTTCATGGTGACATAGTGCCCGATTTCTCCAATTCTATCCTTGATCATGTCCCTTTCTGCGAGTAGCCGCTCTATTTGCTGGTTTTTCGCCCCCAATCTTCGAGCATTGTTGGTGACTTGATATAGGAGCCTATCCACTTGTCCTTGCAGTCGGGCCATCAAATTGTGGCAGCGGTCGAGGTCCGCTCTGGCATCTTGGGCTTGCTTGAAAACCCGCTCCCTAAGGACAACATTTGCTTCCCTCAGGCTAGTGATGATATCAGTGTAATCTTCCTCTACCCGCTTTAGGTGAAGTGCATGTTGATGTGCCTCCTTTTTCCAGCTAGCACGGATCCTCGTTATTTGGGCTTTTGACTCGTCCAATTCTCTTTGGATGTCGGTGACTTGGCTTCTCAAACCCCTTATCAATTTTTCGTCGGCCCGACTCCTCGACCGTCTGTCAGCATCTCTTTTCATTTGCTGGATTTGAGCTCTCAAGAAGTCATTTTCTTGTACCAACTTCTTTTTGTCTCCTTCGTCGGTGGCAGCTTGCATGTTCTTCTCGAACTGAAGGTCCCGGACCTGCTGTTCTATCCTACCAATCTTCGTCCTGTACCCCTCCTTCTTTGCTAACCAATCCCATTGTTCCCGTGAATCTTCCGTGAATTGTTGGACATGGGCTCTTTTAGAACATTTCCGACGAATCTGAAATCTTTTCCCGAACCACACGTTGTACTTTGGATCCACCTCTCCCTTAGATAGTTCCCGGACCATGGTTTTAGGCTCAAGGAACCGACATTCGTGCCATAGCCTTCTAACCTTCTCTTCGGGGAAGACAACTCCCGGGCTCAACTCAATGGCGTACTTCCTTAGGTCTTGATCGGTAGGGATAACCCGAAACCTTCCTAGTTGACGTAACACACGGTGAGGGACATATGGTTGGACACTGCGGATCCCCATCAGAAGGATATAACACTCCTCGGCAGCCATATATATTACTTCAGTATCGGGTAACCACCCGAATGCCCATACAATCTGATCGGCTTCTATTGAACTCAGTCGTGCAAGCCATGCCTCAACGCCTTCAGGGAATACAGCACCCATCATCCGTTCTTCGAAACCCCTGATACAGTTTTTCCCGGTCAACCCATGGTTCATGTATTGTGTTCGGTGATGGAGGTGTTCTTGCATCCATAGTTGAAGTAACAGATTGCAACCTTGGAAGAAATTGCCCCCTTCTCGGCATACAGTCAAGGCTCGATAGATCTCGGACAAAACCAAAGGGACCACCGTGCTGGTAGCCTTTTTGATTGCAACATCGGCTATTCCTACCAGACTTATCTCTATTTTCTTATCTTCGCGCGGACAAATCACAATCCCCAAGAATGTCGTTATGAATGCTAGAATTCGTCTGGCCTCCCACTTGGTTCTATTCCCTGCGTGAGTCAGTCCAAGGTTTGACTCTTCAAAACCCCGAGGAGTGCCGTACCGTTGATATAAGAATTGGAGGTCGCAACACCCTTTCGGCAGATCATCATTTTTCACCTTCCGACTAATGCTCAGCAGATCCAGAAACCCATGTGGAGATACCGGTCTTGGTGAGAGTAGGTATTGCCCTCTTAATTTCCCATTAAGTCCTGCATAGCCCGCAATTTCCTCTAATGTGGGCGTCAATTCAAAGTCAACAAAACGGAACACATTGCGGGTCGGATCCCCAGAAAGATACCAGTGCCTTGATGATGTCTTCCCTTGGCTCGATATTCAACAGATCAACCAAACCTCCCAAAATTCTCCCTACAACCTTTTTGCTATTGTCTTCCAAATCGTTCCACCATATACGGAGCTGCTGAGGGACCTCACTAAAGATTGAAAATGATTTATTCTGATTCGTGCTCATCCTGCACATTTATTAAGGTGATTTGAATAAGAAAACAACTTTGTTTTGCTAAACAATAAAAAATCAGTTTTCAATCACGGCCTTTCAACGTCTCGGGGACGAAGGCTTTTAAGGCTGTGGGGTAAATTGATCGAAATCAAAATTGACCCAAAGGTGGCCGTTTATACGAAATTAGCCTTCCGGCGTCCCTTCCGGGAACATTCGGCTATTTTTGAAAACAGCGTCACCGACTTATTTAGTACGAAATTTAATTTTTCAAAAAGATGAAGTTGGACCCGATGGAGGTTGCCTACGTATCTCACATCCGATGAGAATCAAACCCCCGTAGTTCGTTTTTGACAAACGACATCATTTATTTATTCATCTTACTAAAGGGAAACAAACAAGCTATTTCTATCTTAGGAACAAAACACATTTTTTTTTCTTTTTTTTTCTTTTTCTTTTTCTTTTTTTTTTTTTTTTTAAATCTCTAAAGCCGGTCAGCATGCAAGTTTATAACGGATAAATGCGCAAGACAAACAGGATGCAGCAGGATAGTCTGTTCATTTCAGGTCACCTGTCCTAGACGGACCCAACCCCTGTGTTGAGTCCCCTAAGCCAAATGCAACATGATGCAAATAAACGTTTCCTACTAGGGATCCGACATGAAGCTTTGTTATTCTAGGTTTAAAAACCTGGGTTTATCTGTTCTAGACTTGGCTTACCCGAGCGGACAGCTCGAGCCGAGGAGGAGGCAGCAACCCGGGAATACAGAAGCTTCACCGGTTTTGCAACTTATCCAAACCTCGTTCTAAAATGGGAATTAGACACTATACAGAAAAGAAGTCACACGAAGTGCACCCTTCTTCATGATTTAGAAGACTCAGAAAGGAGATTGGTTCCGGCACAATTTATATGTACAGTTCACACAATATCAAAGCGGTAAAACAACATTTTGCACATTGATGCCAACATGTAAAAAAATCAGATAATAAAATATGCCAAACACAACAGTTATTCCGAGCTCGAATTCTAAAGAAATCCCCAGCAGAGTCGCCAGAGCTGTCACACCTCTTTTTACGCACCCGCAAGGACGCAAAGAGTTTTTCCAATTAAAGGACAATCGAGATGGGATTTATCTTAATTATTTCAGAGTCGCCACTTGGGAGATTTTATGGTGTCCCAAGTCACCGGTTAAATCCCGAATCGAGGAAAAGAATGACTCTATTTAACAGTCCGCGAACCAGAAATCCGGATAAGGAATTCTATTAACCCGGGAGAAGGTATTAGGCATTCCCGAATTCCGTGGTTCTAGCACGGTCGCTCAACTGTCTTGTTTGGCTTATCTATCTGTTTTTTACAATTATGTACTTAGTGCAAGCTAATACCCCTTTACCGCTTTTATTATTGGTTATGATTTACGAAAGAGAAAGTTGCTTAAAAATATGCTTTCGAATCGCGTCACATGAAATGCACCCGGATCCTCAACATATTCTTATTCAACATTTCGGGGTTTGGATTTGGGTCACATGAAATGCACACCCGTATAAAAAAAGGTAAAACTAAAATATGCGCCTGGATTGACTACTTATTTACATTTGTCGAGAAAGGCGTGATATTCGTTAAGAAACGACGCATCTCGAAACCTAAGTATTTATATGTACATTTATGACGGCTAGGTGATTAATGTAACTATTGGGCGAGGCGTACCTTTGATTCAAATCTAAAGCGAACTACATCTCACTGTATCTTACTTAAGAGTTGATTCCAAATTACTTAAAACTTGCTACGAACCACATCACATGAAATGCGCCTGTGGTTCTTAACATGCTTTGTTTACTCTTGCCCGAAATTGGGGTCGGGTCACATGAAATGCACCCCCGACTCTTTTAATCTAATTACGTCATTCCGTTGAGTAACAACTCTCTAGCTAATCTTGCTTGTGACATAAGGTCTATCATTTAACAGGTTTGGAGATTACACACATGAGTAGGGAAGATTGAATAGAGATACGAAGACTAATTCAGGTTTACATGCTTATCTAACGACAATGTATCTTTGGTCTAGCTACATTTCCCATAACAAAACTAGCAATACAAATTTAATTAGACAGAAACAGAATGTAATCAAGCATAGACTTTGAACGACTACATGATTCAACAGACTTCAAACGTAAACTTCAGGCTTCATTCCTTTTGAACCAGGGAATTACAATAACAGAGATGTGTACCTGGAATGTGAAAGAACAAAGAAGAGTGAGCGATGGTAATGCCGCAACAGTAACAAGGAACAGTAGCAGCAACAACAACACCCAATAGACCAGTTACAACCAACAACCAACAGTGATCGAACTTTATCAATCACTGAACTAGTGACTAGAGCTCGAACCCAGGCAACAATAGACAACCAAGCAGCAACAAAACAATGTAACAACAGCAACGACCAGTGGCAGCACTCAACCAAACCAATAGCAAACACTACCAGTGGCAAACAATGGACCAGCAGTCACTTAGACCAACAAACAGTGACAAACTGGATTGACAGCCCCAAAACTAGCCAAGCAGCACCACTATAGACACACACAACAACCAGCAGCAACACAACAATGAAATAACAGCAACAACTAAACCAGGCAGCAACCAAATGGACCAAACAGCAACCCAAACGATGGACCAACAGCACCAAATCGACCCAGGCAGCAACACACATACAACACAGCTAAGAACAAAAGCCCAGCACTACCAATAACAACAAGAACAACACCCAACCAGCGACCAAATCTCAGACACTGGATCAAAACCACGAAACAGTCCAGACCAATGAAACAATAGCTTCTTTTGTACCTTTGTATCTGTTTTTCTCCCTAGTTATGACTATGATTTTGCCCTCCAGGTGTTCTACTTATCACACTCTATGTTTTTGCTCTCAAGGTACTGTTTTGCCCTACCAGATGCTCTCAAAATCAGTATGTATCTCTCAATGTATGAATGTGCTACTGTTTTTACTTCCAGGATGCTCTCAAGTCTCTCTCTATAATGTCTCTATAGTGTGTATCTCTGAAAAATCTCTATCAATGTATATCTCCCTATGAATGACCCCCTTTTACTCTCAAATTATCTCCCATCTTATAGCTGACCAGCAGCCCCTACTGTTACCCCCTACCCTGACTTCCCAACCCATCATATTCCCTGCAAACCCACTATCTCTTGTCCAAAGTATGGACTTAAACCTTAAACAACAAGGCTGGTGGCAGGGACCTCAGTGGGGATGCCCTGCTGTGCTCAGTTCCACTAGCCCTTTGTATGGGTGTGTGATTAAACAATTATCCTATTAACTACAACCAATTAACCCTTTAATCTGAATCAAACAGTAACTAAATCCCACACTTGTGTTGCATACGGGCAGGCCAGGGATCAAGGAACTAATCAGAAATATGAATTAATTGTTTGACGACTTCAATCACATTGAACCTATGATTCGTTTTAACTACTGAAAACAGAGGGAATTGGCCAAATAAAAGGCCTTGAATGAGAAGAACAGACCAACGGGTATGAGAGATTAAAAGCATGAGAAATTGGAACAATGAATAAAACAAACACACATATTCACACAATCGAATTAAAAATGAGCAAAGAAGGAATGAATACCTCATAAGAAAATTGCCGACCCAAGCTTTGAACCAAAATGCGGAATTATTGAAGCCAAACGGGCTTTAATCAAGATGTTCTCGATTGAGAACACCTGGATTAAAGTCCCTTGGACTTCAATTGTGGCTAACCCGGCTTGAATTGAGTTTCTTCAAAATTAGGGTTCTTGGGCTCGGATTTGGGGCTTTTGCATTTTTGGTTAGATTCGAAGCAAACTAATGCCGGCGGGGGTACGAGGGAGGTGTGGGGAGACTGTGGTGTGAATTTGGGGTAATTTGGCATAGGTTCGAGTTTGACTCGAATCTTCAAATGAAGATTCGAGGAGCTCCGGCAAGATTCGAGGTTAATGGAGGCCGGGATCGTGATGGGGGAGGTGAGGGGAAGGGTTTGGCATTGGTTTGGTGGCGATTGGCCTACCGGAACCGCCGTGAGGCGATTTCCGGCAGGCGGAGGAGGGCGGCGTTACACCGGGTGTTTGAGAGCTCTGAGGGAGATGAAGGGAGAGGGGGGGGGTTCTGGCTTGGGGGGGCGGGGTATGAAATGAGGAATATATACCAGAGATGAGATTGAATCCTGATCGTTGGATCATTTACGATCAACGATCAGGATCCCCTCACTTAAACCAAACGACGTCGTTTGGTTAAAGCATAGTCCGAGTGTATATTGGGATTAAATGATTAATCTGGGCCGTTGGATAATAAAATCCAACGGTCCAGATCAAGTGTTATACAGGCTGAGGCTGGACGGGTATTTGGGCTGGGTTAGAAGAAATCCGTTTGGGCTTGGCTTTTAGACTGAATTTGGCCCAGATCGGATATTATATGTGTATGTGTATATATATATATATATGTATATATATATATACATATATATATATATATATATATACACACATATGTATATACTAACCTATAACACCGCTATTTTTTACTACAATTAACGTGCACAATTACATATTGCCTAAAACGTAAATCACATAACTTCGATATCAAACACTAAAAATGCAAAACTTAGCATATATTTTTTGTATTTTTAATTTAAATAAATAAACGTGCACACAAAAAGATATGATAACACAAAATCACAAAAGTCATACCCAACATGGAACTATTTTTATTTTTTTGAATTTTCTGGGAGTACTTCTCAAGTAAGGCAAAAATCACGTGCTCACAGCTGGTAACGGCGGACAGGGTGGTGGTGGCTAGGACTTGTATTTATTTCGCTTTTGTAGTTTTTTAGGGGTGTAAATAGACCCCCTTGTACATATATAGTTTCTTTGAGGATGATAAAGGCTGTTCTTTTGCTATTTCTCTCCGTATCTTTTATTTCGTGTGCTTGCCGTAGTTATACATGTGGTATCGGCCGTTGTTGAGTTGTTTTATTTGTCGCGGTCGAGCTAGGTTGACCTATTATGTCAGTGGCCTTGGCCATTCATACGTTAGAGATGGTCCTGACCATGTACGTGATCTCGACTGTGTCGAGAGAACTTGCCGTAGTCGAGCTAAGTCAACTTATTATGACGGAGACCTTGGCTATTTATATGTTAGAGATGGTCGTGACCATGTACGTGATCTCGACTATGTCGAGTTAACTTGTTGTAGTCGATCTAAGTCAACTTATTACGACAGTGGCCTTGGACATTTATACGTTAGAGATGGTCGTGACCATGTACGTGATCTCGACTGTGTTGGGTTAACTTCTCGTAGTCGAGCTAAGTCGACTTATTACGACAGTGGACTTGACCATTTATACGTTAGAGATGGTCGTGACCATGTACGTGATCTCGACTGTGTCGAGTTAACTTGTCATAGTCGAGCTAAGTCGACTTATTACGATAGTGGCCTTGGCCATTTATACATTAGAGATGGTTGTAACCTCGACTGTGTCGAGTTAACTTGTCGTAGTCGAGGTAAGTCGACTTATTATGATAGTGGCCTTGGCCATTTATACGTTAGAGATGGTCGTATCCTTTCATATACTGGATATGGTCATAGCCTTTCATATACTGGAGATGGCCATGGCTTTTCATACACTAGAGATGGCCATAGCCTTTCATACGTTGGAGATGGCCGTAGCCTTTCATACCTTGGAGATGGACGTAGCCTTTCATACAATAGATATGGTCATAGCCTTTCATACACTGGAGATGACCGTAGCCTTTCATACATTTGAGATGGCCGTAGCCTTTCATATACTGGAGATGGCCATAGCCTTTCATATACTGGAGTTGGTCGTAGCCTTTCATATACTGGAGATGAACGTAGCCTTTCATACACTAGAGATGGACATAGCCTTGGAATTGTAAATGGCTATAGCCTTTTATACATTGGAGATGGTCGTAGCCTTTCTTACACTGGAGATGGTCGTAGCCTTTCATACACTAGAGATGGCCGTAGACTTTCATACATTGGATATGGCCGTAGCCTTTCATACACTAGAGATGGTGTTAGTCTAGTCCCTTTGGCATGCCATTTGTGAGGGCCTACAGAGTAGCTGGCGTGTCAAACTTGCCTCGTGGGTATCTCCGAGCATCTCCTCTGTTGCCTTGTTAAAAACCTTCCCGAGAAAACCCATTTGGGACAAAACTCGGGTAAGGGAAAAAGAGTACGACTCGGGGGAAACTTTTCAGAAATGGAAAAACTTGACAGCGAAGATGTCGTTGACCCTTGCTTCCACCTTCTTTGCACCCACATGAGCGGTGATGAACTTATCTACCATTTCTTCAAATGTTGATATTGCCTTGGCAGGCAACTGGGAGTACCACGTCATGGCCCCTCCAGTTAATGTCTCACCAGACTTTTTTAGCAGCACTGATGGTACCTGTTCTTTTGATAGGTCGTTGCCTTTTACGGCAGTGATGTGGTAGATCAGATGATCCTCGAGATTAGTAATTCTATCGTACACCCACAAGTAGGGGGGTATCTTGAAGGTTTTTGGGATAGAGTGGGGGCAACTTCTTCAGAGTAGGGCTGCTCTACGAACCTTCCTATGTCGCATTTTGGTAGGAACTTAGGGGCTCTGAGAATTTTATCGACCCTCTCCTTGTTTTCCTTCATCTGGTTGCGGAGTGCTTTGTTCTCGTTTTCCATTTCCTCCATCTTCCTTAGGATGGCGGTTAGCATGCCATCACTGGTCTGCGCCTCGATGGGTTGGTTGTTTACTCGTGTCTCCTCATGTTCGCCCATGGCAGTGGTGATACTTATCGTTGGTACTGACCTTATGTTGCCTTGTGGTGGTTTCTCGACCAAGCCACTTAAGGTGCTTGTCAGCCACTCTTCCAGTAGTTTTTTGACCATCCGAGGGTGCCTCCTTGACAGCAGATGTGGAAGCTCCTTTGTCGTGCAAGATAGTTGGATCCTCTAAGGGGGAAGGGTGATATCTCTGCACCCGGTGCGGTGCCGGGGGTTGTGTTGATTATAGCATCGTTGCTGGCCTCGTTGTGAGGACCAAGAAGGTTGGTTATGACCCCCATTATCGCTTTGGATCTGGTGTCATTTTCAGCTATCTTTGATTTTCGTGCGATGTAGAGGAAGGTAGTTGGTTGATCTCTAGGTGGATACTATGATTTTGATTCTCGAAATCCCCACAGACGGCGCCAAATTATTTGGCTCAAAAGTTCAATGTTACTTTACAAGCTTCAAACAATCAAAAAGATAAAAAGGAGTAAATCATAACCAAATATGATAAACCTAGATACGAGATCGATATTATTATGATACATGACACATTGCGGAATGAAGAACTCTAAGAACAGTTGCATGTAAAGTTAAGAGATAGAGAGAGAATGAGAGAGTTGTATTATTAGATAATAACGCCGATACCTTTACAATGAGGAGACACCCTTTATATAGGAAAGGACCTCATTTAAAATAATAATAATAACATTAGAATGTAGTCGACGTCCTCTTAGTGAGGACGCCTAATCGTGGGTGACGTCGTCCGCGTCCTTACGTCTAAACTGTACCCCTATTATAAAGGGTATACGAGAGAGATCGTACCTTCTTGTCGTAAAGTAAAAACGTGAAGGGTCAAATTTTGCCCCATACAAAGATATTGAGGCAGTAGAATATTAGACCAAGTCTATTAGTCTGTGTCAAGCCATTCTGGATTTCTTCTCAGATTGACTTAATTCCATTTGCATCTCTAGTTGTCATGAACAATACCCTAGTGAACTGATCAATTTGAAAACTTCATCAATGAAAGAGCAAACATGCAGGTACGCAAAAGGACGATATTTTTTAAATGCATATACCCTACAAATTAACGAATCGTCCCAGTTATACGTTTCAGTACGTTAAAATGAAGACAAAATGAGGATATGTCAATTTCGCACGGATGTGTTCACTATAGAGAACATATTTGAGGTTTACTCTATTCGAGATAATGATCGACTCTGATAACAATAACAACAACTACCCAGTATGTTCCCACAAAGTGGGGTCTGGGGAGGGTAATACGTACACAGGCCTTACCCCTACCCGAAAGGGTAGAGAGGCTGTTTCCGGCATGTAATGTGGAAGCTTAGGGAGCGTACATGAAGCAATCTTGGCATACTACTTAGTAAATGCAGTGTGGGGAGTACTATACTACTATTATTTTTTTGTCCAATTATGAAGACTCACATCTTCTCCAAAATATCAAGGATTTCAGAAAACCTCTGTTTAACAAAGCATACAAATTACTTACAACCAGAGAAATGGTTGCTTATCAGCAAACTATTAGAAATCCGGTAACCAGCGACCATAAAAATCGACCAATGTTAGTCGGTTTTGGCAAATTTCTGATCAACACGCGTTCAAACATGCTTGGTCGCTATTTTGGTGGTCGTTTTAGTATACCCACCAAAGTTGATTGCTAATTACCAACCAAGTTTAGTCAGTAAATTAAATTTTTAAAAAAATATTGTAGAAAAAACCGACCAAAGTTGGTAAGTATTTTAATTATATAATCAAAAGATTCACTGTCTAGGAATCGAACCGGGGTGTGTGCTGTGATATGATACTATTCTACTCTTTAAGATTGTCTTTTTATTTATTTATACTCTTTAATTGTATTTTCGCACGAAAACCAAAGTTGGTCGATTTTATTAAAAAATAAAGCTAACGATCAAGTTGGTCGGTTTTATTTGAAAATAAAATTACCGACCAAAGTGGTCGGTTTTTAAATATTAATTTTTATTTCTTTTAATTGCAAAAGCCGACCATATTTAGTTGGTCTGTTTCTTGAAAAATAAATTTCGTGAGACTCCAAAATAATTTTCTGTATTTTTGCGCCAAAGAAAATCGACCAAAGTTGGTCGATTTCATGAAAAAAAAAATTAAAAATTAAAATATTTTGAAAAACCGGAGCCAAATTCTTGGTCGGTTTTTGCCGAATTTCTTAAAAATTTGCCTAATTCTGTTTATAGAAGAAAATGGGGGATTATGGTATTTCTAGTTTATGTGTTAGTCATGAAAATCATAGTATTACTTTTACCTCAGCCAAACATCATAAACTTGTAAATTATAATATTGAAAAAAGAAACTGGGAAATGGATAATTTGAATAAGTCGTCCTACTAATTTCATCAAATCAAAATCAGCCGACTAGACGCACCACTAAGCTTAGATTTCTTATTTGTTTCCAAGTTAAGTGGTTCAAATACCATTTCAAAAATGTCAATGATTGAATCCATGAAAATCTGATATTCTGTGGATTCACAGGATTCGGGATTAATTTTTTTATAACTTTGTTATAGTTGGTAATGATTAGGCAGTGCACTAATTCGAGAATGATTAATTAGCCGCAATAACTTACTCACTGATTATTATTAATGAGATAAAAGCAGAAGCAAACCCTCTATCTGGGATTTCAGTTTTAGCCAAAAAAATACCATTAGTAGAAGCCAACTTTGCAAAGTAATTAGTCAAAAGCATCATTATCAAGCTTTCTTATATAGTACTTCCACAAATGATATTGGACTTTGTTTGGTTACTTTGCCACTGAGTGGGAGGTTTACTATATCCATCAAAACCAGTTGGCAAACATTGAAACAACACTAATATAATATACTGGTGAAGTTGATGGAAGCAACAAATCTTAGACTTTTTTGAACTCCAAGATCTTGGGTTCATTTTTCGTATCACTAAGGTGACATGTAAACTCTAATAGTATGTATCATTTGTTTGGTTATGACTTTTGTATCATCAATTTACTAGCCTAAATTTCTGTTAGGTTAAAACAGGTACTCTTTAACATAATGTGATATTATCCGCTTTGAATTAAGTCCATACGATTTTTTCAAAATACCTCACACTATTGACAGATTCCTACCGATCAGATACTGTTGCTACTTGTCAGATAATGCTACTGGTCAGATACAGATGCAGGGCTTGATCTGGTAGATATTGTTATACCTTTTATCTTTTTCGTATTTTTTAGATTTCATATATTGTTGTTATTTTGTTATTTTATGTTATTTTATGTTATGTATATTATTTTAAGTTATTTTATTATGAGTATATTGATAGTACTAATATATCTCATATATCATCTTTTGTTACATCTCTGCCCCTCGGGATAGAGGTAAGGACTGCGTACATATTACCTTTCCCAAACCCCACTTGTGGAATTATACTGGGCCGTTATTGTTGTTGTTGTATTGACAGATTCTTATACCTTCAATGTAGACTCACAATTTTTTAACTACTAATATTCGACTTTGTTCTACACCTAACAACTTCAAATAATTGGAGTCAACTATACTATTTAGGCACTATACTATTGCCGATGTAGTGCGTGTTTAAGTGGCGCATCTTAACAAATTCAATCTTCAAAGGATTCATCATAGATTGATTATTTTTATGTTGGCTATTAGTCTACCATAATTCTGATTTATTATGTTTTGTGAAACTCAGCATAGGCGAAATGTTTGTCATGGCTTTGGCAGAAACACCTGTCTTTTGAAATAACTCTAATCCAACTGAAAAAACAAGAATATAAGAGAAGAAAGAATGACACAGATACAAAAATGCAAATTATCTTAATTATTGATCTCCCATTAGGTATCCGTACCTCACAACGAATAGAAAGGAGAAAAGTAGAACTGCTGGTCAAGACATTAAACGGCAAGTGCTGTAGTCAAATAGCTTTCTAAAACACTGGCCTCGTGTGGGATCCAAACTTCTTTAAATTTCTAGTGAAGGCAGAGTTTTCTTTGTTCGCGTAACTTACACAAGGGCGGCGGCTCAAGGGTCCGCCAAGTGAGGCCTTGCTTTACGCCCCTCAAAAATTAGGGCCCCCAAATATTGTAAAAATAACATGATCTAGCCAGCTTTCGGATTGATCATTAAAAAATATCATTATTTATTAAGTTAATAAAAAATATCCATTATTTTATTACAACAGAGACCGGTCCAGCACAACATACTGCAGCTCGGTGCACCTGTATATGAACTTCCAGCATATTATGTTAGAACTCCATCACACAGAAAGTTCCAGCATATATACTGGAGATTCGAGCACTTGTGTATGAACTTCCAGCATATTATACTGGACGTATGCTGGAGTTCTAATGTACTTATTAGGGCTGCTTATCGGGCGGATTGGGCGGTTATTTACTCTTAACAGTTTGGCTTATCGGTTATCGGCTTTTAAAAATATTCATCCGCTAGCCGCCCTATAAGGTATCAGGCGGATTGGTATCAGTTTAGTTCTTAGCGAGCGGTTTATCGGAGTAGCAAAATTATCAATGCTTCTATGAATCCAGCAGTACTACCAGAAGAAGGAAAATAAGCAAAAAAAAAAAAAATTAGAACTTGACATGACTTTGGTTTAAAAAAGAAGACAAGAAATGTCAATTCTTTGCGCTTCTCTTCGACAACAACTTCTTCTTGAAATCATTAAGGTTTGTGAAATATGTGTTCCTTTTTTCTTTAGATTTCCTAACTTTTCCTCGATCACAGAAATCGTATTGCACTAATTCTACAAGAGAAGCTAGGTCTAGTCTCATTAATTTCTCGGGGACAGATCTGTTGTTTCATCTAATTAATGCTCATAAAATATAAGTAATTTATGTATGTCATTTTGTTCCGGAAGTGATAGATAATGAATCAATTTCTTTTATCTTTGTTAGTGTAGTAATAAATCAGAAACTTTTTATTCAACGTCTTCGTCCTGTTAAATTGAATATATTCCTATACTCCTATTTAGCAAAATTTGATCAATTCTATATTTCATTATTGGACTCATTATATAACGGGTTAACGGACTATCAGTTAAGAAAATTGAATAATTCGTCCGCAAACGATAAGCCGTTAATAAAAAAATTCAATCCATTCCCCATCCATTAAGCTGTTATCAGTAAGCCATTAAGTTTCGGTTCGGTTCAATTTTCAGTTTCAAATCGATTTTCAACACCCCTGGTACTTATGCTGAAACTTCATCATATTATGTTGGAGTTCCAGCATAAGTACACTAGAACTCTAGTAACTCCAGTATAATGTGCTAAAGTTCAAGTATACTTATGCTGAAATTCTAGCATAATATATTAGCGTATTTTTCGATTTTTGAACAATATTTTCTCTCAGATGTATCTTTACATAAAAAGTGGCTAAATTTTGATTATTTTATAAATTGAGCTATTTTTGACCGACCACTTGTAAATCTGACTATTTTTTAATTCCCCTCCCCCCCCCCCCCCCAAATATTGTTAGTAATTATTTTTATGTCTCTAACATTTTCATAAAAAAATGAATCTTGTTAAGAAAAAACACTAATTCTTTGTGAAAAGAAAGAAGTAGTTATGGAAAAGAACAACTTAAAGAAGGAGACATGGGCAATGATCCTCTACCTGTAAAGAAATTCTCCAAGCCATATATTTTCTCTAGGCCATGTCTTCTAAATTCATATTTGTATATATTTTTTTTTCTTTCTATGCATCTGCATATTCTGTCAAACAAAAAAATATCTTGTATAATTCGAGTTGCACCTTTATTTTCATATTCTTTCTAACGTTTTCAAGCATTTAAATAAGCAAATTGAAGAAGTGAAACTCTCTCATAGATTAGTTTATTTTTTAAATCAATCATAAAGTTATCAACTTTTAGAATCAAGTTTATTCGTTCTAACTTTCTTTCTTCTTTTTTCAAAATCAGAAACAACAAAATATGAATAACTTTTGCATACAACTTCAAAAAATAGTGCTAATAAATTTCTTTCAAACAATAGATAAATTTTAATAAAAAGGTATAGGAAAGTTTTTTCAAAATGAACAACTCTCCGTTCTTATTGAGTTAGATGGTAATGAAATCAAAGAAAAACAAGAATTATGTATGTCCAAAAAGTTTCAAATAAATAAAAATAAATATTATTTCAGGTTTAGTCCAAAAAGTTCGCTTTAGGCCAAAAGCATCATTGAGTCGCCCCTTAACTTACACAAAATATATTGGGTGCCAACATAGTTTCTCAATTCCTCTTATATGTTCTTGTCGGAATTTGGCATGGCATGACAATTAGATCCAACAATTTACATAAAAAGCTTACGTTTTAGCATTTGGCATATGGTTGCCTAAAGTTTTTCTCTTTAATGGTTCAACCATCATCCTAAAAATAAGCTCTAACAAAATTATTTTCCTTAAAAATACCAAAAAATATTTAAAACCCTTTCTTTTTTATCTTATAGCAACAATCATCCTGGAATTTTGGTTCCATTTCCTTCAATAGTATCTGTAAAAAGCTCACAAATTTTTTAAACTTATTTTTCTAGCTTTTTTATTCTATATATCCAAATATTGTATACCACAGTGTATAATATAATCATAATGTTTGTATCAAAATATTATTTTTCTTCTTTGTATAACATATTTCAGATTGAAAACACAAGTTTCAAGACGACTCCAGTTATGTATCCCCAATTATATCCCACGTATATCTCCATGTACATTAGTGGTATCTCATATATATCATGTATATCTGTCTATATCCATGAAAATTTGTGTTATATATACAATATACAACGTGATATACACATAAGTTCATAAAAATCTATGTGTGATATACATTGTTGTACACAATATATAACGTAATATATACATATTGCAGTTGGATTTTTAGGTCTAATTTTTACCTGAAACAAGTCTAAATCAGTTATAATCTTGCTCAAATTTTGTAGATCCCCTTGTCTAGTTGTTTCAACCAATTTTAATTATACTCACTTGTTCAATCAAATAAAACAAAAAAAGAAGAGAGCAGCAAAATAAAGATGAATTTTATTGTTTTCTATTTTTTCTCTTAGTTTTTGTTTATGATTTTCTCTTATGTAAGATCAGCCTTACTTTTTTATGTCACTAATTTTTTACATAATTTTAAATAATTCTTCCTAAACCAAGAGAGAGAAAGAGGAGAGATGGAAGAAGAAATATAAAAGGGATATGGAAATGAAAAAGATACACAAAGGGAGTTACAGAGAGAGAGAATAGATATGAAGAATTTTTTTTGAGGTTTAACTATACAATGACAACTTTTTTGGGGCTGCCTTTGCCAACATAATTTACTGCCAATAATTTGTCAATTCCTCTTATATGTTTTGATTTCTGGTGTCAATTTCCCAAATATATTTCCGTTGAGAAAACAAAGTTGATAATGGACAATTCTATGATTGTAAGCCCAATGAGCCATGGGAAATGAGCCCAAATAAGAGCAGCAAGATGGTCCCGTTTCAAAGGCCTTCAAATGATGAGGTCTATATCAGTTTCTGGATCAGTTAAGAGAATTCAAGTAGCGGATTTCGTTTGGGGAAACATAATGGAAAACTTACACAAATGCCCAGAATAAATTTCAACTTACCAACCTCTAGTTATTAGTCATAGACTTACAAACATTAGCCAAAAAAAATTAAAAAATTAAATAATAAGGTTCTTTCTTTCAAAGAATCAAATGCAAAAATTACCTTCCATATTTTTAAGCGTTATTAGCAACATTAGATACAATACATAAAGAAAATTTTATGGACGGGGTAATAAATAAGCTGATAAAATATAGAAATCGGTACAATATTATAAAAATCTAAACAAAAAGGAACTTTTTCAATGGGTATAGTTGAAATTAATTAAAAATATATAGATAAGTCAATATACAAAATTTGAGGAAGATTGGTGGTGATTTGGACTGGTTTTGTATCAAAATTCGTAATTAAATCGAGTTCAAAAAAGTCTTCTGCAATACATATATCAAGCATTTATCTTACACACAAGTATATATGGATATACATATGATACACAATTGATACAAAATGATACATATGTGATACACAAATGATGCACAGTGTGATAAATATATCTTTTTTTTCATGTTCAGCTTTTGCTTCGAATTTTCAATTCAAACACCACAAAACTTCACCAAATCATCCCAAAAATGAGATGCAAGCTCCTTAAGTTTTGCCCAATCTATTCTAATAACACCCATTCAAAATAAAGCAAAAATTTGATTTTTTTTCCTACAAATAGCTAATTGGCTAATATTAGTAATATTTTTTCAATTGACCAATTTTTATAACGAGCTACTTATAAATGGATATAGCTGGCAATTTTCCAATTGATAATGGACAGTTCTATGATTGTAAGCCCCCATGGGAAATGAGCCCAAACGAGAGCAGCAAGATGGGCCCGGTTTCAAAGGCCTTCAAATGTTGAGTTCTGTATAGGTTTCTGGATCAGTTAAGAGAATTCACGTAGCGGTTTTCGTTCGGGGATTTGCGTCTATACTAGCTTTTTGCAACACGTTTCAATTTGTGCGTGCTTTACAAAAAAAATTACAAGCGTACCCGCTTTTTCACATAACTTAAGCATACATGGCTGAAGTAGCAAATGCAATCACGCAAAACTTCAGCATTCTAATCGACTGGCCTGAAGTAGCAAGTGTGCTGAAGTTTTTATTTGTAATTGCTGAACTTAAGCATAGTAGCTGAAGTTTTATTCTCTAGTAGCTAAAATATTTATTTGTAATTGCTGAAGTTTTTTGTTTTTGTAACTGGCGAACTTCAACTCTAGAGCTGAAATTTTTGTTTTGTAACTGACTTTTTTCAGCTCTAGAGATGAAGTTTTTATTTTGTACCTGGCGAACTTCAGCTATAGAGCTGAAATTTTTATTTTATAATTGTCGAACTTCAACTCTAGAGTAGAAGTTATTTAGTTCATTTGTAAAAATTCCAGCACTATATAAGCTGAAGTTTTTGAAAAAGCTTTCTAACATACTAGTTAAATAATCAGATTGACAATAATATCTAAATAATAAATTTTGGAAACAATAAACGTGAAAAGAACAAAATTATCATTGTCTACTAACTTACGTACGTGAAAATATTTATAATATTATCTACTAACTTATATAATTATTTATATTTTATTTTTAATAATCTGATAAACATATTTATGACAATCATCCCTAACTCAAGTTCCGTAGCAGCACCAACATCAGCAGAAGAAGGAAGAAGAAGAGGAAGAAAACAAAGAAGGAGAATGAGGAGGAGAAAGGGGGTTGAAATTATTTAAAAAGTGGGTACATGTTAAAAGTTTAAAAAAATATGTATAGATTAAATGAGGCCGACCAAATAGAGCGCCCCGTGCAATTTTTACGATTTCATTGTAGCCCATCAGATCAAGTTGAGAATATGGGAGAAATTAAAAAATAACCAGATTTACAAGTGGTCATTTAAAAATAGCCACGATTTCAAAATTAATTAAATTTTAGCTACTTTTCATGTAAAGATAAATCTGGACGAAAATACTATTCAAAATTCGAAAAATACTCCAACATAATACACCGGAGTTCCAGCATTGTGCCGGAACTCTAGTCTAATATACTAATGTTCCAGTATAATATATTGATCTAGCATAATATATTAGAGACTTGAGCATTGATGCTCTAGTCTCCAGTATATTATACCGAAACTAGTAAAGTATACCAGTCAAGCATAACATGCTGGAAGTTCATACATAGGTACACTGAACTTCAGTATATTATGCTGGACCTATCTCTATTTCAGTAAAATAATGGCTATTTTCAATTACTGGGCAACACTGGCTATTTTTGAATGGCCAGTCCGAAACGTGGCTAGACCGTGCTACTTTATATGTGAATATGGTGGACAAATTATGGGCTAATTTTGGAATATGATAATAGGTTTTGGCATGGTATAACAACATATTCATATAATTGACAAAAAATAGCCCTAATTATAGATATTAGCATCAAACATCCAATAAATGTATATCACTATAATAATATGTATGTCACAACTTTTTGTTTTCTTCTTGGTCTATATCAACATGTATATTAATTTTTTTTCATTCTTTGTATATAAATAATATTATTCTTTATATATATATATATATATATATATATATATATATATATATATATATATATATATATATATATATATATATATATTGCCTTTATTCACCTTACTTTTTTGTTGTTTGAATGCTAATTCGTTACAGTGTATAACACATTGGATATGTGCCAAAATAAATATCATAAATCTATTTTTCTTCTTTGTTTATATCAAAAATTAATTTTCTTTGTATACCAAAATATTATTTACTCCCACAATTATATTTATTATTTTAATATTTTAAAACTTGCTTAAACATGCTAAATCAAAAAAATATTTTCTTTTTTGATTAATAATCAATAATTATATTATTTGTAAATCACAGTGTACAAGATAATAATAATGTGTATATCAAAATATTTTATTAAAATTTTATTTTTCTTCTTTGTATAACACATTTCAGATTGAAAACTCAAGTTCAAGACGGCTCCACATGTGTATACTCTATTATAGCTCATGTATATCTCTATGTATATTGGTTATAGCTCATCTATATTATGTATATCCATAAAACAATATGTTATATATACGATATACAATGTGATATATATGGACGTCTATAAAAAAAATTATGTTGTATACACAATATATAAAATGATATATACGGACGTCCTTAAATATTTGTATGTGATATACACTGATGTACACGATATACACCGTCATATACACATGTCGATGTCAGATTCTTAGGTCTGATTTTTTTACGTGAAACAAGTCTAAATCACTTCTAATCTTGCTCGAATTTTGTATATAGCCTCGTTTAGCTTTTTTCAACCAATTTTAATCACACCCACTCATTCAATCCAACCAAAAAGAAAGAGATAAGAAAACAAAGTTGAAATATATTTTTTCTCTCTTAGTTTTTGCTAATCTTACTCAAATAATATATATAACCCCGTTTAAGTATTTTTAACAAATTTCAATCAGACCCACTCATTCAATCCAACCAAAAAGAAGAAGAGAGGAGAAACAAAGTTGAAGTATATTTTCTCTCTCTTAGTTTGCTTATGATTTTCTCTAATATGAGATTAACCTTACCTTTTAATCCCACTATTTTTTATTTTTATTTTTGCATAATTTGCAAGAATTTTTGCTAAATTATGAGAGCGAAAGAGAAGAAATACAAGAAGAAATACAAGGAGAAATGCAAGGAGAGAAAAGGAAAGGGAGGCCAAAATAAGCATGTAGTTTTTTTGAGAGAGAATATAAAAGAGAGTAATTTTTTTATTTTTATTTTTTTATTTAAAGATTTAGCTATATAATGCTAATTATTTGGGGCTATCTTTGTTAAACCTAATATAAGGCTAAGAAATTATCAGTTTCTATTATGAGTTGTTATAGGATACCAATTTTTCATATGACAAGATGTCACGGATTGTTTGAGGGCTTGGTTTGAATTATTTATTTAGTTCAATTATTTTAATGACTCCTTTTGTTTAATCATTTCTATACGATGACAGTATTTGAATGACCATTTCCTATATAATTGGAAATAGTTTTCATAGTAATAAACAAGAGGCGTATATTATGCATCAAGTTATGCTCAACATTTTTGTTTGAAAAGGTAATTTTCACTGCATAACAATGCATCTTTCCCCTAAGAGCATGTTTGGAAAGCCACCTAGGAATTTGATTTGGGTGTAATTGGTTGTAATTACACAGTTTGGCATGTTTGTTTGGTCAAGTAATTACTTGGTCAACATGGAATTGGGTGTAATTGGAGGGATATAATTACACTCTCCAATTCTCAAGGGGGAGGTTAGAATTGGTGGTAATTACACTGTGTAATTACAAGGTTATTTTTTATTTTTGTTCCTTTTTATTTTATTTTAGTTTATTTTCTTTATAACTTTTTATTTCTATTATTTTAATTTTTAATTTTAATTTTTACTTTTAAATTTCTTTTAAAATTATAAAATATATTTTTCTTTGTACATTATTTTTCTTCCTTTATTTCTTGTTATTTCATGTAATTGCTTATATTTTATTTTTATTTATTTTATTATTCTATTTTTTGAAACTTCTCCTCCTAATATTATAGATAACGAGTCATTTACAAACTTATCATATAACGAGTGATGTAATTAAAGTAGAATTTCATTGTAAATGTGGTTATAAATTTAAGAAAGAAAAAAGAAGTCTAAATGTTACAAAACCGTGACTAGCCAGCCATGTTAAAGTTCCAGTACACAGGTTCAAAAGCTTACTATGTCTATAGATCAGCCTTAATTTCAAAACTTGCGTTACCTTGAAAATACCCAAACAAAACAAAATTAATAAAGACGAAAAAGAATCTTGACTAAGGGTATATTTGGTATGAAGAAAAATAATTTTAATTTTTTAATTTTTCATGTTTGGTTAGCTTTAAGGTTTTAGTACTTTTAAAAACTCTATAAAAGGGCTTTTTTTCTTTCTTAAAATTTAAGTTTTTTTTTTCTGTTACCACCCACCCTACTATCCTTATCCCTTCCCCGTTGCGCCAAAAAAAATTATTTTTGTACTTTTATTTAAAATTTCAAAATTTGCTTTTCTCATTTTTTTGCACCATCCCCCCTCACCCCCTCCCCCCCCCACAATTGTTTTTCAACTTTTTTTTTTTTCATTTTTCTGCTTATATATTTTCAGTTTTAGTTTTTTCATCTTTCGATTTACATGTTCGAAATTTTATAAGTTCCAACGTTATGAGTTTGTAGGTTTATGCGTTTTGAAGTTTATGGGTTCGAAAATTTAGCGGTTTAGAAGTTTATGAAATTTGTGGGTTCGAAAGGTAGTTGTTCGAAAGTTTATGACTTCATGTTTATTATATCTAATTATTTATGAATATTCGTAAGAAATTATTTATCTTAATTTACGTACCAAACACTGAAAAATGAATAAGATTCTACTCATTTTCAAGAAAAATATTTTCTATGGAAAATATTTTCCCTTGTACCAAACACAACCTAAGACCTATTTTAATTATGAATAAACTGATTAAAGTTTTTACAGGTAATGTTGTATATCATTTTCATCCAATTCTAACCTTCTATTTCTTCTCTCTCTCAAAGAGAAAAAGTTTTAAGATGTAACACATAACGAATTAATTCATTATTAGACGCATGCTTTGTGGAAATTAAATAGGAAAAATATTTCATGTTACTTAACAGTGATAGTCAGGTAGAGTCTGGCGTTACTATGGAATAAGCTGCTTGCTGCATAATGGCAAAAAACCAAAATTGCTTTGACATCACGTTTCTTGGTAAATTACACAAATAGTTATATAACTATGACTATTTTTCGGCAAAGCCATATAACTTATTTTCTCACATAAAAATCATAAAAATTATATTAACTTACAAAAAAAAATTTATTTCCGATAGTATTTCCTTATTCCAGGATTTTTATTTTTATTTTATTTTTATTCTAATAGACTATAATCTAATAAAAATAGGGGGAAAAATGTAATTTTTAGCCACCCTTAAAAATAATAATCAATAAAAAAATATAGTTTATATGTGTCTAATATACATAATCTATATATTTTTTAGCTTTCGAATGCGATTAGTTCGGCCGACCGATCAATTTTATTTTTTCCCTTAAAATAGTAATGATCCAACTCAACCTTGCTCAATGCCCATTTATATAAATTAAAATAATACTAGAATTGAATTCTTCTTTTAGAAAAAAATTTAAATTAGAATGCATGAGATTCTGACAAAAAAAAAAAAAAATAAAGTAAAAGGTATAACTAGAGAGCACTTAAAATAAAAATACTATCAATTTGAATGAATATTTTGAAAAAAAAAATGATAGAAGTATCACATTTTGAAGGATTCACTATTAATATTATATTAATTTATATATGGCTAATGGGTCGGGTGTGTTAGGTCTAGTTTTGTCATTCCAATTTTAATTGGATTGTACTATAGAAATAAAAAATAAAATATCGTGGAATAAGAAATATTATCAAAATATCGTATTCTTCGGGTACTATAATTTTTGTATGAGTTAGTAAAAGTTTTATGATTTTTTTGTGACAAAACATAATATTTGATTTTGGTAAAAAAAACCCATAATTATATGATTATTTGTGAAATTTACCAAATATTTTTGCTGGCAAATCATGACATTCGTTTTTAAAAGGTTCCACACTTCGACCCCATTGAAATTGACATACAGAAATGCAATGTGGGAACTTCAGATATTATGTGGATTTTGGAAGAAAATCGTGATGAAAGTTGTCTTTTTGTCACACGAGGAGCTGGACTAAAATCGCCATTTCCTCGTTTTTCACTAATTAAGTTCTAGTTATATATTTTGGTTTGAGGCAAACTAAGTTTGGTATTAATTGTCCTAAAGCTGAAGTTAGCTAAGTTGATCATGATTTAGGGTATGAAGTAGCTTACTTTTTAGTAATAGAGCGGCTGAAGGTACATTTTCCTCCATGTTTTTGTTACTTTATTTGGTTTGGACTGTCTTTTACCCTGTCTTGAACAGAATTTTAGCACACAAAAATAAGTTTTTTGACCAGTTTTTTTATGAACAAAATTAAAGTCAGGCCTTTTGGCCGTCCAAAAGTGACTATTTGCTTACTTAAGGGCTTCTCTTTTCATATTTTAAGGGGACACTAAGAAGAAATATCTTTTACTCTGAATGAACACACAAAAACTTAGAGAATAAAAAATAGCATTTGAACACTTAGTAGTAAGCTGAAAGTGGTGAGCTTTTGTGAGCGAATTCTCTGAAGCAAAATTTTCTAGGTTTAAGGGTCTTTTTGGGTTATTTCTCGGGTCAAAATTTATCGATTTACTGCTGATTTTTGTTGTTTTTCTATTGTCATTTTTGCTGGATTTTATTCATTCTGATGTTGGTGTTCTTCCATTTCAGGTAACTCCCTCAATTGATGTTGTAATTTTTGATACAATGATGAATGAGAATTAGAATCAGATGATTCGAGCTTTTATATTCTGTTTCGTGCCATGGATATGTTGTGCTCCTTTTGAGTATTTGATACATGTATTGAATATATGTGATGTAATGGTTCTAGTTTCATTATGTCCTTGTCAAGTAATTAAATCTATAAGTTGTGCTAGAAATTTACGTTGTACGGAAACTAGCATTTTGATTTTGATTGTATAATTGTAGAATATGCATAAAGTTATTAACTTAGTTTTATATACAACAACATACCTAGTTAAATTTTACTAGTGAAATTTTGGGAGAGTAAAATGTATGCATATCTTATTCCTATCCCGAAAAGGACAGAGACGCTGTTTTCTTGTTAGAGTAGCTTTATATGTTGGAAAAAAAATATCAAAAGGTAGTGAGGCTTCAAATAAGTAAGCCATCATGGTGCTTTAAGAGAGGAACAATGCTTGTGTATTTGAGCTAATTCTTCACGATCTTTATTTGGATCATAATATAAAATACTTTCGGTGACAGTGTTAATTCCAAGTTGGACTAGATATGAACTTGTACTAAGGTTACCCGCATTATCTACACTTGTCCCTCTAACTGCGCTTTCATTTTGAAATATTTAACTTTTTCACTAGGGTGTGTTAGTATGTGCCTAGTCAAACTACCCGTGCCGCTACGGTCTCCAGTAAATTTATGCACCAGCAATTTTTTACAATTATTACATTGAGCCTTATTTTGTTCTCTTATTTGAGTAAAAAATTTCCAAACTAATAATGTTTCTTGGCGTTTAGAAGGTTGTTTATTAAAAGTACGTGTTTCTACAGGTGGGTCAGGCGGTGCATCAGTTGGGTTATTAACAGGACTAGTAGATGTATCATCTAAATCCTGTTGGGTTTCATCAAAATCCCGTTGGCTTTCAAAATTTAAATTAGGATAAAGAGCATTCATAATTTCTTCATCTAATTGATTACCTAGTGTAATATTATGCCAAAATTCAGAATCTGTAAATTGAAAATAAGGGTTATCAATATCAAGAATAATTGTAGTAGGACGGGTACCGGGACTAGGTCGGGGAACCGGGGGAAGGGTAGTTGGTTGCCGACTACTTTCACCCATTTTAGCTTTTCGCTTACCACCAAATATTTTTTTCAAAGAAAATGCCATATTAATTATAATTATGCAAACTAAAACACCTAAAATATATTCTTAAAAATTAAGAGTTGGAACGAGTTTACCGAATTGCCGAACAACTTTTTGAAAATTGAAAATCGTTGAAGACTTGAATACTTCAATTCACCAACTTCACAAATTTTCACGAAATTGCAATAATAATATAAGCAATTATATAAGAGAAATTGGATATAAATTGAGAGAGATTGAGAGAGGTTGATGAATTGGTGAGTAAAAATGAGGGGTATTTATAGTTGAGAATTGAGAAAAAGTATAATTATATAAACTTTGGGGTTAAATTAAAGTTTGGAGGCCAAATGACTATTTTTGCAAGTTCCAAACGGTCAAATTGGCAGCCCCAATGTCTATTTTTGAAATTTTGACCGTTTGGCATTTTTTTAAAAAAATGTTTTTTAAAAAAATTACAGGTGAGGCCCGCTAGGCCCGCTAGGACCGGCTCAGGCCTGCTACCCGGTCCAGAGTTTCGCGGTCCCGATCTTGTGGGCACAAAGGGAGGAACCGACCTGCCACAGTCCTAAAAAATCATATGGGCCCGGTACACCAGGACCGGCCCGCCAGACACGCGATCCCGATTCGGGCCCGGTCCAGAACCGGCCCACAGTACAACATTACCTTTTGAGTATTTGATACATGTATTGAGTATATGTGATGCAATGGTTCTAGTTTCATTATTTCCTTGTCAAGTTATTAAATCTATAAGTTGTGTTAGAAATTTACGTTGTACGGAAACTAGTATTTTGATTTTGATTGTATCATTGTAGAATATGCATAAAGTTATTAACTTAGAGTAGTTTTATATACAACAACATACCCAGTTAAATTTTACTAGTAAAATTTTGGAAGAGTAGAATGTATGCAGACTTTATTTCTATCCCGAAAAGGACGGAGAGATTGTTTTCATGTTAGAGTAACTTTATATGCTGGAAAAAAAATATATCAAAAGATAGCTGAGGCATCAAATAAGTAAGCCATCATGGTGCTTTAAGAGAGGAATAATGCTTGTGTATTTGAGCAAACAAACAAAAAAAAATCTTTGTAGGCATATCATTGACATTTTTTCTTAAATATTTTTTGTTATCATGTGGTTACATGTGTTATTTGGGGTGTTGGTATGTTACATGGTATAATAATTTAAAATATTGTTTAATGAAAGAAATTGGAACATTAAAATATATAAGGGCTCTTGGCTGTAGTTTTTTTTTTAGAATTCATGTTTTTTTATTACCATTTCTTATTGACTTTTCAGTTTTCATGGCTTTAAAGTTAAGTCATGAAATTGTCGGCAATTTGCTTGTTTTAGGCATGAACATTAGGATATGATTTTTATTTTCCTCTCTTAAAATATTGGCCTATACTAGTTATGTTAATAATAATAATAATGATAAAGTTACAAGTAAGGTCTCATTTCAATAATATCTTTATGTTGTCTTATCCCCATTAACTTATAAAGAGGAATTTTTTACAATGCTTCGGAATAGAAACATAAATAAATAGCAAAGTCGTAAGGAAACGTCTTGTTCCAATTCTTTTAAATGAATAATTTTTTTATTTAATTAACTTCAAATAGGCTCCACTTTTAGGTGCAACACACAAGCTAAGGTCGGGATACTTGTCTTGGTTAGTGTAGGCTAGGGTCGGGAATACTCGTCTTAGTTTGAGATTAATGAAGTCAACAACAATAAAAGCGGATATAGGCAAAACATGAAAATCAAATAAAGCACAACTTATTTAAAATTAATTTAAAGTCATATGTAGTCAATAAAGCGATCATGCTAGAACCATGTGACTGGGGAATGCATTACACATTCTCCCCGGTTAACAAAATTTTTTACACGTACTTTGTTTTTGGAGTCCAATAATGACAGAGTCAAATCTTTCTTTGACTCGGGTTTCAAATAAAGGTGACTTGGAACATCCAAAATTAATTTTAAGTAGGACTCTGTAAATAAAATAATCCTTACTCAATTTTTTCACTTTAATTGGAAAAAATCTTTAACCTACAATTCACCACACACATATATCTTTTAGGGGATAAAAAAGGGATGTGATAATACTAGGCAATCACTATTATCCTTAGCCCCACGGTGGGCGTCAAACTGTTTACCCTAAAAATTGAATAACATTTAGACTTATAATCTAGTTTTAAAGACACGTGATTCACCTAATACCAATTGATAAATGTAAAGAGTAACGATAGAAATCAACATAAAATTAAGCAAACTAATGTTTGAACAAAATTCAGCCCTCGAGTTTGAATACCCTCTAACAGATCGACTCAAGAATTGTTAAAAATATAGTAAGTATTGTATTGTCTTGATATGTGTCAATATAAGGTGTTTACAAATTGATTAGAACCCTCTTAAAATATCGTGCCCATAGTACAAGTCTAATTCGAAAGCAAATCCCACGATTAGCCTAAATGATCGCCCTTGATTTGATGTGTTCCAGGATTTTCGTCATGATCTTCGACCGCGAATATCTCGCTTTTCTGTTATTGTACTTTGCTCGAAGTTTACCATATTTGGTCCCGATCGATACTGGCTTCGATCTCGATAGACACTTCAATCCTTGAACTCGATACCTTATCTTCGTGTTCTGGTCTAATCCACTACGAGACTAGCCTTCATTGTAATTTCCTGGCCTCAAATAGCAAAATCGACTTGGATCGATTTTAATCGTATACCTAGTTAAGCAAAACAAACGGTGACATTATTAACTTCTTATCCATAAGGTATGATGAAAGGTTCAAATTAGGTTCTTGAACCCCGATATGCGAGAGACACGGTGATAATGAAATGTATCCAAGCTTGATCAGAGTACAGCGTACTGTCCCTTCTACTAGGTTAGAGCAAGTTAAAAGGAGATTCAATTGAAAATCTTTCATAAAAATTATACAGGATGTCTAAAAACTGTTAGGTGGTCTTTGTTTTTTATTATACTTTGGTTTTCCGAAGAAATAATAATATATTTATCATAATTGAGTTTTTTCTACTTTTAAAGGAAATTATATATCTTTCATATAGGTTAGTCCCTTCTATTAGAGGAAAATGTTTGGACTTCTATAAATTAAGGATTCTTACTTCCCATTTAGCGGCATTCACAATGCAACCATAAAAGGCTTGAGAGTCTTGTTTAGTGAGAGAATTTCGGGACAAGTGTTAATCTGCCACTTGTGTTTGCTTCTTACTCGTTTTTATATAGTGGATTGCTCATCTCCACCTGTGGACGTAAGTCAATTGATCCAACCACATTAAATATTTCTGTCTCTTTTGGTTTATATTTCTCTTTTATTGTCTGATTTATCATTGTTTAAGATTTGTTTTACTAGCTTTCACGTGACACCTGATTATATTATTTCGACCAGAATAAAAACAATTTTTTCGTTTATAGAAAAATCAAAATTCTTTTGGCATGAGAATAACTTCATAGTTCTAGTGGAAAGTATGGGTCAAAAATTACTTTAGATTACTTCGACTCTCTACTTCTACTACTGTTTTTCTTCTCTCCTCACCCAGTTACTCCGAAAATGATGTTTCTAAAATGTAGTAACACATAGCGAACTAATTAATGATATTTGCAAATGACACGACCCAAGCTTTGTGGAGATTAATAGCAAGAATCGGTATTTCCTGTTGTTAGCAGTAATAATCCGAGTGGGCGTTCAGGCAGTTCGGATTGCATGTAAAATTTCGATTTAAATTTTCAATTTTTGGATTGATCAAGTTGATAATCCAAATCCAATCCAAATAAGTTTAGATTGGATCGGATTTTTTGAGTTCGGTTTCGAATTAATCGATTTGAAAATTTTGGATTTTCGGTTTTGAGCTTATAATTTGAGATGTTTCTTCTTTTTACAAAAAATGAATATCCAAATGAAATACTTATATTAAATTGTCTGAAAAGTTTTTTCACCGCAATCATCCAAATGAAATATTAAAGCAATGAAATTTTTATATAAAAAAAAAATATAAAATACAATAGAGCATTAATACGACCGATAAGAAGTAGAAATAGTAAAATCATGTCCAAATAGAAAGTATTCTCACAATAACTTAGTAAGTAATATTGAATATATATGTTAATATCTAATGCGTAAGATATTAAACTTATTACTATTGACATATGAATAATTGACTAAATATAAAGTATAAAATTTTTGGATTTTCGGATATCCAAAAATTTAAAGTACCAAATCCAGTATCCAATCCAAAATCCAAAATTTTAAAAGAATAAATCCAAAATCTAATCTGTAATCCAAAAGTCTAAGAAATTTGAATTTCGGATTTGCCCAAAATATGATCACCCTTGATAATCAGATCAAGCATTGCACGTTTACCATCTTTAGCAACAAGAGAGATAGTCCTAAATAAACTGCATGCACGGCAAAAAAGAGAAAAAGAAAAAGGAATGGCTTAGGTTATCCTACATAACAATACTTTATTATAAAAGTTAAGCTTTTCTGAAATTAAATTACATATTATGTTATAATATATGTTCTCTATTACATCACTTATTATAACATTTAAAAATATTCAGAATTTTATTATAAAAGTCAAACTTTTTTGGAACTAAATTACATGTTATGTTATAATATATATTCTCTATAACATCACTTATTATAACATTTAAGAATATTCAGATTTTTATTATAAAAATCAAGCTTTTTTTTGAACTAAATTATATATTATATTATAATATATGTTTTCTATAACAACATTTATTATAACATTTAAAAATATTAAAAAAAAACGAATATTTATAGGTCTTAGTTAGTACTTCCTCCGGTCCAAAATAAGTGATTTTTTGGATATTTTCACACATATTAAGAAAGTCACCTTTTAGCATTAATTAGCAATAGAATTTACCATTTTAACCTTACTATCTCACATAAACACTTCTAACACATATTCAAACACTATTTGCTCCAAGGACAATGTAGGAAAAATATCATTAAATCATTCTTGAAATCCGAAAAAATTACTTATTTTGGATCATAAAAAAAAGTCAAAAAATCACTTATTTTGTACGGGAGTAAGTAGTAATTTAGATGAAATAATGCCACTTAATAGTGAGCATAGCGTTTTTGATTGATAGCACTGTGTCCCTCCCCTTGAAATTAATAGCAATCAGATTTTTTCTGCTGTCCCGCCTCGTCTAGAAAACTTTATGCAAAAGTAAATAGTACAAACTTTTCTTTTTGCTCCTTTTTTTTTTTGTTTCTTTCAGCTGGAATCCAGACAATGACAACCTTAGTTGGCATGCACTATCAGCAGTAGAAAATCTTCTCCTAACGAGCACAATCGACACATTCCGAAATTTTTGAGGCTCTATTTTCGGATTTAATTGCTGTACTTCTATAGTGTTTATAATTTTATTCAGATATGGAAACATGCAATACCTAAACAACAAATTGCGGTTCACAAAATCTACGTTGAACTATCTGTATAATGCCAATCGATAGATTGAGGGAGTGGCTGATCACAATGCCCAACTTTTTCAACAAATTTCAGTGCTAATTGAATAGCTAAAAGTTCCCAAATTGGACAGTCGACGAGACAAAAACTCTTGTCCAACTGTCCAAGATGTATAAATATGTAGAATCTTTTGTACTTGGATACAACAAACTTGAGGTAAAAATTTGTCCTTTCTTATTTCGCAAAGCTTTTAAAACTACAGCAGTGGCACTGGGGCAACACATGGCTCATCTCTCGCATGTCTCGTTTTTTTTTTCTTTCCAAATTTGGAAAAGAAAGAATTAGCACATAAAGAGAGCATTATAGTATCGTTCATATCAGGGTACTATATGTTCTTAATTTTGTTAAAGACTTTTTTCTGTCTTCCACTATTGGGTCCGCCATATCTAATATAGTGTGAAAAGTATAGTCGTATTGAAACAAATCCTGGCGCATAGTGGCGGAAAAGTAAAGTACTTTTTTCTTTTCTTGTTATATATGTCTACACTTCATACGTATCACTAGAATAACCGTCATCCAAATTCCTTAGTAGTTTTGTTAGTGTAAATGATTTTTTAGGCTCACTCAAAAAATATTTATAGGAAAACCTTTTAACGATTTATTATTTAAAATAAAACAAGTTACCTACTATAATATATAAAAGATAATCTGATAGTATAAAAATTTCTAACGATATATATTGTATGGGTTAAAATCTGACCACGTGTAGATTAGTACTAAACGGAATGGTAAGAGGTCGACTAGGCCATGGTAGTACCTACAATGTGTAATGACAACGAGCACCTCGGCCATTGCCGAGATCGAGCCGTCAAAAGGCTTGTATGGCAAAGTAAATGTCGTGATACTTAAGGGAGGTGACGTGAAGAACAATCAAGGGTCAAAGGCGCGCATTCTGGTTAAGGACCGTTGGAGAAAATGGAATACTGATAATATATATAGGAGGTAAGGAGACAAGAAAAATGGAGCTTCCTTTCCTAGAGAGAGAGAAGAGGGAAAGAAAAACGAAGAAAAGGTTTTAGATAATGAGTACAAATCTCTGTAATCGTAATTATTGAATCAACGAAGGTAGAGCTCATTATTGTCGGTGGTTTTCCATCTTTCCCATCTTTATCGCCACACCAGGATAGTATATCAAGAATGTAAGCATATCATCCATATTTGATATATTATATGATCTCAGAAATTGTATAAGCTCGACTGTATCTTATATATTCTCTTGTTCAGTAAGCTTAGATCTAGAGTTAATTATCCTCGCCTTAATTAGTTTATTAAAGAGCTTAATACTTTTTGGTCAAACAATTGATGCCGTTTATGGGGTTCTTTTAGCCAAATTTTTAGTTTCCTTTAGATCTAAAACCAACCAAATATCACTTCCATACTGTCATAGCCTCGCCATCTCGATGCAAATACCAACTAAAAAAAGTGGTAGATTTTGAGATAACCGAACCAATGTAGGTCAGATCTCTACACGAAATGGAAATTACGTCTGATGTATGTGCAAAACAACCTGTAGCCATAGGTTTAGCACGTTATATGCATGTTTAAATTAGGATCACAGCCACTATGCACGTAAAGCGACCACAATCCTATTTGACGTATTCACCTTATATATACCGACCTGTGATTTCACACCTTAGGAAGGGATGATAGCCCACTATGTGATTCTTTGAAATAACGTGCATATCCTGCCTTATTTTCGTACCCACACGCACTAGTGATTTATAAACAAAGTATGATGTTTTCCTTATTGTTTGCACATATCTGACGGGATGAGATTGAGACTTGGTCTCGATATCCCAACGGTCAAGGTAAGTCCAACCCACAAGAGGTCTAGACGCAACTAACAACAAAGCCGAACACGGTTGCTAGGTCTAAAACCGTCACTAGAGCATGAGGCGAAGCGAGTAACCCTACAGCGCCGCTCCCCCTCTCACAGATTTACTAGGCCAAGGTAACAAGCAATTTTGTTTGGGTTTAACTTGTCATGCTCTCTCTTTGGTTCAGAATAGGAATACGAGCATTCTCACAGGTACGCGAACAAGGAAGGAATGCCACCAAAATATACTAGGAAAAGGTTCCATACCATACCATCTCGCAAGCGATGACCGAGCAAAGCCATCTAAGCCATACCATACTACGAATGACAAAAATGGCTCAACATATGTCGACTATTAAGAAACAATCCCCGGAACAAAGGATTGAGCAATGATCCCATGAAATTCACATTATTTTACAATGAAAGCAAAGTTAAGAAGATTGGAATTCACCCATCAAATGCACAGTATTCTCCGATGAAAGCAAAGTTAAGAAGACTGGGACTCACCCATGAAACGCATAATATTCTCCAATAAAATCAAACTTAAGCGGAGTGGGACTCACCTAGATGCACAGTACTCTCCAATGAAAGAAAATTAAGCAAACCGGGACTCACCCTAATGCACGCATAAATAATACGGCAACGATTAATGATCAATAAAAGCAATCCAATGGGTTACAATTTTGATCTCGAATTAAAACCATTACAGCCATCAGCCATCTTCGAACGAAAGGAAAACGCGACCTCATTCGAGTCTACAATGGGTTAGAATTCTCATATTGCTCGAATTAACACCCTTCCAGCCATCGACCATCGCCGAAAAAAAGGAAAATTTGACCTCGCTCGAATCTACAATGGGTTACAATCCTGACCTCTCCCGAATTAACATGCTTACGACCATCGACCATCACCGAACGAAAGGAAAAATCGACATCGCTTGAATTTACAATAGGTTAGAATTCCGACCTCGCTCAAATTAACACCCTTCCGGCCATCAACCATCATCCATCGCCGAACAAAAGGATAATTTGACCTCGATCGAATCTTCAAAGGGTTACAGTTTTGACATCGCTCGAATTAACACCCTTACCACCACAATCATCGCCGAACTAAAGGAAACTTTGAACTCTCTCGAATCTACAGCTGAATGAAAGTAAAATTCAACCTTGCTCGAATCTACAACGGGTTACAATTCTGACCTCGTTTAAATTAAAACCCTCATGGCCATCAGCCATCGCCGAACGAAAGGAAAATCTGACCTCTTTCGAATCTACAATGGGTTACAATTCCGACCTCACTCGAATTAACACCTTTATGGCCACCAACCATTGTCAAATGAAAGGAAAACTCAATCTCGCTCGAATTTATAACGGGTTATAACTTAGACATCTCTCGAATTAACACCTATGGCCATTGGCTATCGCCAAATAAATGGAAATTTCGACCTCGCTCAAATACATAAGTTAAAATTAACTTCACCCAAGTTGGCAAATCAGAAGTAACGTTGTCCAAACTTGTAGATCCGTGGTGTCTCCATTCTAACTCACAGCACGAAATCTGACTCAAACTTGATCCGAGCTAAGTCAGATTACCATAAAAAATTCAGGGACTTGTCACGTAGAAATCCAAATATCTTCTCCCTAATGAAGAAAGCAATGTAACAGGAAAAAAAGGCGAAGAAACTATTTTATTCAAATGTACGTGCGGAATATCCGCACCTTAGAACAAACCGAAACAAGTCCTCAAGAAAAAGTTGAAACTAAATAACAAAAGAACAAAAAAATAAATAAGTATAAATGCTGCAACAAAGTTTCACTCGCCGTCATCTACATCGTTGTTCTACCCAGCATCATCATCATCAGAGGGAAGCCCATCCTTAATATCAACACCCTCACCAGCCTCCGATTCCCAGGGTTGTAGCCATAGGCATTATAAGCCTAGAGTGCCTTTGCCCGAGTATCTTCAGAGGTGGCCTCCGGAACACTCCCCACCTACCACAAACCCTTGTATATATCACGTTGGGCCTCATTATGGACCCATGGCTCATACAGGTGGCGGGGAATAGTAGTCGACGCAAACACTTAAGAGGGGCTTTGAGCCAGTAACTGTACCTTCTCTGCTTCAAGAGTTGCGAATCGGTCTCCTAATCTCAAAGCATCCCGATCAAGCTCACTGATTTGCTCCTCGAGCCATGCCTCCCTCGGCGTGGCCGTCGCCCTCTCAGATTCTTGTTTGGACTTAAGGATACAGATGGTGTCCTCTAGAACAACCGTCCTCTCTAAGGCCGACACTCGAGCATCCTCGGCTCTCTCCATCTCGGCCACTTTATTTTCTAGCTCGGCTATCTTCTCTGTCCATTCGGCCCTCAAAGCATTGACCCTAGTGGAATTATGCTCAAGCTCAGCTCGTAGATGCGATACCTTTGCTTGAGGGCACCCGTACTCTGCGCCAACCCTTTTTCCCACCTTAAGAAGAATTGGAGAAGGATCACTATTCTCAAAAAGGAAGGGTGGATCTTGCCAAAAATCACATCGTACCTCTTGCAGAAGGCGACGATGATGGGGTCCCAACATGAAGGGGTAAGTGTAAACACTTAGAAAATCCTCCATGAGGGTAGTGATCGACTCCTCAGGCGAAGGAACCACTACATGGTTATTCCAGTTGCAATCCTCTTTAGCCTTGTTAAGGAGATCGTCGGTAATCGTGCATATGTACTTCGAGACCGGCTAGCATCGGCTCGATATTGAGGAAGTCTTCTGAACCTTAAAATCGGTAACAGTAGGGCACCCTGACGGAACAAATTCCTTAGGGTGGGCTCTACTGCAGCCCCGCAACCGGAGCGACGTGATGAATATGTAGCCTCCTTTTATGGTACAGTCTTAGAAGTTTTCACCATTGTAGAATTTAGGAAAATAAAATTGGAGTGGTGCGGTTTGCTAGAAATTCGATATAGTTGGGTGCAAGAGTTGAAAAACAAAGAGATTTTTGAAGAAAAACATGAATATGATAAGCTTTGAATGTAAAGTTTGAATGAAGGAAAGCTAGGGTACTAATAACTTGCTAATGACGGTTCCAAACTGATAGTGGCCGACCAGCAACTAATAGGTATTTAATGCCTCGATAACTGGGGTCATGGGACGTTTTGATATCCACTTGTCGCTTACATCATAGTCGGGTTCGTCGCTTACGTCATGGCCCATCGAGACTGGATTGAAAAGTTCATATCGTTTCTCATCACCTTCTCTCCGAGAAACGAGGGGACTACCTGTATACGACCAAAACCGGGCTCGCCTCTAATGTGATTAATCGAGACTAGAATATGATAGGTTAATGTTCGACCTAGGATTATACCGAACAAAGGAGCGAGGTTATATCGTCAAGTTTGAACCTAGGACCGAACAAGATCGAGAGAGATTTGCCATGCCGAATAACAGAAGGATGAAATATCCGCGATCGGGCTCAAATCACGACGAAAATTTCGGCACGTATCCAGGACGGGCCGGTTAATTAGCTAATCATGGGATTTCTTACCTCATATAAAATTGTATGAAGAGTGAGACTCCACTACTGTATAACGAGGGGTTGATCACGTGTGAAACACATCATTATCACGCAACATCAATCAATATACTATCATTTTCTAGTTTACATTATCTTGTTACTCTATTACTTTGTTCATGCTTTAGTTGGAACACCTTTGGTTCGAGGGTGGTCAAACTTGAGGGTGGTTTGCATTTATTCTTTTACCATTAATCTCAATATTAATTTATTCCCTTAATTTGTAGCAAGTTATATCACGCATCCTTAAAATCACGTATAAATTCAATTATTTTCCGATTTTAGAATAAATAATAATATGTCGTCCATCTAAAAAATTATTTATACTATTAAATCATCCAAAAGATATTTGCATGTAAATCTCGTTAAATGAAAATTAATTTGTAATCTTGAAAAGAAGACACATTAGTTACCTACTATAATAGATAAAAATGATTTGATGTTATAAAATTCTGATAGTGTATATAACATTAACATAAACTCTAAAATGAAACGGAAGAAGTGCATTTTAAACTGTATGGACCAATCGGACAAAAGCATCCAAAGCGTTTACGTCAAAGCAGCTAAGCAATTGAGCATTAATTTTATATTATCGTTTCAAAGCAAATTTAATAGGTCGAAATCTTGAAATGGATAACACTAGGAATATGACATGATCAGACTAATTCCTAACCTTTCCTCTAGTTTGTAAAAGATATCCTTGTCTTAATTGTAAGCTGCGACGGCATGCGTGTGTATATGAAGATGTTCATTTTCAAAGGTACCACAAGCAGCAGCCAAAGCCTAGCTAGGACAATAGGGTAGATGATGATCCCAGTTACGCTGTGGACCTTGTTGGCAAGTGGCTTATGGCTTCAAATTTTGGTATTTTTGGGATACAAGAATTGAATACAGCCGAGTTTCAGTCTTGGAAGCAACTGTACGTTGGTTGTCAATTCTTGTGTCTAACGTCAACCATACTAGCTACTTTAGTCTAAGATTTAAAGAAAACACACGATTATCGTGGGCCAAAAAGAAGAAGATCTTGAATATCTAAGAAGAATTTTCGTCTAGACGTTTCAAACTTGAATTCCTTATTTCGCCATGTTCAGCATCTTTTTTTTTTCTGAATTGTGGAACTTAACTGTTTCCTATCATGGCATATGCGTTAATGTTTGTTAGTTGAGAACACTGGTGGGAAGAGTTGACGTAGAGGGTCAAGCTTGCACTGTTTGGCCAGGCTAGTTCAGAAAAACGTCTCATGATAATTGCTCGTACGACTTGGAAGTTATATGTACGAGACATTATTGGTTGAGAAATTGGAATGGTCCACACACTGGTCTTGTGCTTTATCTCAATGTGGTGACTATGGTCTCTACTGGTTGAGTACTTAATTTTACTTTTGCCCTAAGATATTTAATGTCATAAAGTTCTCTAAAATAAGGAGATATTACTGAAACATTGTAAGACAACAAATTGAAAGTCGTATCCGTATGCCTGTGCTTAATTTTAAGTAACGTGTAAGTTCATTTAATTTAAGAAGACACAGAGGGTAGATTAACGTCAATAAAGTGATACTGATGAGGCTAGAATATGGAAAAGGACATGACAGAATTCCATTGCCTTTAATTTGCAGCTTAGTGGTGTTTCCAATTTTCTTGTTTCCACACTGCAAACCTATCAGTTAGTTCAACTAACTTCCGAAAATTTAATTTCTTGCCACAATCTTTGTGGAGTCTCCTTTTGTTGTTATTACTTCTTAATCGAATTTTATCAAGTTCCGACCATGTTTGACACATATGTTTTGTTAGGGTGAAATGCTTTGGTAAGAACTTTGGCAAAAATTGGAGAAGGGATGTTTAGCAAAAATTCTCCACAACCAAAATGAAGCAGAAAGTAGATCTTGGGTCATTGGCTATGACTTCACTTGCAAAATTAAAGTCATTATTTGCAAGTTTGTAGTCTGGCCATCAATTTTTGAGGAAATAGAACTTTAATATTAATATTAAATAAATGTATAATATTGAAAAACTTATTTAAAAAGTATTTCTAGTTAAATAACACTCATAGTTTTCATTAACAAAACTTTAATTTTGTTTATGTCCAAAACTCATTTAGAAATTGGAGATTTGAATTTGTGTGATAGATTTATAGCATGTTTGGCTATGTTGGAGAAATCAATGTATTTTGAAAAATGCTTTTGAAAAAAGTAATTTTGAATAGAAGCAGTTTGTGTTTCACTGATTACTCTGAAAATACTTTTGAGTAATAATTTGTATTTGATCCAGCTTTTCAGAAAGTATTTTTAAGTATCAAATTATGAATAAGGGCGTGAATAGATATTACTTAATAGTTAATATTATAAGTAAATAAAAATCTAAAAAAATTGTTATTACATGCAATAATTAAATCTTTTCATTTTATTTAAGTAATATATGAAAAAATTTACAAAATACTTAATTCTTTTAATATAAGTTAAATATATTAAAAATCAGTCAACAAATATAAAAATATTCACCTCTAAAGTCACTATATATTAGAAAACTATCCTAAAAATAAGAAAATATATATATACATTAATATCCTAAGTATTATGTTTAATGATTATTTTGGTATATATTATATTTTGTTAAGGGCATTTTGGTAAGAAGAAAAGTCAAAACTGTTTCTGCTTCTGCTTTTGGGAAGAAGCTATTTTTTTTTTAAGAAAATGCTTCTCCTTCTTCCCAAAACACTTTTTCCCTCAAAACAACTTGGCCAAACACCTCATGTTACATGGAAAAGTGCTTTAAAAAAATCACTTTTGGCCTCTTGAGAAGTTTGGTCAAACAGGCTATTAGAGTAAAAGTTGAGAAAAATAACATTTTAAAGTTTTTCGAATTCCGAACAAAAAAGAAAAATAAGAAAGAAGAGTAGGATTTTTGCAGGGAATGATTGGTCTGTGAGAAAAAGAAAAAGGTGTGAAATTTAATTTCTTTCACTTTCATTTGATTCATTGTTAAGACGAGATATTCTTATCTCCCTCCCACCAAGACAGGAAATTAACAAACGAGAAATCTAGTAAGCAGGATCAAGAAGAAAAATCTTTTTCTCCAAGAATTTAGTTCAGGAGACAAGTAGAATCTCTTCATTCCATGATTCGACGAAATATCTTGAATTTTATGTTGAATTGCTAGGTGTATGTATATGTATCAATCAAGTGAATTTTGTTCTGGTGGGATCAATTCAATAAAAGAAAAAAAGCAATTCGAGTCGGTCCTGAAATAATTCATTGCATTTTCTCGTAAACTACCTAGGTATATCCATTTATTATTCAACAATGAGCCACTAGACACTATATATCTACTGCACGTACTTATGTATATATACTTATGTTTATAATATATGTACATATAGATATTTTATCAACATAGCAAATAATTCCAGAATTATATCAAAAAGGCCATTTTAACTCAGTGGTGTAGTAACGTCATGGCAAGGCGTAAGTCATCGTTCAAATCCGATAAGGGGCTTTGAAAAAGTTCAATCTAGTATTCATATAACTTCAAATTTAATTTGAAATTTTCATGATCAAATACCGATTCGGGAAAAAGTTTTAAAAAAATCCCAAAAAGAAAATGAATTTTTTTTATGGTTCATTTTTTATTGGGCAAACGAGCCCTTAAAATACCTTGAACTTTTTTTTTTGGAAGACGCTTATAATAAGCTATTCATAGGATTTCATAAAAAGATTCGAATTTACTTTTCTTACGAGAAAAGATAACTTAAAAAATAAAACTCTTTTTTTTTTCACTTTATATCACCTTATTTTTTTTGTCCGTTCCAAAAAGTTTGAACTATTTCTATATTTGGTAACAATTTAACTTAAACTTATAATTCTACTCTTAATGAGAATCTTTTATAACCACATAAATAATGTGGACTCCTTTTTAACTTGTTTAGGGCCACAAATTAAAAAATATATTTTTTTTAAACTCGTGTCGAGTCAAACATATTAGGAAGTACTCCCTTCGGTCCAAAATAAGTGATTTTTTCGGATTTTAAGAATGACTTAATGATGTTTTTCCTACATTGTCCTTGGAATAAATAGTATTGGAATATGTGTTAGAAATGTTTATGTGAGATAGTAAGGTTAAAATGATCAATTCTATTGTTAATTAATGCTAAAATGTGACTTTCTTAATATATATAAAAACATTAAAAAAAATCACTTATTTTGAAGCGAAGGAAATAATTTATAAAGGATGTGGTCCCAGCACTTCCTCCGTACATTGGCCGGGACAGCAGACGTACCTTTACATGTACACATCTTTAGACTTCTCAGTTTATAAATACTAGCGCTCTCTGCTTACTCTGCCTCACACAGCTCCACCAAAACCAAATCCACCTTCAATTTTCCGAATTTCTATTTCTTCTCAAACCACTACTTCAATTTTCTGATTTCTATTTCTTCTCAAACCACTACTTATATTGTAATTTTAGCAGCTCCAGCTTTTAATTAAACTGAAGTTGTTTCTTGCGTTGAATGTTGGAAGGAGAGAATTCTCCGAATTGTTGTTACAGAAAGAATGGCGGAGAATCAATATTATACACCTTACCATTCGGACCCATCTCGGCCTTCACTAGGCTTCCCTCTGGGCACTGCCCTCCTCCTGCTCATCATTTTCAGCTTGAGTGGCATCTTTTCTTGTTGCTACCATTGGGACAAACTCCGGTCACTCCGTCGATCTTTCTCCGACGGTACCGATCTCGAAGTCGGCGATGATCCTTCTTCTTTGAAATCTAAAGCCCACTTGGTAAGATTTCATTAATTTCCTTTTCAGACGATACAAAATCAATCGACTGATCATGCTAATTTCCATTTTAGTTGGGTTGGTTATATTAATCATTCGTATCTGTTTCATTTTATTGGAATTCATGTATAATAAACTCTGGCTTGGGACCGGCTACATAAGATAAACTCCAAATTAATTCCTCCATTGGTATTTTATGGACTGAAGTTAAAAGAAAAATTAAAAAAGAAAACTTCTGTTACGTATTAAAGTTTATTTAAAACTCTGGATGACACTACAAGAACATGTCAGTATATAATTTAAGATTTTCAAATATCTCAAGAGTCAAATTGGGCTAGTTGTACATATAGCTTACCAGGTTGAATATTTTGATATAGACTAAAAAAAGAAAGAGATTGCTGAATTATTTTGTTGCTCTTTTTTGTAGAATTGGAAGCAAAACCAAATATCAAACATGCCGGCAGTGTTGATGCCAGGAGATCAAGTACCCAAGTTCATAGCATTGCCTTGTCCATGTCAGCCTCCACGACCAGGAAAGTTAGTTGTAGAGATGCAGCAACCACCGCCGCCTCCTTCTCCTACGAAGCCACCTCATATGGCAGTGGCCGTACCTTTCTATTAGCAAACCTACCACGGAAATTTTAGAATTGGTTATGTGTATACGGCCATAGTGGAATATATAGAATTGTAGTTTAATCTAATTCGTACTGTTTTTTACTTGTAAATATTAATGAATTTTGAGCTATTTTCTAGTATGCTTTTCAATCTATGCGGTTGCTGTGTAGTGTTCGGTATCATGGTGGTTGTCACATAGGTGTTTTTTGTACGTCAAAAACACTGTTCATTGTGCGGCAGTTAAGTCCCCACTTGACTTTAGCCTTGCCCGATTTTCTTTCGCATTCGAGGTTTAACACTTTAGAATAAATTCAAGGCAACTAAAATAAACGAAGGCACACAGATTTACGGGAATTTCCCAACATTTTATAACATATGATATTACAAAACAAACTCTCGAGTCTAGCAAGATGTTACTACCCTTGGCAAGCACCAACTCACAAAAATAGCCGATATTTGCACGATTCTGCCCTATAAAAGCCCATGCTTAAGGTTGTCACGACCCAAATCCAGTCGTGATGGCGCCCAACAATCAAGCTAGGCCAGCCAAACAAACGATTTAATTAACACATAGATATCCGTCCCAAAATGGACAGCCCAAAAGAATATATGAGTTTAAGAACTCCAATAATATTAATACTGAACGAAAGTACTGACACTCCCAAAGATCCGGAGTCACAAGTCTAGAGCCTCTAACCAAAACCCAATAGGAAATAGAGAGTGCGATATAGAAGTACTCAAGTCTGAATACAAAATATACAATAACAACTGGAGTGAGAGGAGAAGCTAGGCTCTGCGAACGTAGGCAGCTACCTCAGCAACTCGATATGACAATGTAAACGCTGGAGATGTCCGTCTACTGCTCCTGTGTACCTGAGTCTGCACACAAAAGGTGCAGGAGTAGGGGTGAGTACTAAGTACTCAGTGAGTAACAAATATATATATGTAGCTGACAGTAAGAAATCCACAGATTACCACAATATGAAGCTACACTACAGTCCGAATCTCCTACGAACTAGCAGCAATAATTCAATACAGCTACCACAGAGTAATTCAACAAATACAGATGCAATGCAATGCACATAACCGCTACGGCGTATAGCCCGATCCAATTTAACGTCGACGGCGCTCACTGGGGGTGTGTACAGACTCCGGAGGGGCTCCTAAAGCCCAAGCGCAATACTACTGCGGCGTGCAGCCCGATCCTCATATCAACCACTGCGGCGTGCAGCCCGATCCCATGCTCAGTCCACAATAAGCAATTAAGTCACAAAATAATTCATTTTCCTTATTTTCAGTTCTCAATTCATAATTTATGAAAAATACTTTAACTTTATTAATTTTGCAAAAGCTGGTGACTTAGCATTTCAAAAGTGTGATTACAATTTCCAGGACTGAGATCAGTGATTTAAGCAATTATAGCTATCACATAAATACTGTCCTCTAAGGACGCTACAGATCGGCACAAGGCCCCAAACAAGGCTTACAGCCCACAATATAGCAAATACCGTGTATTTCCAACACTAACACATATTATTCATATCCTGGGATGGACCAAGTCTCAATCCCCAATCACAATCAATCCCGCACCTGCCACGGTGTGCGAGCCACGCCCTATTAGCGTCACAATGTGCTAAGCCGGGGTTTCGAACCCTCAGGCTACAATATACACAAACTACTCACCTTTAGCCGGTCGTCGAATCGTTCGCGATGCCTTTTCCTTTGAATTTCGTTGCCTCGTGTGTAGAATCTAGTCAAATAACAATAATTATATCAATTACGGGTCAAAGAATCATAACCCACTTCAATTCATATGAAATTCTCAACATTATACCAAGTTGGTAAAACCCGACTTTCGGTACGATTCTCGAAAAATTACGAAAGTCACATATTCGGAACCCTCATCTCAATACGAGTCTAAGCATATCAATTTTACCAAAATCGGACTCCATTTGCTCGTTCAAAACCTTGATTTTCTAAAGTTCAAACCTAGGGTTAAATCTTCCATGAATCACCCCAATTCTTCCATTTTCATGATATAATTGCATGATATTATCAATACTAATCATAATATGAGTTCATAGTTGATTACCTGATGATTTCCCTTGATTTCTTCCTCAAAATCGCCCAAAGTCGCCCTTAAGCCGAGACCCCCAAATGATAAAATGTTTCTGAAATTTTCTACTTCTGATACACTTAACTTACAGCGATTTCCGCTTCTGCGGAAATATTTCCGCTCCTACGCGTCCGCTTCTGCGGAGATTGGACCGTTTCTGCGGATAGCTCCGCTTCTGCGGCTAGACGTCCGCTTCTGCGGACTCGCCCAAGCGGCTCTCCTTCCGCTTCTGCGAAGGCCGCTTCTGCGGCTCCCCGTCCGCTTCCGCGCTTCCGCTTCAGCGGCTCCCTTTCCGCTTCTGCGGTCGCCGCTTCTGCGGCTCCTTTCCGCTTCAGCGCACCCGCTCCTGCGCCCATAATTCCGCAGGAGCGGAAACAACAGAAGCAGTGCACTATTTTCTGCAATTTTCCATATTTCTCCCGATTAACCATCCGAAAACACCCCGAGGCCCCCGGACCTCATTCAAACACACCAACACATCCTAATTCCTTATTCGAACTTGTTCCAATCATAAAAACACCATCCTAAACATCAAAATCATCAATTAACCACGGATTCAAGCCTAAGTTTCTTCAAAACTTTCAAAACTAACATTCAACCCAAAACCCGATCAAACGATGTCCGAATGACCTGAAAATTTGCATACATATCCAAAATCACATAACGAAGCTACAGAAATTGTTGGAATTCCATTCCGACCCCCGGATCAAAATATCACCTACCATCCCGTTTTCGCCAAAATTCAACATTCGCCAATTCAAGCTTAAAACTACACCGGACCTCCGAATTCAATTCCGATTGTTCTCCTAAGTCATAAATGATCCCCCGGAACTAGTCGAATCATCAGAATCCGGTTCCGAGCACTCTAACTCAATAGTCAACTCTTGGTTGACTTTTCATATTCAAGCTTTCTTCAAACATGCTATTTGTTTCATTTTCAATCCAAATCACTCCTAACTCACCCGATATATTCTAATACCGATTTAAAAGCATAATATATGTAAATGCAAGGTAACGGGGTGGTAAATTCCTGTAACGACGGGCCGGGTCGTTACATTCTCCCCAACTTAAACAAACGCTCGTCCCGCGAGCGGGCTGAGAAACATACCCGGAGTCTCAAAAAAGTGTGGATATCTGCTCCGCATCTCCTGTTCGGTCTCCCAAGTTGCTTCCTCCACGGGACGACCTCTCCACTGCACTTTCACTGAAGCTATATCCTTAGATCTCAACTTACGAACCTGTCGACCCAAAATGGCTACTGGTTCCACATCATAAGTCAAATCCTCATCTAGCTGTATCGTGCTGAAGTCCAACACATGAGACGGGTCTCCGACATACTTCCGGAGCATAGATACATGGAACACCGGGTGAACTCCCGACAAACCGGGTGGCAAAGCAAGCATATAAGCCACCTCCCCAACTTTCCTAAGCACCTCAAAAGGTCCAATAAACCTTGGGCTCAACTTCCCTTTCTTTCCAAACCTCATAACACCCTTCATAGGCGAAACTTTCAGCAACACCTTCTCACCTACCGAATAAGACACATCTCGGACCTTCCGGTCTGCATAACTCTTCTGACGCGACTGAGCTGTGCGAAGTCTCTCCCGAATCACCTTCACCTTATCTAAGGCATCTTGGACTAACTCTGTCCCTAACAACCTAGCCTCGCCGGGCTCGAACCAACCAACCTGGAGATCTACACCGCCTCCCATATAAAGCTTCATACGGTGCCATCTGAATGCTGGACCGATAGCTATTATTGTAAGCAAACTCCGCCAAAGGCAAATAATCAGCCCATGAACCACCAAAATCAATGACACAAGCACGCAACATGTCCTCCAATATCTGAATAGTACGCTCAGACTGTCCATCCGTCTGTGGATGAAATGCTGTGCTCAGCTCTACCTGTGAACCCAACTCTCGCTGAAATGTCCTCCAGAACTGAGAAGTGAACTGGGTACCTCTGTCTGATATAATGGAAATAGGAACTCCATGCAATCTCACTATCTCACGGATGAATATCTCTGCCAACCGCTCTGAGGTATAGGTAGTACACACTGGGATGAAGTGAGCTGACTTAGTCAACCTATCCACCACCACCCAAACCGAATCAAACTTCCTCGCTGTCCGAGGGAGTCCACTAACAAAGTCCATAGTAATCCTTTCCCACTTCCACTCAGGAATATCAATACGCTGGAACACACCACCAGGTCTCTGATGCTCATACTTGACCTGCTGACAATTTAGACACCGAGCCACATGGCTCACAATATCTTTCTTCATCTTTCTCCACCAGTAATGCTGCTTCAAATCCTGATACATCTTCGCGGCTCCTGGATGAATAGAATACCGCGAGCTGTGGGCCTCTTCCAATATCAACTCACGAAGGCCATCAACATTGGGCACGCATATCCGGCCCTGCATCCGCAATACGCCCTCACTATCAATAGTGACATCTCTAGCATCATCATGCTGAACTCTGTCCTTAAGGACAAGTAAGTGTGGATCATCATACCGGCGCTCTCGAATACGATCATATAAAGAAGAACGAGCTACTACACAAGCCATCACCCGACTGGGCTCAGAAATATCCAGCCTTACCATCTGATTAGCTAACGCCTGAACATCAACTGCTAGGGTCTCTCCCCAACTGGAATATACGCCAAACTTCCCATACTAATAGCCTTCCGGCTCAATGCATCAGCCACTACATTGGCTTTCCCGGGATGATACAAGATAGTAATATCATAGTCTTTAAGCAACTCAAGCCATCTCCGTTGCCTCAAATTTAGATCTTTCTGCTTAAACAAATGCTGAAGGCTGCGGTGGTCCGTATATACATCACAAGATACACCATATAGATAATGCCTCCAAATCTTCAAGGCATGAACAATAGCAGCCAACTCCAAATCATGAACAGGGTAGTTCTTCTCGTGGGGCTTTAGCCGACGAGAAGCATATGCAATAACTCTACCCTCCTCGCATCAACACACAACCGAGTCCCACTCGGAAGCATCACAATATACAGTATATGACCCCGAGGTCGATGGTAACACAAGCACCGGAGCCGTGGTCAATGCCTCCTTGAGCTTCTGAAGCTCTCTTCACATTCATCGTACCATACAAATGGAGCATTCTTCTTGTGTCGACTTAGTCAACGGTGAAGCAATAGATGAAAAATCCCGAACAAACCGACGATAATAGCCACCATGCTCGAGGAAACTACGAATCTCGTAGTCGAGGAAGGCCGGGCCAATCTCGTACCGCCTCAACCTTCGAGGATCAACCCTAATACCATCATTGGACACTATATGTCCCAGAAAACCACAGTATTCAGCCAGAACTCACACTTAGAGAATTTTGCATAAAGCTTCTCTTCTCTCAACCTCTCCAATGCCACTCTCAAATGCTGTGCATGCTCCTCCTGGCCGCGTGAGTATACCAAGATATCATCAATAAACACAATCACAAAAGAATCAAGGTACGGCCGAAATACACTATTCATCAAGTGCATGAAGGATGCTGCTGGGGCATTAGTCAACCCGAAAGACATCACCAGGAACTCGTAGTGCCCATATCGCGTCCTGAACGCTGTCTTCATAATATCTGAGTCCCTGATCTTCAACTGATGATAACCCGATCGAAGATCAATCTTAGAGAATACACTAGCTCCCTGGAGCTGATCAAATAGGTCCTCAATACGAGGCAATGGGTATTTATTCTTCACTGTTACCTTGTTCAGCTGCCTGTAATCAATGCACATTCTCATTGTGCCATCTTTCTTCTTCACGAACAACACCGGTGCACCCCAAGGTGACACACTCGGACGAATGAAACCCTTATCTAAGAGTTCCCGAAGTTGTTCTTTCAATTCTTTTAACTCTGCTGGTGCCATGCGATAGGGAGGAATAGAAATGGGCTGAGTGCCCGCACCAAGTCAATACCAAAATCAATATCTCTATCAGGCGGCATGCCTGGCAGGTCTGCTGGAAATACATCCGGAAACTCCCTCACAATGGGGACCGAATCAAGACTGGGTGTCTCAGCCTCAACATTTCTAATGAAGGCCAAATAAGACAAACAACCCTTGCCAATCATTCGTTGAGCTTTTATATACGAAATCACCCTGTCAGACACATAATCAATCAAGCCACGCCACTCGATCCGCGGATTACCTGGAATAGCTAACGTGACTGTCTTGGCATGACAGTCCAGAATTGCATGATACGGAGATAGCCAATCCATGCCTAGGATAATATCGAAATCTACCATACCCAGTAGTAATAAATCAACTCGGGTCTCCAGACCCCCAATAGTAATAATACAGGATCGATATACCTGATCCACAACAACAGTATCCCCCACTGGGGTGGACACATGTACGGGCAAAGCAAGAATACCACGGGTCATACCCAAATGATGTGCAAAGTAAGTAGAGACATAAGAATAGGTGGATCCGGGATCAAATAAGACAGAAGCATCCCTGTGGCAAACTGAGATAATACCTGAAATGACCGCATCTGAAGCACTAGCATCCTTCCTGTCCGGAAGAGCATAGAAACGAGCTTGGCCTCCACCAGTACGATCCTCGCCCCTGGGGCGACCTCTGGATACCTGGCCACCAGTCCTAGCTGACTGTGCTGGCGCTGAAGAAACAGGAGTAGAAGACGAAGGTTGATCCCTCCGCTGTGACCTCTTACGAAGCCACTGAGGACACTCTCTCCTGATATGGCCCAAATCACCGCACTCAAAACAACGGCCTGAAGATGGAAGAAGGGGCTGCTGAGGACCCCTCGCTACAGATGAACCCTATGCTGAGGAAACAGGAGCAGAGCTCTGAGCTGGAAGAGCACTCAGTGCAGGCTGACTCTGCTGACGGTTCTGCTGACCCTGGTAACCCTGCTGGCCTTGACGACCATGATCTGATGAAACCCCACTGGACTCTGTACGTCCAGACTGATGAGACCTGAAAGAGCGACCTCTGCTATGCTGAAATTGGCCCCTAGACGGAGCACCACTGTAACCGCCAGTACCACGAGGCCTCTTAGCCTCTCTCTCCTCTCGCTCTCTGCGGCGATCTGTCTCAATGTGACGGGCAGCATCAACCACCTCCTCAAAGGTAACTGTCGAAACTCTCTCCCTGGTCATCAATATGCGGATGGGATAAATAAGACCATCAATAAATCTCCGGATCCTCTCCCTGTCTGTAGGAACCATCCACATGGCATGACGGGCCAGCTGTGTGAATCTCATCTCATACTGATTAACTGTCATCTCTCCCTGCTTCAACCACTCGAACCGACGTCGCAGCCCCTCCTCCGAGACCGAGGCACGTACTTCTCCAAGTGAGGGGCGCTGCCCCAGCGGGCCTACGTCTCGCAAAATCCTCCCACCACTAAAATGCTGGACCTGTGAACTGAAAGGTGGTGAAAGCAACACCGCTAGACTCCAGAATACCCGCAGTGCAAAGCATACGCTGACACTTATCAAGAAAACCCTGGGCGTCCTCGCCCTCAGAACCATTGAACGTCAGAGGTTGTAGCCTCTCAAACCTCTCCAGATGACGCTGCTCATTATCAGGCATAGCTGGAACCACATGAGTTGGGGCTGGTGCAACAAGTGCAGCTGGCTGAGCTGGAGCTGCCTTAGGGGCCTGTAAACCCTAAACTACCGGCTCGAGTGTGCGAGGCACGGGGGTCTGATTCCCTCCCCCTACCTATGAAGAAGCCGCTGCAGTAGAGGCTGCAACCACCTGAGCTAAGCCAGTGCATACTGATAGAATCTGGGCCAAAGTCTCCTGAAAACCTGGTATCTCAATAGAAACTGTCGGTGCCTGCACCTAAGCTGCTGGGGCGTCTGCAGCTAGAACCTGACCCTGAACCTGGGCCACCGGTGCTGGAATCTGACCCTGAGTCTGGTCAACTGGTAGGTCAGCAGGTGCTGGTACTGTTGCCCTACCTCTACCACGACCACGGCCTCTGGGTGCCAATGGTGGTCGTCCGCCACGTCCGCTAGCAAGTGTTCTCGCCATCTGCGAGAGAATAGAATATGGAAAAGTTTAGTTTCATGATAACACAAACCGCACGATATGAATCCAAGAAAAGCGAAGTTTTTTCCTAAAGTTCTATAGCCTCCCGAGGATAGATACGGACGTCTACGTACCGATCCGCGAAAGCCTACCAAACTAGCTCATGACTCGCGAGTCCTAGTAACCTAGGCTCGATACCAACTTGTCACGACCCAAATCCAGTCGTGATGGCGCCCAACAATCAAGCTAGGCCGGCCAAACAAACGATTTAATTATAACACAATACCAGTCCCCAAATGGACAGCCCAAAAAGAATATATGAGTTTAAGAACTCCAATAATATTAATACTGAACGAAAGTACTGACACTCCCAAAGATCCGGAGTCACAAGTCTAGAGCCTCTAACAAAACCCAACAGGAAATAGAGAGTACGATATAGAAGTACTCAAGTCTGAATACAAAATATACAATAACAACTGGAATGAGAGGAGGAGCTAGGCTCTGCGAACGTAGGCAGCTACCTCAGCAACTCGATGTGACAATGTAAACGCCGGAGATGTCCGTCTACTGCTCCTGTGTACCTGAGTCTGCACACAAAAGGTGCAGGGAGTAGGGGTGAGTACTAAGTACTCAGTGAGTAACAAATATATATATATGTAGCTGACAGTAAGAAATCCACAAAATACCACAATATGAAGCTACACTACAGTCCGAATCTCCTACGAACTAGCAACAATGATACAATACAGCTGCCACAGAGTAATTCAACAAATACAGATGCAATGCAATGCACATAACCGCTACGGCGTATAGCCCGATCCAATTTAACGTCGACGGCGCTCACTGGGGGTGTGTACAGACTCCGGAGGGGCTCCTAAAGCCCAAGCGCAATACTACTGCGGCGTGCAGCCCGATCCTCATATCAACCACTGCGGCGTGCAGCCCGATCCCATGCTCAGTCCACAATAAGCAATTAAGTCACAAAATAATTCATTTTCCTTATTTTCAGTTCTCAATTCATAATTTATGAAAAATACTTTAACTTTATTAATTTTGCAAAAGCTGGTGACTTAGCATTTCAAAAGTGTGATTACAATTTCCAGGACTGAGATCAGTGATTTAAGCAATTATAGCTATCACATAAATACTGTCCTCTAAGGACGCTACAGATCGGCACAAGGCCCCAAACAAGGCTTACAGCCCACAAATATAGCAAATACAGTGTATTTCCAACACTAACCACATATTATTCATTCCTGGGATGGACCAAGTCTCAATCCCCAATCACAATCAATCCCGCACCTGCCACGGTGTGCGAGCCACGCCCTATTAGCGTCACAATGTGCTAAGCCGGGGTTTCGAACCCTCAGGCTACAATATACACAAACTACTCACCTTTAGCCGGTCGTCGAATCGTTCGCGATGCCTTTTCCTTTGAATTTCGTTGCCTCGTGTGTAGAATCTAGTCAAATAACAATAATTATATCAATTACGGGTCAAAGAATCATAACCCACTTCAATTCATATGAAATTCTCAACATTATACCAAGTTGGTAAAACCCGACTTTCGGTACGATTCTCGAAAAATTACGAAAGTCACATATTCGGAACCCTCATCTCAATACGAGTCTAAGCATATCAATTTTACCAAAATCGGACTCCATTTGCTCGTTCAAAACCTTGATTTTCTAAAGTTCAAACCTAGGGTTAAATCTTCCATGAATCACCCCAATTCTTCCATTTTCATGATATAATTGCATGATATTATCAATACTAATCTTAATATGAGTTCATAGTTGATTACCTGATGATTTTCCTTGATTTCTTCCTCAAAATCGCCCAAAGTCGCCCTTAAGCCGAGACCCCCAAATGTTAAAATGTTTCTGAAATTTTCTAACTTCTGATACACTTAACTTACAGCGATTTCCGCTTCTGCGGAAATATTTCCGCTCCTACGCGTCCGCTTCTGCGGAGATTGGACCGCTTCTGCGGATAGCTCCGCTTCTGCGGCTAGACGTCCGCTTCTGCGGACTCGCCCAAGCGGCTCCCCTTCCGCTTCTGCGAAGGCCGCTTCTGCGGCTCCCAGTCCGCTTCCGCGCTTCCGCTTCAGCGGCTCCCCTTCCGCTTCTGCGGTCGCCGCTTCTGCGGCTCCTTTCCGCTTCAGCGCACCCGCTCCTGCGCCCATAATTCCGCAGGAGCGGAAACAACAGAGGCAGTGCACAAATTTTCTGCAATTTTCCATATTTCTCCCGATTAACCATCCGAAAACACCCCGAGGCCCCCGGACCTCATTCAAACACACCAACACATCCTAATTCCTTATTCGAACTTGTTCCAATCATAAAAACACCATCCTAAACATCAAAATCATCAATTAACCACGGATTCAAGCCTAAATTTCTTAAAAACTTTCAAAACTAACATTCAACCCAAAACCCGATCAAACGATGTCCGAATGACCTGAAAATTTGCAGACATATCCAAAATCACATAACGAAGCTACAGAAATTGTCGGAATTCCATTCCGACCCCCGATCAAAATATCACCTACCATCCGGTTTTTCGCCAAAATTCAACCTTCGCCAATTCAAGCCTAAAACTACACCGGACCTCCGAATTCAATTCCGATTGTTCTCCTAAGTCATAAATGATCCCCCGGAACTAGTCGAATCATCATAATCCGGTTCCGAGCACTCTAACTCAATAGTCAACTCTTGGTTGACTTTTCATATTCAAGCTTTCTTCAAACATGCTATTTGTTTCATTTTCAATCCAAATCACTCCTAACTCACCCGATATACTCTAATACTGTTTTAAAAGCATAATATATGTAAATGCAAGGTAACGGGGCGATTCTGCCCTATAAAAGCCCATGCTTAAGGTGTCTTGTGCTGCCCACTCATTTGCCAAAGCAATGGCACATATTTTTCCATGCTCAAGCCTTGACATAGACAACCTTATGCCTATATCTTTGCTAATTTCCTTTAGCCCATTTTTGTGGCTGCTAACACACATATACATAGTGTAGTTATCCCAAAACTGTTTTCCTGTTTCAGTTGACATCCCCGATAGGACATGATCCCAATGATCAAAAACGTCTAGGATATGCCTAAAAACGTGTATAGACTTAGCATATAATCATCAACTCTTGGACAAGGGCAGTTGTAACGGCCCAATTGCATAGCATGTGCACACCACACCTGAAAAACACTCCATGTGCGCTGCATGTGTGCATTTCTTAGCCAACTGCTGGACACCCAAGGCTGGCATTACGCCCAGCCTTGGCCTTTGACACTGCTCCGCCCCAATGCCATAGCCACTGCTTGTCGCCCATGACTTTGTCGCGCACCGCTGCCATAACCGTTGGTCATGTCTAAGTTGCACTTACTTTATCAAGTCTACCCTTTGCCAATGTTAATCTGATTTTAGTATCATGTCACCAAGCCATGATGCCCTTCCCTTTGCTAAGTCGTTTGCCCATAAGTAACTTATGTGCCAGCCTGCTCACCTAAGTCATGGCAACATCATATTGCCAAAGCCAATGCCTTGGCACTAAGATGCCCCATCTTAGCGTCGAGGTCTTTCCCGTTTTTCCTTATCAAGCTCCCATCCAGCCCGCCTAATACCGTCAAGGTCTTGGTTGTTGCTTTCACATAGCCCACTCATGTTCTAGTGTAATCCGTCACACCATAGCCTTCAAATAAAAGTGTAGTCCATCACACTTGATCTTGCAACAATTTGTTGCCATTGACAACACCTGCATTGTTTTGCATGTTGATTTCTCCCGTACATAGACCAATGGCAAGGCTATCATATCAAAATCCTTACCACTGCCGCACCACTTACCGATCAGCTTTGTCAAGGATCTAACAGTGGTCATATCTAAAATCTTTTACGCTAATGTTTAGTAAAAGAGTCTAAGTTATATACATATATATTATAGGTGTAGGAAATTTCTATTTTAGAGATCTTATGATATATATAATAACAAGTAATTTTTCATAGCAAATGTAATTTTCTTAGAACGATAAATATATAACTAAATTCTCATAACTTAATAAAATATTAACTTACATAAACGAATACTGTAAATATTTCTTTACATTATTAACGCAGTTTAATTGATCGCCTAAAAAGAATAGAAAAATTAACTCAAACAGCCATTCACCCAACTACTTAAACAATAAATAGTCGGTAGAGGTATAATATGTACATATTTTATGAGTTATATATGAATAGTTATGTAATCAATGCAGAAACTATATATACAACAACAACAACAACAACAAAGTATAATCCCACAAGTGTGGTCTGAGGAGGATAATATGTATGCAGACCTTACCCTTATCTCGAGGGGCAGAGAGGTTGTTTCCAGGAGCTTCTCGGCTCAAGAAAGCAACAAGAGACGATATTTTATTACTATCAATAGCTCATAATAAATTAACATAAAATACATAACATAAAATACATAACATAAAATAATAGCAATATAAGAAATATAGGAAAATGACTAGAAAAAAGTAAACAATAAATATCGATGGCTCTTTATGCAAACATACCTTTAAAATAAGCTACTTACATACTCTCTCCGTTCCAATTTATATGAACATGTTTGACTGGGTACATAGTTTAAGAAAAATGAAACCTTTTAAAATTTTTGGTCCTAAATAATTCAAATTGGGCCCAGAGTATTTGTGTGGTTATAAAAACTTCTCATTGAGGGTAGAATTGTAAGTTTAAGTTAAATTGTTACCAAATTTAAAAAAAGTTCATTTTTTGAAACGGATAAAAAAAAAATAAGTTCACATAAACTGGACGGAGGGAATATTATTCTATTACTTGCAATTTTGTTTTAAATGATATGATAGTAAAAAAATTATATTTTCATTTTATAGATGTTAAACTCAATAAAATAGAACAGTTTTGTTGTTCTTGTCATGTTCTGTGTCAGGTCAATTAATTCCCAATATATAGTTAATACCACAACTCCATCGAAGAGTGAAAGCGACAAATACCACAGTTTACATTTTTGTTTTTTTGGGAGCTAATGTAGTGATCTCAACCCCTTTCTTTATTTTTTACCAGTCCAAGTGTTCCTCTTCCAGCAGTTTCATTGCGTCTCCATCCAAATTAAGCGAGGGTCTAATCGATGGTCAAAGTAAACTCTTATATGGGACAAGTGTACAAAGCACGTCCTATTTGATTAGTAGACTAGCACATACAAAGAGCTGGCAACCGAAATAATGTTGAAAAACACAAAAAATACCAAAATAAACCAAAAAAAAAAAAATACATAATTAACCATTTCGCAGTATAAAACTGCGAAATGTACAAACGTCCGTTTGTACATTTCGCAGTTTTATACTGCGAAACGCATTAAATTTTATTTTTTTTTTAAAAATAGGCGTTAGTGTAAAAGACATTAATTTTTTTTTTTTTAAAATAAGGCATTTCGCAGTTTTATACTGCGAAATGCAATTCGCAGTTTTGTACTGCGAATTGCATTTCGCAGTATAAAACTGCGAAATGCCTAGTCTTGTTATATCCGCCCGCCCCTTCCTTCCTCTCCTCCACTCTCAAACTTCAAATTCTTCCAAATTCCCCTCGGCCCCCCCTCAAATTCCCTTCAAATTTTTGCCAAAATTTTGATTTCGAAGTCCCACCCGTCCCCTTCAAGTGCAATATAAGTGGGAATTGCACTAACGGCCGTTAGTGCAATTCGCAGTTTTATACTGCGAAATAGGATTTTTTATTTTTTTTTTTTAAAAATGGCCGTGTTTTCAAGAGTGGCCTATTTCGCAGTATTGTACTGCGAAATAGGCTATTTCGCAGTACAATACTGCGAAATAAGCTGCAAATGGGCCCACTTTTTAATTAAAAATCATAATTCGTAGTTTTGTAGTGCGAATTTGATTCTCAAAATTTTCTTATTTATAGACGACTGAACTTCGTCAAAACTATATCAACACAAAATTCGGTTTTTCTCTCTTCTCCTTATCAATCCATTATTTATAATGTCTCAAGTTGCCAAAATGAGGGTTTCATTGTATTGGGGGGTGAGGTTATTGTGGATAATAACTCAGTGAGGTATAGCTCTCCTCCACAGTGTCATGTGAAATTGCCGCTTAATATGCAATACAATACTTTGGTATCGTTGTTACGTAAAAAAATGAGTGAGCGGAGGCGTTCGGTTAGCATTAAAGTAACTGGAAGATTTCCTTATTCAGTGACTCCGCATGGGTTTGCTTATTATTCGGAGTTTAACATTGACGATGATGAAAGTCTTAGAGATTTTTGCGGGTTCCGGACGAATATAGAGAATACATTGTAATAAAATTATTAGAAATGTATGTGAAGGTTGAAGACCTTAGTAGTAATGAGGGAGTGCGTATAATTGATAACCCACATTCATCGGATGGTTATTTTGGAGGAGCATTAGGCGGACAGGTTGGAGATGGAAGAGGTTCTCTTGATTTGAATTTGTCACCACAGGCGAATGAGGAGCCAGAAAATAATGTTACTACTTCGTATAATGAAGAAGACTACCGGTAAACTTAAATTTAGTGAAATCTTTTTCTTTATGTTTTATTTGGATTTGTATTTATAGTTGTAATTTTCATAGGGTGTATCGTCCGGAATTGAATTTGACAAATTATGACCACGTCCCTAGTTGGAATTTGCAAAAATCTGCAGTATTGGAGCACGGTGGTCCCTCTGGTAGTTATCAGCAACCTCAAGAAAGCCAGCATGAGACTTCAAGACAATACGAGTTGTAAGTATAGTGATGTAGTGATATGTACATTTAAATTTCAAGAAAATACTATTAGGATACTTAAATTTTTGTTGGTTATATGCAGTGAAAACGAGCTTCTAGAAGCTCCTGGACTAACAAAGTTGCCCGTACACGATGTTTTTACTCGTGACTTAGCAGATGCGCAGAGTCAGGAGGATGATAGTGATTACGATAACAATGCGGATGAGTCTGGTGATGAGACACCCTTCCGTGAGGAGGGCGATGATGTGGAGGATGACGATGAGGAGGAGGAAGTGAATGTGGAGCCTGATTTGACTAGGGAGCATGTTCCTCCTCCTCCCCCGGTCTGTCGAAGAGTGTATGAATCCCACGTGCCTTTTCATGAGAGAAATATTCCATACCTGGATAATTTGCCTGCCAATAGCAGGTAGGTGCGCAAGTAGCTCATCAGTGTACGACATCCAGATGAACTACAACAAATAACAATAAATTAGTATGCAAGGTACAACTACATTTAAAACAACCAACTTTATGTAAATGTTTACCTGTCCAGTATGCAACATATCCAACTGATCCCTAATAAGGGGGAGATTGTGGTGCACATCCACTCCTCGGTAATTCCCCCGCCGGAGAATCCATCTCACAGCTAGCGGGAGGGGCGGATAGTCCTGTGCCGGCAGAGGTGGCTGTAGTGGCATGATACGCTGCCACGCCCAAACCTAACAAAAAATATTGATGTAAATTATGAGTCATTTTAAAATATATAATTTGTGCTTAATTAATTTTGAAAGTATTTTTCACCTGCAGTAGTGGCAAAAAACCACCAATATCAATAGCTGCACCGATGCTAGCCCGGCACATGCTCCTGTAGAGATACGCCAGAACAGCAGATGCCCAACTGTACTGATGCACCTGCTCCATATCCTCCAGAGGCTGGAGAAACCGCATCGATATCTTGTTCCCCGACGTGTTGGGAAACAAGACACACCCAAATAGCATGAGTAATGCCATCCGAGAGAAACGGATAATCCACAGCTCCTCTGTCCCTGCGTGAACTGTGGATGCAACTCCGCCGTGAAATCTCTAATGACGGATATCTGGAGACCACAACCACCAACGTTGCCCTCCGGGTGCAAACCTGTCATCCGTCCCATCGCATCCGCCAGCTGTGCGCGGGTCATCCGTCTCCACTCCTGGGGCAGTGTCAATGCGCGGCCCTCAATGCGCAATCCATACAACACCTGCACATCCTGGAGAGTGATCGTAGCCTCTCCAGTAGGCAAGTGAAATGTATGCGTCTCTGGTCGCCACCGCTCTATCAACGCTGTGATGAGCGACCAGTCAAGCTGCATCCGTCCCAGCTCAAATATGCTGTACAAGCCGGTCTGCTGTAGAAGGTCTACAACTCGTGGATGAAAGGGATGCTGCGCCAAAAACTCCCACAGATCGTCCGGCCTCCTGGGGCGTATAGTCTGAAGAGCTAGCTGGCCCTCCCAAATAAACGATGACCTATGGTCACCCTGCAGTACTAATAATCCTTCTTCCGAAGGTCCAGGGTGTGCAGGTCGACGAGATGCCATGTCGTGTACTATAAATAAGAAAAATTAATTATTACATAGAAAAATTTTATATTTTCATAATTTTGTTAACTTAATTAATTAACTTCAAATTTTTGCCAAAATTTTGATTTCGAAGTCCCACCCGTCCCCTTCAAGTGCAATATAAGTGGGGCCCACCCGAAGATATTGTTGGACACGAATTCGGTAACAAAATTTCAGTTTTACAGCTTTAATTTGAGGTATTTGAATAAATTTTATTTTATAATTTATTAGAAAATATGTTAATGTTGGTATATTTATTGTTTTAGTATTACATTAATATGTTATTGTATATCATGTTAGCGTAGAGCCTGTTAGCATAGAGCCTGTTAGCGTAGAGCCTGTTAGCGTAGAGCCTTGTTGCGTAGAGCCTTATTTAATTTTAGCGTAGTCTTTTAGTATGAAAATATTAAAATTGAGATTTATAATAATTAATCATTAATATGTGGTCCCGGGCCTCAAAAATCAAGCCTGGAACCTTTAAACAACCGTTATATGAAATTATACGTAATTTAATTAATTAAGTTAACAAAATTATGAAAATATTAAAATTGAGATTTATAATAATTAATCATTAATATGTGGTCCCGGGCCTCAAAAATCAAGCCTGGAACCTTTAAACAACCGTTATATGAAATTATACGTAATTTAATTAATTAAGTTAACAAAATTATGAAAATATTAAAATTGAGATTTATAATAATTAATCATTAATATGTGGTCCCGGGCCTCAAAAATCAAGCCCGGAACCTTTAAACAACCGTTATATGAAATTATACGTAATTTAATTAATTAAGTTAACAAAATTATGAAAATATTAAAATTGAGATTTATAATAATTAATCATTAATATGTGGTCCCGGGCCTCAAAAATCAAGCCCGGAACCTTTAAACAACCGTTATATGAAATTATACGTAATTTAATTAATTAAGTTAACAAAATTATGAAAATATTAAAATTGAGATTTATAATAATTAATCATTAATATGTGGTCCCGGGCCTCAAAAATCAAGCCTGGAACCTTTAAACAACCGTTATATGAAATTATACGTAATTTAATTAATTAAGTTAACAAAATTATGAAAATATTAAAATTGATATTTATAATAATTAATCATTAATATGTGGTCCCGGTCCTCAAAAATCAAGCCTGGAACCTTTAAACAACCGTTATATGAAATTATACGTAATTTAATTAATTAAGTTAACAAAATTATGAAAATATTAAAATTGATATTTATAATAATTAATCATTAATATGTGGTCCCGGTCCTCAAAAATCAAGCCCTGGAACCTTTAAACAACCGTTATATGAAATTATACGTAATTTAATTAATTAAGTTAACAAAATTATGAAAATATTAAAATTGAGATTTATAATAATTAATCATTAATATGTGGTCCCGGGCCTCAAAAATCAAGCTTGGAACCTTTAAACAACCGTTATATCAAATTATACGTAATTTAATTAATTAAGTTAACAAAATTATGAAAATATAAAATTTTTCTATGTAATAATTAATTTTTCTTATTTATAGTACACGACATGGCATCTCGTCAACCTGCACACCCTGGACCTATGGCAGCAGGATTATTAGTACTGCAGGGTGACCATAGATCTGAGTCTATTTGGCACGGCCATCTAGCTCTTCAGACTATACGCCCCAGGAGGCCGGACGATCTGTGGGAGTTTTTGGCGCAGCATCCATTTCATCCACGAGTAGTAGACCTTCTACAGCAGACCGGCTTATACAGCATATTTGAGCTGGGACGGATGCAGCTTGACTGGTCGCTCATCACAGCGTTGATAGAGCGGTGGCGACCACAGACGCATACATTTCACCTGCCTACTGGAGAGGCTACGATCACTCTCCAGGATGTGCAGGTGTTGTATGGATTGCGCATTGAGGGCCGCGCATTGACAGTGTCCCAGGAGTGGAGACGGATGACCCGCGCACAGCTAGCGGATGCGATGGCACGGATGACAGGTTTGCACCCGGAGGGCAACGTTGGTGGTAGTGGTCTCCAGATATCCGTCATTAGAGATTTCATGGCGGAGTTGCATCCACAGTTCACGCAGGAGACAGAGGAGCTGTGGATTATCCGTTTCACTCGGATGGCATTACTCATGCTATTTGGGTGTGTCTTGTTTCCCAACACGTCGGGAAACAAGATATCGATGCGGTTTCTCCAGCCTCTAGAGGATATGGAGCAGGTGCATCAGTACAGTTGGGCAGCTGCTGTTCTGGAGTATCTCTACAGGAGCATGTGCCGGGCTAGCATCGGTGCAGCTATTGATATTGGTGGTTTTTTGCCACTACTGCAGGTGAAAAATACTTTCAAAATTAATTAAGCACAAATTATATATTTTAAAATGACTGATAATTTACATCAATATTTTTTGTTAGGTTTGGGCGTGGCAGCGTATCATGCCACTACAGCCACCTCTGCCGGCACAGGACTATCCGCCCCTCCCGCTAGCTGTGAGATGGATTCTCCGGCAGGGGAATTACCGAGGAGTGGATGTGCACCACAATCTCCCCCTTATTAGGGATCAGTTGGATATGTTGCATACTGGACAGGTAAACATTTACATAAAGTTGGTTGTTTTAAATGTAGTTGTACCTTGCATACTAATTTATTGTTATTTGTTGTAGTTCATCTGGATGCCGTACACTGATGAGCTACTTGCGCACCTACCTGCTATTTGCTCGGCAGACCGGCTCATATGGAGCAGCTCCGTCCCATTGATATTCTGGGAATTTGTTGAGTATCATGCGACGGAGCGTGTGCTTCGTCAGTTTGGTCGTCATCAGCCGGTACCGAGTGATCCCTCCTGGGACCCTATTCATTATCAGCGTGACGACCGTCACAACACGAGCCGGGATTACGCAGGGTGGCTGCGTGACCAGGTAGTCCATTGGGAGGAGCGAGCTCAGCGCATCCCGCCACCGCCGACACCGTACCAGGAGGCTAGTATTGCGATTTATGAGGCCTGGTACAGACGTCACACCCGGAAGTATGTCGGGAACCCCATCCACATGGTTGACGGCCGGTACAGACCGTATGCCGGACGACACGAGTCACTGGTATGTTATTTTGACTTATTAATATCATATAATTATGGCATAGAGTAATTTACTTACTAATTGACTTATTTCACAGGTTAGTTGGTTTCACCGGGTCTACCAGGCTAGTGTCGATACCCAGCAGTCTGAAGACAACCCTGGACTGGTTGACTTTGCACAGATGGTTGCCCAGATGTGTCGTATGGGACTGGAAGAGGCGAGGGAGGGCAATAGGTTAGATGATGAGCCCGATTATATGGATGCAGACGCGTACCGGAGGGGTAGGCCAGTCCCCCGTGCAGGGGCTAGGGCTCGCAGGGGACGACGACGACGTGCACGGCGAGGGGGTGTTGAGGAGCCGGTCGACCCACCTGCAGGGTTTGGAGCTGGGGGGTTTGGAGATGAGCAGGAGGGTTATGTGCCTCATCCAGCTGACCCTTCCAGCAGCATGCAGCGGGATTTTATGACATATCCAGCTGACCCTTCCAGCAGCATGCAGCGGGGTTTTATGACGCATCCAGGTGACCCTTCCAGCAGCATGCAGCGGGGTTTTATGACGCATCCAGGTGACCCTTCCAGCAGCATGCCCTCATACGACCCTGGCAGCAGTATGCCCTCATACGACTTTCAGTTGTCATTGCCAGCGACACAGATGACCCCATCCGGACCATTGCAGATTATGGGTACCTTTGACGGGGATGTACACGAGTACTTCGCTGGCACATCTACTGCAGCTGAGCATCGGCCGACCCGTGACGTGGATGGCGGTCGTAGGTTGAGTTATACATCGTCCCCTGCATTTGATGCGGTATGTTTGTATTACTTTTGTTTTTCAATTCTACATTATTTTACTTTCGATGCAATAAATTCATTACATCTGTTTTTATGCAGTCTTCATCTCAGACCATGTTTGACCATACTACATGTGATGATGAGCTGACCATCGATGAATATTCGGAGGACCTCGACGAGACCATTGTGAGAGAAATAATTTGTTAACCATAATAATTTAAATACCTCTCATATTTTATCTAACATTACTTATTTTTTATAGGTTGGTGCCGGCCCAACGGCCTATTCCTCCGACCCTGCAAGTTGTGCTGTAGATGCCGCTGCACATCCTCCCATAAAAAGGCGGCTTGACGATGATGATCCAGATAGTGTGCCAGACCGACAGGGGATGCGGCTTAGGCCAGCAGCAAATTTGAGGCACAAAGCATGCGGCACTCATTGATTTCATTATGTATATACACTTGTGTAAATAATATTTATTCTGAATAAATAAATATTTTTTGATTTCATTAATGTATACATACAAACATAGCATTAATAGTAGAAACAACACTTCCAATTCAAATATAACTAAAGCAATAAATAGAACAATGAGCCAAATATCTATAAACAACACTTCCAATTCAAACATAACTAAAGCAATAAATAGAACAATGAGCCAAATATCTATATATAAAATAGAACACAAACATAACATTCCAATAAAACTTACAACATAATATTCCCATAAAACTTAAAATTGTTCAATACAAACACAAACATACTATTACAGTTAAAATGAAATGACACTTAAACGAGACTAAAATCAAGTAGACGTTCTAGCCACTTAAATTGTTTCGTCTACGAGCTTCCATTTATTCTGCGTTCTAGCCACTTAAATTGTTCTAGCAGTCGTTCTTGTTCGTCTTCTAACTCTTTTACTCTCGCCTTAAGCTCCGCAATTTCCTGTTTATTTTTTTGGTTTTCTCCCATAGCTGATGCCAATTTCCATTTTGCTCTTAGTTTTTTGTTTTTTTCTTCCCTCACCTCGTCCCTGAGTTGTATCCTTCTTATATTGCTATTGTAGTTGCTTTCTGCTTGCGCTAACCACATATTATGCAGATTAAGCATTCGTTCTCTGTAGTTTGCTTGGAGACACTGTTCCTCAGCCCATTCATTGAACTCACACATTGGCTCATTCGGATTTTTGTAGCAATCCATCTGGTTCATGCACATCCAGTAGTGGCGTCCAACATCATCACCTTCCCAACATGTTTGTTGCACACATTTTTTTCCACAATAACACACTGGTGTTCCATATTGAGCCATTTAAAATATTGCACAGTAACACACTTTGAAAATATGAAACGTTCGCAAGAAATATTTGCGCTATGTAAGATTTTAAGCACATGTAATGACGGTAATGAGCCCCGTATTTATAGGCAACATAAACATAAATCGTTATATAATACTACGATTTGCATTTCGTAGTATTAAACTACGAATTACAAAAAAATGCAGCTTTTTCGTAAGAAGTGACAACTTTTGGTAAAGTACGAATTACAAAAAAATGCAGCTTTTTCGTAATAAGTGACAACTTTACATTTCGTAGTATTGAACTACGAATTACATTTCGTAGTATTGAACTACGAATTACATTTCGTAGTATTGAACTACGAATTACATTTCGTAGTATTGAACTACGAATTACTAGGACACTAAAAATCACATAATTTTAAGGTTTTTTCAAATAAAAGGACAAATTTATATTTGTAGTATTGATCTACGAATTACATGGACGAAATGACATAGATATGACTATTCACATGCTGTTCATAACTTCACTTTTCGTATTATTATACACTATTTAAAAGTGCACAACATCACATTAAGAAAATTACAACAACATACGTAATTTGAAGAATAATTTTATTTCAAATGCACAAAAGGTACTACATACATATATTACAACTAATAATACAAAAATAAGGAACTAATGTTATGGTTGATAGTTGGGTACATTGGACGAACTTGCACTTGAAGGACATTTACGGCGGTCATGTCCAGTTTGGGAGCATATGCTACATTTACGTGCATAAACAGACTCACCAACATCCATTTGGTTTGGTATACGTGTTCTCTTTTGTACTCTCAACTTGCGCAAGTACTCCTTGTTACATACCAACTTAAAAGGTTCCGTCGGCCAATAATGCTCAGCACCTAAAGGATGCAACTTCCCACTATACGTGTCTACGTATGCTGCAACACCGTAGTGCCTATCAATGTAGTTTGTTGCCCCATAGCCAACTTGTTGAAAGCACTTCAATGCATGTGGGCACGGCATGTGGTAGATGGTCCATTTCCCACACGAACATAACCTTCTACTTTCATTCACCGTGTGTACATTATTCCCACGGTGTGCACGATTACCTGTCTTAACTTCGAAAACACCTTGTTCATTGTCGTATTGAAGATAAGAATGCCACTGTGCTCGCTTCCTGTACTTTTCGAATCTTTCCATGGGTTTTGGCATAAATTCAACACCTCTATCCAACAATGACGATGCAGTTGCATGCCTTTCAACAAATCTCTCTGCACTCTGTTTGAAAGTCATGCGGACCATGGCAGTGACAGGCAGTCCACGGGCAGATTTCAACAAGCCATTAAATGACTCCGACACATTCGTGGTGAGGGCTCCCCATCGTATGCCACCATCAGCATGCAATGTCCACATTTGAGTGTCATGTTGCATCAACCAACTATAGGCTCGTGGTTCCAACTGCCGGATTGCTTCCATGCACCTATTGAATTTACATAGCTGGTGCTCAGTTGCAGCCATCCACATTAAGTCATGCAACGCCTTGTCATGAAATCTCTTTTGAAAATTGGCCTTTAGGTGCCTCACACAGTAACGGTGGTATGCATGCGGTGCCTGCCATTCAGCCAAGTGACGTACAGAACTTAAAATACCACCATGCCGATCAGAAATTAGACAAATACCCGAACGCTGTTTCACAACGTGTTGCTTCAAGTGGTTCAAGAATCGCGTCCACGTCTCTTCACTTTCGTTCGCACAAATGGCAAAAGCAAGTGGAAATATTTGGCCATTGGCATCTATAGCAACTGCAATCAAAAGCTTAATATCATACTTTCCATAGACATGAGTACCGTCTATGGAAATTACAGGACGACAATGCACAAAACCATCTATTGCTGGTTTAAATGACCAAAATACATAGTTGAATATAAATTCCGGCCTGCCAGGACTTCGCTCGCGCCTCCATTCAACAATAGTACCGGGGTTAAATTGTTGCAGTGCAGCCATGTACCTGGGAAGATTTGAAAAGGACTTATCCCGGTCGCCATAAATTAGTTCAAAGGCACGTTTGCGACCGAGATATGCCTTTCTTTTAGTTATAGTACAACCATACTCCTTGTGGACAGTTGTAATACACTCTTTAATCTTAAATCTAATAGACACTTCCAAAAATGGAACCAAGACAAGAGAAATCAAGTCAACATCCAGGTTGAAGTGGTTCTCATTGAATGTGTCCATTTCACATCTATGATCGCTAATAAATTTACCAATTTTCCACAAACCAGATTTTTTCTTTGTAGCACGAAGCATCCAATGACAGCCCAAGAACCACCGGCGACATACAACCTTGTATTTATCCCTAGTTGACTCATTTATCGTCATCTCACGAGACTCCCTTATGGTATAGATTTTTACAGCCCTAACTAGGCGCGCTTTGTCAGGGAAATACATGCCCTTTGTAACAACACCTGGTCTACATTCATCCCACATCTTCGATCGTAATTCATCATAATCCCTTGTCAATGCATCAACATTAGGCATGGCATGCAAATTATCCAGGTATGGAATATTTCTCTCATGAAAAGGCACGTGGGATTCATTCACTCTTCGACAGACCGGGGGAGGAGGAGGAACATGCTCCCTAGTCAAATCAGGCTCCACATTCACTTCCTCCTCCTCATCGTCATCCTCCACATCATCACCCTCCTCACGGAAGGGTGTCTCATCACCAGACTCATCCGCATTGTTATCGTAATCACTATCATCCTCCTGACTCTGCGCATCTGCTAAGTCACGAGTAAAAACATCGTGTACGGGCAACTTTGTTAGTCCAGGAGCTTCTAGAAGCTCGTTTTCACTGCATATAACCAACAAAAATTTAAGTATCCTAATAGTATTTTCTTGAAATTTAAATGTACATATCACTACATCACTATACTTACAACTCGTATTGTCTTGAAGTCTCATGCTGGCTTTCTTGAGGTTGCTGATAACTACCAGAGGGACCACCGTGCTCCAATACTGCAGATTTTTGCAAATTCCAACTAGGGACGTGGTCATAATTTGTCAAATTCAATTCCGGACGATACACCCTATGAAAATTACAACTATAAATACAAATCCAAATAAAACATAAAGAAAAAGATTTCACTAAATTTAAGTTTACCGGTCGTCTTCTTCATTATACGAAGTAGTAACATTATTTTCTGGCTCCTCATTCGCCTGTGGTGACAAATTCAAATCAAGAGAACCTCTTCCATCTCCAACCTGTCCGCCTAATGCTCCTCCAAAATAACCATCCGATGAATGTGGGTTATCAATTATACGCACTCCCTCATTACTACTAAGGTCTTCAACCTTCACATACATTTCTAATAATTTTATTACAATGTATTCTCTATATTCGTCCGGAACCCGCAAAAAATCTCTAAGACTTTCATCATCGTCAATGTTAAACTCCGAATAATAAGCAAACCCACGCGGAGTCACTGAATAAGGAAATCTTCCGGTTACTTTAATGCTAACCGAACGCCTCCGCTCACTCATTTTTTTACGTAACAACGATACCAAAGTATTGTATTGCATATTAAGCGGCAATTTCACATGACACTGTGGAGGAGAGCTATACCTCACTGAGTTATTATCCACAATAACCTCACCCCCCAATACAATGAAACCCTCATTTTGGCAACTTGAGACATTATAAATAATGGATTGATAAGGAGAAGAGAGAAAAACCGAATTTTGTGTTGATATAGTTTTGACGAAGTTCAGTCGTCTATAAATAAGAAAATTTTGAGAATCAAATTCGCACTACAAAACTACGAATTATGATTTTTAATTAAAAAGTGGGCCCATTTGCAGCCTATTTCGCAGTATTGTACTGCGAAATAGCCTATTTCGCAGTACAATACTGCGAAATAGGCCACCCCAAAAAACACGGCCATTTTTTTAAAAAAAAAATAAAAAATCCTATTTCGCAGTATAAAACTGCGAATTGCACTAACGGCCGTTAGTGCAATTCGCAGTTTTATACTGCGAAATAGGTAATTGTGTATTTTTTTTTTTTTGGTTTATTTTGGTATTTTTTGTTGTTTTGAACATTATTTCAGTTCCGGACCCCACATACAAAACACATTTGACACTTGAAATTACTAAGTGCAGCAAATCACTCAAAGTTCAAATCAAAGGCAAGATAAAGCCACGGACAAGTCTGAAATAATTTATTGCTTTTGACTTGTTTTAAGTAAATTTTAATTTATGTTAAGCACTTTTAACTTTGTCAAACACTAAAAAAACTTAAATACTAATTTGACATGTTTAAAAGTCAATCCAAATACCCTCTAAATCCATTAAAAGCGGTTAGCCGCCACTATGAATTTAAAGGTTATCAATTACCATATCAATCACTATTATTACGTAATCAACTAAAATATATAATTTATTGATAATTAGAAAAAGGGGTTTGACGTCTATATTAATAGAGACAGTTAACATAATTCCAAGTTTCAACAAAATAATCACTTTTTTTTAAAAAAACAACCAGTTGAGTACCAAGCTTTCAAGTAGGATCAATGTACTGCGTGATGATTAATGCATAGATAGTAAACCGCACAAAAGAAAGACGAATGGGTGAAAAGGGAAAAGGATCAAAAGTAGAAACAAAGGGAGATAAAAAATTAAAAGGACAGATGGAGTGCGTCTTGGCCACTTTTTTCAAAACCTGACCTAATTTTGCTATACAATGAAAATGCTCCCTTTATTCAAGTTCCACCCAACATCACCTTCCCCCACCACTTAGCCATGACTCGTCCGTCATTTGTAATGATTTGCTGCTTGTTTTTCTTGTCTTTTCTTTCTCTACACTTTCACTTTTTTCAACCTTTCACCATCAGAACCGAACTAGCTGCCCTAGCATTCATTCTCTTATTTGACTCTTTTATTTGTTGATGCACATACGTAGGTCTCACGATATGGAATTCCCATTGTCGGCTTCGTGATCGTATTTAACATTTTATTTGCTAGGCAAGTCAGTGCATTAGAACAATTTATCCTTTAACAATTTAAAATTTATTAATGAATAAGAACAGTCTCAACTCCACAATCCAAAGTTATAACTACGGAAGCTAAAATCGTAAATATCTTCTAAAAGTCCCTGAATCTACTGTCATGAGTACACAAACTACTTGAATAGTACATTCAAGGGTTTGAAATAACAGTAAACTGCCTGAAAAGAAGATACACAACTAAACAAAAACAGAAAGGGGACTCCAAGAGCTGCAGGCGCTGAGCAGTTATACCTCAAGTTTTCGCACTGTCCGATCCGAGATCTCTAGTAGTCGCTGCTGGGATCGACTCAAAAATCTGCACAGAAGTGCATAGTGTAGTATCAGTACAACCGACCTCATGTACTGGTAAGTAACGACCTATGCTCCACGAAGTCGTGGCGAGGCTAAGGCGGATCACTTACACTACAACCTATATGCAATATAGATAATAATGATAGAATAGTAGAAATATGGAACAGGAAGAAGCAGTCAACTAAAATTATAACTACCGCCTAAGGAAATAAACCAGTATTGTCCAGAATTACTAATCCTTAGCAGTTCAAATGAGAATATCGAAAACCAACACAGCTCAAGAAATGCAACACATAGGTTGTTACGGCACGCAGCCCGATCTCACCAGACAACATAAAATCCTCTCTTATTTTATCGTAACAATATCCACAACAATAAATAATATGTCTATGTTGTGGTGCGCAACCAGATCGCACCATATATCAATATTAGTATCATAATTCACCCTTATTTCACCATATCAATCTACCCTTATTCCAGATGTTGCAGCGTGCAATCCGATCCAACCGAACATGACTAATTCACCCTTATTCCACCATACCCTTATTACACATGCTATGGCGTGCAGCCCGATCCCACTATATCGGTACCAGACACTCAAAGTGCATAGTCAATTCGACAGTTCAAACCACAAAGCCTCTACAAATACCAAACTGAACCAAAAGGAAACCTTATACAATATAAAAATCTACACGAGTAATGCTACACAGTGAGACCAATCTAGTAATGGACAATTAGAAGGTGTAAGTAAGCCAATTAAGAAAATAACAGGGAATCATGAAACTATGGAATTGCTAACATCAATAATAGGAGAAAGTATTAATTAACAAATAGCAGTCAAGCATGAAAAGTATTTAGAGCATATAACAACTAAGATAGAGAAGGAAATATTCAAGGGAAAACAGATAATTCGACGGCGTATAAGCACTCGTCACCTTGCATATACGCCGCTCACATGAAATCACATAGAACATAGTATGAGGATTCCTCATTTCCTCAAGTCAAAGTTAACCCAGACACTTACCTCACCCTGCAGTCAATTCAAAGCTTTACCGGGGCCTTTCCCCTAGAATTCGCCTCCAAACCACTCATATCTAACCACAATTGACTCAATAATATCAAATATTGCTAAAGAAATCAGTTAGAATGCATAAATTTAGAATACCCAAACTTTCCCCAAAAAACATCAAAAATCGACCCCGGGCCAGCTTTGTCAAAAATCGAGGTTCGGACCAAAATTCACTTACCTCATCCCCGAGCCCGATTATGTAATAAATTTGGGGAATACGACCACAATTTGAGGTCTAAATACCAATTTCTCAGAAATTTTTAATCCTACCGAAAACCCCAAATTATACCATAGAAACACTAGATTCTAGGTTAAAACACATGAAATGTAATGGGTAGTTGAAAGAAAGTAAGTTAAAATCACGTACCAACAAATTGGGGAAGAAAATCTTATGGGAAATCACATCTAGGTCTTCTAGGTTAGAGATTTAGAAAGAAAGGCAAATATTGTAGACACGTAATTTTTGACTATCCCCGAAATTTTACCCGTTTTAGCGTAGAATATTTAATTTAGGTCTTATATAGCTATTTACACTAATTTTAACTCTTTTATATTATTTTTATCATAAAATTCAAAATACAAAAATAGTTAGATTTTATTTTCAAGAATATTAGTGTTTTGGGTAGTAATGTTATTTGATTTTACAACTTGTTAAGCTTTTCTTATCCAAATTAGGCCAATTTTTAAAATTTTCCTTAGCCCACTATCCCAAAAGCCCAATTATCAAGACTAAAACCCTAACCCTTCACACCTTCTACAATAACAACATAACAATACTACACTCCACTAGCTACACTAGAACCCCAGCCGCCCACCCCTCATCATCTTCCACAACATAACAAAAAAACCCTAACCTAGAAAACTAAGGGCCGCCGCCCATCCACAGATCTTCTTCATGAACAAAAAAAAAGAGTCTCTAGCTGAAAACTAACCTACTGCCGCCTACCCCCATTCCCCCAGGACCCCCCCAAGCCGCAACAGAGGAGAAAGACCCCAGCCGTTCACGCCCATAGAGAACCCTGGCCGCAACTGGAGAAGAATAGTGCAGCAGCCGCCGCCGCCTTTCCATCTTAAATCAGCCGCCGTCGCACCACTAGCAGCCATCCCTTTCTTCATAAACCAAACACAGTCTCCGCGGCTGCTCTCCAACGACCCTTAACCTCCACCTCACTCACGACCTCCACAACTGGACGGAATCCGGTGACCAGTAGAGCCGCTGACACGCTCAACACACCCTCTCCCCAGTTGTCCACCTCTCTTACACAAAGAACCGCCGCTAGCCGTAGCCTGCTACAAGATTGTGATCGATATTTCTTGCTGCTCAGCAAATCTTTGTTTTCTTCTTCTTTATTAAACTCCCAAAGTGATTCAAAACTGGTTGGTTTCTCAAAACAAGCAAAGTTTCCGGTGAACTTTTCGATTCTTCGAGGTGTCCGTTCGCAGCTCTTGTTCAGTAACATTTCTGGTCCGGTTGAGGTCCGTCTCTTTCCATATATTTTCATCTTTCAGTAATCAATAGATTTTCTTATACTCCAATAGCTTTGAATAAGAATTGATCTGTTTTATCTTGATTGGTTTTCTTGCCACTTTGTTTAATTTACTCTTTGAATTATGTTTTACAAATATGTCCTATAGATTAAAAATGAAGATAAATAATTAAGTTGATTGGATGTGGTGACATATTGAATTAATTGGGATTTTGAGGTTTGGGGTATTAAAGAACAAAATATGGGTTTGCATTCCCAAGACAAATCAGTAGCCAAGAACTATATTTGTAAAGATTTGAAATTTGGAGGATTTGTTTTTTGTTTCGATTTATTAATTTAACGTTAGAAGCATCATTTGGTCGTCTAACAGTTGGGTAGGCAAGCTTTAGGATTTGTTTGTTCCAATGCGAGAGGTCGTTCCCGTAGTTATATTTATCCGGGGAATGCCCCGAAGGTATTTGTACATATTATTATCCGGGGTATGCCCCGAAGAACTATGTAAATATTTCGAAGGCCTTCACAAGCATGGTAAAAAGTCTAGTATAGGTTAGCTTAGAATTTTCCTTTCTTTTACTTTTCATTTTCCTTTATTAGGTGGGGACGACCTCGAGCCTCATATGTGTTTATTTTGCTTTTTGTCTGTTTTACCTCAATTTGAATGTTTTGAAAGCCAACTTGATCGAGTACGCAACCGTGACCTTCACGGGACTTGGGGAGTGCCTAACACCTTCTCCCCGAGTCAAATGAACCCCCTTACCCGAATCTCTGGTGCAGACTTAGTTTTAAAGTCTAAAGTGTTTTAAAGGAAAATTATTTTAAAAACGGTGGCCTGGCACACCGAAATCAATTGTCAGGTGGCGACTCTAAGTTAATTCCTTTTAAACACAAATTTTTGTCACTTTCAATTGTCAGGTGGCGACTCTAAATTCTTTTTATTTATTTAAAGAGGGTTTAGTGGAAAGGTTTGTTTTTGATAAAAAAAAAGGGGTGTGACATCTCTGGCGACTCTGCTGGGGACAATGCGGGTTCGAGCTAGTACTTGATTTTGTTGGCTTTTGGAATATTTGGTTGAGGTTTTTATGTTTTTTCATTATCTTTACTTGATTTTTATTATGTTTTGATATTTTGTTATTTGCTAATTGATTATTTGTTTACAGTTTTGCTTTATTTGTTTATTGCTTCATAACTGTCATCATATGCATTACCCAGTCAATTTTTTCTGCAACACGTCTCGGAGCACGCGTCGCGTGCACGAACCCTTTGTTGAGTCACCCTTAATTTAGGAGGGGGGCCGTCGGACGTATGGAGTGGGTGGAAAGCTTAAGCAGCCACCATCGACCATACGCTCCCCCGAATCGCCTTGTTAGTGACCCCAAACTTAGGTCAGCCTTTAGGTCATTTTTGCATCATGTCATTTAGACCTAGCAGGGCTCGGTCCCAGGTACCGTGTCCCTTTGTAGGAAACTTGTCCAAATTTGGTCAAAATGGGCCCGTGGCCCAAAATGACATGTAATCATCCTATGTGCTAAATGTCGCATCTTTGAGGGTAAAAAGGTTATTTGGCGGACCGATGTTCGGAAAGAAGGATGAAAAAATGAAGAAAATAGGGTCCGGATGCATTTTCCTTTCACAACTTTACAAGAAAAATCCAAAAAAAAGAAGAAAAAGAAAATTCAAAAAGATTTTACACTTTTTCTTTATTTTTCAAAAATTCAAAAAAAATTGAAAATGAAAAATCCAAAAAGATTTTACATTTTTTATTATTTTCAAAAAAATTGAAAATGAAAAATCCAAAAAATATTTTACACTTTTTCATTATTTTTCAAAAATTCAAAAAAAAAAAAATTGAAAATGAAAAATCCAAAAAGATTTCACATTTTTCCATCCTTTTCAAAAGATAAAATATAGCTTTTTACAAATTAATTGCATCTTCCCGAACTACGCGAACCTGATTCTCGTCTCTCGGGGCGAGATAGTAGGCAACCCATATAGGGTCCGGTCATCCTAGTAAGTCCTAGGTTCTTGGCTTTGCGGGGTCTTAGCCAAATCTTGCATGTATAGCCACTTTTGGCCACATCGGCCATTCTTGCAAAATGGGGTTATTTTCGCAAAAGTGGTTCAATTATTCATATATTAGGATTTTGAGTCTACAACTAGGAGTCATATTTCTTTAGGGTCCGTCCTTTTTGAATTTGCATCTTTAGCCACTTTTGGCCATATCGGCCACTTTTGCAAAATGAGTTATTTCTTTAAATTAATTTTTGGGCCATGATCATTAAGAGTTAAATCCGTATAAGCATTAGAATAGTAGTTTCATATAAGAGTAGTCATATTTGTTAAGTTTGCACTAATAGCCATCATTGACCATATGGGTTAATTTTCAAAAAATAGCTCAATCGTGTCTTGCATGTGTCCAATAGAAGGTGTCGTGGTGTCTCTTAATGTCTTGAGTCACTGATTCACTTGATCTTACTTTTTCCATTCAGGTATGGAGCGATTTGCTAGAATTTGAGCATGATATATCTCAGGACCATTCTAGTCAAAGACCATTGCATGCACGAGCTGCTTGAAGAAACTTTTTAATTTTTTTAGTCTATTTTATGATTGTCTTTTAATTTTTAGTCTTGTACAGTCGTATTGAGTCTGTTAGTCTAGTTAAGATTGTCGAGTCTCTTGTTATAGTACTTCCTGTTTTGTATTTGAAAAACCAAAAAAATTTATAAATGAAAAATTCCAAAAAGATTTTTGTTTCTTAGTTTATTTTATCCATTACTTTTCAAGAACTACGCTTGATCTGATTCATGAGGGGCATGATACGTAGGCAACCTACATAGGGTTCGATCGAATCATTTTTCTGAAAACTAAAAAAGAAAAAAAAAGGAAAAAAAAAGAAAAAGAAGAAAAATAGAATGAATTGTGGATGTGAGGAAGGAGAAGAAAGAACAGAGTGACAACTAAAGAGAAAAAGAAAGGAAGGAAAACGGGAAAGCCAAGAAGTGCTAGAAATGAAAGAAAGGAGAAGGTTGAAATGAACAAAGTGGGGATGATGCCAAATGACCTTCGTACCCTCGAAGCCATTTTAGAACCGTTAATTGTTGCTAGGGGCATTACACGTAATGTGATATTTCTATTTGATAAATGTCCTAACGCTAACATGTTGGCTTTGTTTTGCTCCTCTTTGTTACTTCCATTGTTATCATTGAAGAGGGTGGTTAGTTTGTGGTACTTTGACAATTCATCCATACAACACAATGTCAAAAAGCAAGGAAGCCATGGCTGGCAAAGACTTGGACATAAGAGTTGTTGACCCACCGAGGGAGTTTATGGAGTCAGAGTCTGAATTGAAAGATGAGGTCCAAGGTTGAAACAACAGATGCAGAAATGTATCATGCCTGGATTAAGAAACATCCTCCACCTTCATTCCCTACCAACTATACAGAAAATCATGCCTCCATTCCACAACCATCACAAGTCCAGGTCCCTACTACCGTTGACCTTTCCCCACAACACGCACCACGCTTCACCCCTTACCACAATTACCTTGGCGCTTCCTCCCAAACTTTGCATGCTCCACCAGTCAAAACAACCGCATTCCCAGCTCCAGACACCCAAGACATTGCACAGAATCCTTTACCTGCACATGATGATGCAAACTTTGTGGGAAAGATGCATGGTGAATGAGAATCCTCTTGGGAAGTTGCTGGCTGAAGTTCATCATGTTGAAATTGGAGAAGGTCCCGATAATTTTGATGTACAATCTAGTGGTTAATATGTTGAACTTGGTAATTGGAAAGACACTCCTTTCTTGGTTGGCCAGGGAGGAGTTTTGGTGGTTTATTTTATCGTCATTTCTGCTTGTCCGGGTTATTTCGGGGTTGTAATCCAGATATTATCTTGTGGCTCAAACTCTTCTTCTTCTCATTTTGTCTAGTTTGTTTAGTTGTTGTAACTCGTCTAATGTTCTTTAGGATTGTTCCAAGGTTGCAACCCATGTCTGTTTTGCTCGTTTTTTTCAAACCCTGTTCACCATCTGTCTAATGCAATCTCATGTTCTCTATTAGTTTTGGTCAGTTTTTGTTTAGGTTACTTTTTCTCTTATAGTTCTTTTCATCCTAACTCAAGTGACATGACATGCACACATAATTCTCAGCCTGATCTTAAAAGCTAGTCTGATCATGAAGCAATGGCACATTTTTGAACATGACAAAAGAGGCATTTGAGGAAACAAGTAAAGATTCACGCATCCTGAGATAAATTAGAGCTTGAATTGAGTGAAACTGAGGCAGTAAGTCTGGGAATCAAGAGGTTGATAAGAGCATACAATAAGGAATTGTTTCTCAAGAAGTTTGAGGTAAATCAGTCAGTGCTGAAATACATTTTTCCACAGCAAGGTAAGGCTGAACCAAGTTTGTTTTGAAATGGCAAGGATCACTCATTGGGACAAAGGTATTGTCTATCGGCACTTTCTGTTTGTGATGATGCCATCAATAGATACTGTGCATGATTTCTTTGTTTATCTTCAACTGCACACTTGTACTTGGCATTCTCAAAGTTTGGTATGACGAAGGCTTTTTATTCTCTACCCAAACACTTTTATCCTTTGCTACCCATTTTGAGCCCTGATATTTTTGTTTCGTACCCCTCTTTTGGAATCAGAAATAGAGTTAGGACCTAGAATAATAAAAAAAAGAAAAAAAAAGAAAAAGATGAAAAAAGAGGAAAAGAGAAAAAGAAAAAAAAAGAAAAGAAAAAAAGAAAAAAGAAAAAATAGTAACAAAAAGTAGTCTTTTGAACTACGTTCGACCTGATTCTTGTCACCACAAGATACGTAGGCAGCCTTATGGTTCGGTCGCACTAAATAAAATATTTCATAATCCCCTGAAATCAATACTGGGGCAGATTTTCAAAGAAATCCCATCAAAGAAAAATCCAAAAAAAATTCCCCAAACTTCATGAAACTGGGGCAGAAGTTTTAATTTTTGCCAAAAGACCTGATTCCGAAAGTTGTAAGTTTGAACCCTTTCATCTTGAATTATTTTGAGCCTTCATGCTACCCTTTCTTTCTAACCCTGTCCAAAAGCCTACATTACGGTCCAAAGAAAGACCTTCCGACCAATCATTGAGGATGCCATATCAAGTGTTGGTGAAAGTATGATCTCCCTGCATCATGGGTAATACCTTCGTTCTCAGAACAATGAGAGAAAATGATAAAATGAGAGAGTCTTATCGGTGAAAACCCTCAGGGGCACCGTAAGGCGACGGTGAGTTGAGACAAAGTGCAAAATGAGAGAGGCTTGATGGTGAAAACCCTCCAGGGCACTACAAGTCGACTGAGGATTGTGAGTCAAATGGGACAATTGAAGCGCTGAAGCCCAGTTTCACAGCGAAGAGGTACAACAAGAGTTGAATATTAGACTTGCTTGAGAGATTAGGGCACTTGGTCCAAAAGTGCATGTCATGGTCATTAGAGTTGGTATCCACATCTGATAAGTTTCAACTTTGTAATTTTCTTGTCAAGTATCATCTCTTTCCCTTGTCCCTTATTTTGTTCCTCTCGTTTTGTTAGAGTCCGTTCTTGAGTCTGTTTGGTCAGAACAAGTGAGAAATGGCTTTAAAATTTGCCACCAGCTTTCCAATTGCACGAAGCTGAATTTGGCCATGCACATCAGAATTACATGATTTAGAGTGAGAAGTATGTTGATAACCGAGGTTCAGGCAGTTGAGTGGATCTTGAATTTTGAGAGAATACAAAGATTCAATAAAAACACAATGAACAAGTGAATGTGAGAGATTCAAGTCAAAGGTTTTGTGGTCTAATTCCAATCAAAAGGTCAAACAACTCCTTGCTAGCCTGAAGCATCTAATCAAGATAAAACATGGCAGTGGCGGAAGTAGACGCTCAACAATGATGCCACAAACTAACCACCACATTTTCAAACTAACAAGATTTTATTTGTCTGAAGCAGGAGCAAGAAATTTTTTTAAGTCCACAAGTACCTCCTATGGGAAAAGCATTGTTCATGGAGCAAAATTAAATTCAGAATCATCCAAGATGGGAGCGTGGCTCATGGGATTTTAATTTTCAGGACCCTCCTGGATAATGGGATTTTAATTTTTAGTTTTCAGGACCCTCCTGGATAATGGGATTTAATTTTTAGTTTTCAGGACCCTCCTGGATAATGGGATTTAATTTTTAGTTTTCAGAACCCTCCTGAATAATGGGATTTAATTTTAAGTTTTCAGGACCCTCCTGGATAATGGGATTTAATTTTAAGTTTTCAGGACCCTCCTGGATAATGGGATTTAATTTTAAGTTTCAGGACCCTCCTGGATAATGGGATTTAATTTTAAGTTTTCAGGACCCTCCGGATAATGGGATTTAATTTTAAGTTTTCAGGACCCTCCTGGATAATGGGATTTAATTTTAAGTTTTCAGGACCTCCTGGATAATGGGATTTAATTTTAAGTTTTCAGGACCCTCCTGGATAATGGGATTTAATTTTAAGTTTTCAGGACCCTCCTGGATAATGGGATTTAGTTTTCGAATTTTCAGGACCTTCCTGGATAATGAGATTTAGTTTTAGAATTCTTAGGACCCTCCTGGATAATGGGATTTAATTTTAGAATTTTCAGGACCCGCCTGGATAATGGGATTTAATTTTGGAATTCTCAGGACCCTCCTGGATAATGGGATTTAATTTTAGAATTTTGAGAGCTTTGTAGGTAGCATGATCCAATTAACATTCACATTTATGCCCCAATCCCAAACTGGGGCAGAAAAATTTCTTTTGTTTTGTCTGTTTTGTTGTAATGTCAGGCGTCCACCTGGACAATGAGGGAAATCATTTCAGAAATCAGTTCATGCTAGAAGTAGCAGAAGCTCGCGGCAAGAATGCGAGTCAATAATCCAAGGTGATCAACATAAGGAATTTCAATCCAGAATAGAAAAGAAAAAAAGAAAAAGAAAAGGGAGGTGAGTCCAAAATGCAGGAAATGGAGGTGAGTCCAAAATGCAGAGGCCGAGACAAGAGGTGGATCGCTCAAGACATGACTAAAGTCACAAGCATTGTATGTCCGATTTTGATCCGAAAAGAAGAAGAAAAACGAGCTAACACCCGCATCTAGCGAGCATCAAGGTTCAGATCTGAAGTCTGCATGAAGAACCATTCAAGAATCAAGATCAAGCTTCAAAAGACTTATAGATAGGAATCTTGTAACTCATAGTTGATCGGTTTAGTTAGCCTTTTTCATTTTCTGATTTTGATGTAATGGCTGGAACCGCGGATTGGAACCTCGACGACACTCGACTCGACTCTCCACCTCGGTACACTCTATCGTCTCATTCACTTCTGAACTACACGTGGCATGATTCCTCTATAGCCGAGGATATGTAGGCAGCTCAGATACCAGAGCTCGGTCACATTCTCTTTTCTTCTAGTTGGTCTTTTAAATAAGGGTCAGGTCAAAAATCTTGTCTAGTCAGTCTTTGTCTGAAAATACTTTGTATTTTCAGTCAAAGAGGGGCAGCTGTAGACACGTAATTTTTGACTATCCCCGAAATTTTACCTGTTTTAGTGTAGAATATTTAATTTAGGTCTTATATAGCTATTTACACTAATTTTAACTCTTTTATATTATTTTTATCATAAAATTCAAAATACAAAAATAGTTAGATTTTATTTTCAAGAATATTAGTGTTTTGGGTAGTAATGTTATTTGATTTTACAACTTGTTAAGCTTTTCTTATCCTAATTAGGCCAATTTTTAAAATTTTCCTTAGCCCACTATCCCAAAAGCCCAATTATCAAGACTAAAACCCTAACCCTTCACACCTTCTACAATAACAACATAACAATACTACACTCCACTAGCTACACTAGAACCCCAGCCGCCCACCCCTCATCATCTTCCACAACATAACAAAAAAACCCTAACCTAGAAAACTAAGGGCCGCCGCCCATCCACATATCTTCTTCATGAACAAAAAAAAAGAGTCTCTAGCTGAAAACTAACCTACTGCCGCCTACCCCCATTCCCCCAGGAGACCCCCCCAAGCCGCAACAGAGGAGAAATACCCCAGCCGTTCACGCCCATAGAGAACCCTGGCCGCAACTGGAGAAGAATAGTGCAGCAGCCGCCGCCGCCTCTCCATCTTAAATCAGCCGCCGTCGCACCACCAGCAGCCATCCCTTTCTTCATCAACCAAAACACAGTCTCCGCGGCTGCTCTCCAACGACCCTTAACCTCCACCTCACTCACGACCTCCACAACTGGACGGAATCCGGTGACCAGTAGAGCCGCTGACACGCTCAACACACCCTCTCCCCAGTTGTCCACCTCTCTTACACAAAGAACCGCCGCTAGCCGCAGCCTGCTACAAGATTGTGATCGATATTTCTTGCTGCTCAGCAAATCTTTGTTTTCTTCTTTATTAAACTCCCAAAGTGATTCAAAACTGGTTGGTTTCTCAAAACGAGCAAAGTTTTCGGTGAACTTTTCGATTCTTCGAGGTGTCCGTTCGCGGCTCTTGTTCAGTAACATTTCTGGTCCGGTTGAGGTCCGCCTCTTTCCATATGTTTTCATCTTTCAGTAATCAATTGATTTGCTTATACTCCAATAGCTTTGAATAAGAATTGATCTGTTTTATCTTGATTGGTTTTCTTGCCACTTTGTTTAATTTACTCTTTGAATTATGTTTTACAAATATGTCCTATAGATTAAAAATGAAGATAAATAATTAAGTTGATTGGAGGTGGTGACATATTGAATTAATTGGGATTTTGAGGTTTGGGGTATTAAAGAACAAAATATGGGTTTGCATTCCCAAGACAAATCAGTAGGCAAGAACTATATTTGTAACGATTTGAAATTTGGAGGATTTTTTTTTTGTTTCGATTTATTAATTTAACGTTAGAAGCATCATTTGGTCGTCTAACACTTGGGTAGGCAAGCTTTAGGATTTGTTTGTTCCGATGCGAGAGGTCGTTCCCGTAGTTATATTTATCCGGGGAATGCCCCGAAGGTATTTGTACATATTATTATCCGGGGTATGCCCCGAAGAACTATGTAAATATTTCGAAGGCCTTCACAAGCATGGTAAAAAGTCTAGTATAGGTTAGCTTAGAATTTTCCTTTCTTTTACTTTTCATTTTCCTTTATTAGGTGGGGACGACCTCGAGCCTCATATGTGTTTATTTTGCTTTTTGTGTGTTTTACCTCAATTTGAATGTTTTGAAAGCCAACTTGATCGAGTACGCAACCGTGACCTTCACGGGACTTGGGGAGTGCCTAACACCTTCTCCCCGAGTCAAATGAACCCCCTTACCCGAATCTCTGGTGCAGACTTAGTTTTAAAGTCTAAAGTGTTTTAAAGGAAAATTATCTTAAAAACGGTGGCCTGGCATACCGAAATCAATTGTCAGGTGGCGACTCTGAGTTAATTCCTTTTAAACACAAATTTTTGTCACTTTCAAAATTGAAAATCCTTTTCAAGCTTTTTTTACTAAATTCTTTTTATTTATTTAAAGAGGGTTTAGTGGAAAGGTTTGTTTTTGGTAAAAAAAGGGGTGTGACAAATATCTCATAATGGGATTGTTTTTAATAACTAGGCGTCAAGTACTCATCGCGTTCGCGCCAATTCTGATATGTTCCCGAAGAGTAGAGTCTACTAGGCTTACACGATCGTGAGTTCCTCTTCACGTTCGCGAAGCCTTCGTGTTCATGATCCTGTATTCGCGTTCACGATTAAGATATGATTGGCCCTTGAGCCATGTCCCTAAAGCTACGCGTTCACGATGATTTAGTCACATTCACGAAGGGTAAGGCCGCATCGATCCGCGTTCGCGACCCGGCCTTTGTCTTGGCGAAGAAGAAAACCTTCCCCAACACAATTCACTCTTCGCGTTCGCGAGAGTACCTACGCGTTGGCGAGAAGAATAACTTCCATAACCTAGTTCACTCTTTGCGTTCGCGAGAGTACCTTCGCGAAAGCGAAGAGCACACCAGATATCACGTGAAGCAAAACACCAGATTTTTTTAAGTTCCAAATCACTCTTTAGCCTATCTGAAACTCACCCGAGCCCTTGGGGCTCCAAACATAACATGCACATAAGTCCAAAAATATCATACGAACTTGCTCGCACAATCAAATCGCCAAAATAACACCTAGAAACTACAAATTGAACACCAAATCAAATGAAAGTTTCAAGAAAACTTCTATTTTCACAACCGAACATCCGAATCGCGTCAAACTAACTCCATTTCTCACCAAATTTCGCAGACAATTCATAAATATAATAATGGACCTATACTGGGCTCCTAAACAAAATACGGACCAGGTATCAACAAGACCAATCATCAGTAAATTCTTAAAATCATTAGACTTTCAAACATTTAATATTTCATCAAAATTCCATATCTCGAGCTAGAGACCTCGGAATTCAATTCTGGGCATACACCCAGATCCCAGATTATGATATGGACCTATTGGGACCATCAAAATACGAATCCGGGTCTGTTTACTCAAAATGTTGATCGAAGTCAGTTCTGTCACACCTCCTTTTTCCACCGGCGCACGCGTAAAATATGTAAATGTGCCACTGTTTAATACTACACCCCGAGAAGGAATATAATAATAATCAGTGAAGGAGTTTTTCCACTTAAAGGACAGTCGGAACGGGATCAATTTGTTTAATTTTTTCAGAGTCGCCACTTGGAAAAATAATGGTGTCCCAAGTCACTGGTTTAATCCCGAACCGAGGAAATTTATGACTCTGTAATACAGTCTGCGAAACTAGAAACCTGGATAAGGAATTCTGTTAACCCGGGAGAAGGTGTTAGGCACTCCCGAATTCCGTGGTTCTAGCACGGTCGCTCAACTGCAATTTTTGCTTTTATTTGAATTCTTTATATATTTTAACTATGTGCTTTTAATGTTCCGCTTTTCGATTTTAGAAGAATTGCGACGTCACGAAAATACATTTCGAGTCATACCGCAACCAGTACGCCTATGACTTTTGGTGTATTTCGGCTTTGCCGAGATTTGGATTTGAGTCGCACCAAGTGCACACTCGTTCAATGGAAAGTACATTAACATCGTGCCCTAAATAACGTCTATCGGCTTTTAACTTTTGGGAAAGACCATGAAATTTACTAAACGGTCCTTCCAAGTCTAAGATTTTCATAACAATTTATTTGAGGGCCCCGCAATTGTATATTTTGTTTGGCGAGGCTCGTCTCATTATTTTATTTAAGGTCAATCCTAACATGACTATGATTTTCTATGATTTATCTCTAATAATAAAAGAAAGGTCCTAATTACTTTGTTATTTTTTACCTAACTCTTACATTATTGCATAGTTTTTTGATTTACAGTAATTTGGGCCTGTTAAAGACATGTTAGAGCCCATTACCTTATTATAGTCATCTGTTTACACCATAATTTCAGTCATTTGTATGACTGATTCACATTAAAAGGACGTGATTCCATTGAGCAAATCTTCATTTTAGCAAAAAAAAATCGTGATTCCTCTAAAACACTGAACGAAACTCCACTTTTGCAAACAGTTTATATAATCTGTATATTGTTATTAAATTAAACTAACTATCGCAATTAACTAATATACTAAAGTGATTCTCAAATTACTATTTTAAACATAATCGCTGCTTCCAAGCCTAATGCTACACTTTCGATTAAACCTTTCTTAACAACTAAACCATATTTGAGATGTTCTAAATGAGCTAACAAATTTAATATGAAATACATCTGAACAACTTCATCAAATACAACCAAACTTATTTATATACTATCAATTTAAATAATTGTTGAACTATAAACCAGTAATTAACTAGCAGGCTAATACCGTATCTATTTTAAAAGTCCAATTATGACTTGCAATTAGAAATCGGTCTTTGAAATCTACTACATATAATCTGCTTATTTTTTATGTACAAAAGAAAACTAAGAGAAAATAGGAAAGAGAAGATTGCAGCAACATAGCTTCAAAACAACTTTCATTTCCATAAGCTTTGGAGATTTACAAGATGTGTACCTGGTTTTGAAAGGAATGGGAAAATGGCAAATCAATAGGGCGGTGAAAATACAGCAACAACAACAGTAACAACCAACAGTAGCTTCAACACCTCAATCCCGAAAATCCCAGCAATACGGAGAAAAACAAAAACCAATAAAAAATAGAAGAGAAAAATATATTCCAGATTTTCTCTTTGTTTTGTCTTTCTAGCTTTGAACTCTTTTCAATTCTCAAAAGAAACTCTCAAAAGAAACTCTCAAAAATTGAAATTTCGCCGTGTATACTTCTGTGTCCAGAATGTATATCGAGTGTATACTACAGCAGGGAATTTTTTTATTTTTACTTCTCTTCCTATTTTTCCTCTCTTTTTCCCCCTTTTTCATAAATCTTCTCTTCTATTTATAGGCAAGAATTTCGAAAATTTTCAGATTTTTTATTAAAAAGAAAATATTTTTTTAATTTAAAGAAAACCCACTAATCCATGTTTTCCTCTCCTTGTTTTCTTCCTTGATTTCCTTGCCCCCCACTACTTTATGTCATGTAATTATGATTATTTTTTGCTAAAAAAATCTGAAATTTTCTTCTTGGGCCAAGGGGTTTTGGGTTGGGTAAGGGTTCTTAGGATTGGGCTTGTAACTTAATTTGTAAGATGGCCCAATCCAAATTTTTTCCATTTTGTTCTTCTCCATTATTCAACTTCCTAATTAATAAAGCCCAAAATACTAAGATTAATTTATAAAAACTAAAATTATCTTGAAATACTAATCTCATAATAATAATTGTCACCTAATTTTAAATGGTAATTAAAATACAATCACACAATTTGGACATTAAAGGCTAAAATGCAAAAAATGCCTATTTTTGTGATTTTCATTTTTGTAAGATAAAATTAATTACTCCTAATTGTAGAATTAAATCCTAAATGCAAATGCGATATATATATATATATATATATATATATATATATATATATATATATATATATATATATATAAATGCGATATATATATATATATATATATATATATATATATATATATATATATTGTCATTATTTTTTAAAAATGACACTAAATTCACAACAATTGCAAACAACACAAAACTCTTTTATTTTGAATTTTTGGGAGTAATTCTCATATAGGGCAAAAATCACGTGCTCACAGCTGCCCCTCTTTGCGCGTAAACACGAAGAGTTTCTGTGCAAAGACAAGTGAGCGGATACGAGCGATTTTTGCCCGTTTGAGCACTCCGTGAGAAGCATTTTTTTTATTTATTTTTTTTTTCAAAATTTTGACCGAACCTTTGCTTCAAGAGGTTTCCTACATATCCCTGGCTAAAAGGGAATCAGGTCAATGTAGTTCGGAAAATTTTGGTAGCTGGGACTACCAATGAAACTGCGATTTTTGCTGTTACTGTTGCTGCTGTTGCGGTTACTGCTTGCTGACCTCCTTATTACACCGGGGGGGTAAAATGTAAAATGAAGAAGCTATTCTAAGCTATGATCCTACAATTACAATTGTTCCTAATCTAGCTTTTGCTCTTCTTCCCTTTCCGGTGATGCAGAATCTTCCTTTTTTGTTGATTTTCTTGTTTTTTCTTGATGACTCTCTTTTTTGTTGATTTTCTTGTTTTTTTCTTGATCTCGAGCTGAACCTGCTCAAAACAAAACAACAAACTACCTCTTTTTTTTCTTTTTCTGCCCCAGTGTGGGCTTTTAAATATATAAACCATGATGATGCAGAAAATATTCCCGTATTTGAAGGTGGGCGCCTAACAGAAATTTAAACGTGCAATGCGATGCAGAAAGTATTACCGTATTTGAAGGTGGGCGCCCAATAGAATTTAAACGTGCAATGCGAATGCAGAAAATATTCCCGTATTTGAAGGTGGGCGCCTAACGTGCAATGCGAATGCAGAAAATATTCCCGTATTTGAAGGTGGGCGCCTAACGGAAAATTAAACGTGCAATGCGAATGCGAAAATATTCCCGTATTTGAAGGTGGGCGCCTAACGAAATTAAACGTGCAATGCGATGCGCAGAAAATATTCCCGTATTTGAAGGTGGGCGCCTAACGGAATTTAAACGTGCAATGCGAATGCAGAAAATATTTCCGTATTTGAAGGTGGGCGCCTAACGTAAATTAAACGTGCAATGCGAATGCAGAAAAATATTCCGTATTTGAAGGTGGGCGCCTAACGAAATTAAACGTGCAATGCGAATGCGGAAAATATTCCCGTATTAGAAGGTGGGCGCCTAACCAGAATTTAAACGTGCAATGTGAATGCAGAAAATATTCCCGTATTTGAAGGTGGGCGCCTAACGTAAATGAAACGTGAATTTAAACGTGAAAATATTCCCGTATTCGAAGGTGGGCACCTAACGAAATTTAAACGTGCAATGTGATGCAAAAATATTCCCGTATTCGAAGGTGGGCACCTAACGTAAATTAAACGTGCAATGCAAATCGCAAAATATTCCCGTATTTGAAGGTGGGCGCCTAACGTAAATTTAAACGTGCAATGCGAATGCGAAAATATTCCCGTATTTGAAGGTGGGCGCCTAACGGAAATGAAACGTGCAAATGCGAATGCGAAAAAGTATTCCCGTATTTGAAGGTGGGCGCTCACGGAATTTAAACGTGCGATGCGATGCGGAAAAGTATTCCGTATTTGAAGGTGGGCGCCTAACTGAATTTAAACGTGCAATGCGATGCGGAAAATATTCCCGTATTTGAAGGTGGGCGCCTACCAGAATTTAAACGTGCAATGCGAATGCAGAAAATATTCCCGTATTTGAAGGCGGGCGCCTAACAGAAATTTAAACGTGCAATGCGAATGCAGAAAAATATTCCCGTATTTGAAGGTGGGCGCCTAACAGAATTTAAACGTGCAATGCGAATGCAGAAAATATTCCCGTATTTGAAGGTGGGCGCCTAACAGAATTTAAACGTGCAATGCGATACAGAAAAGTATTCCCGTATTTGAAGGTGGGCGCCTAACGAAATTAAACGTGCAATGCGATGCAGAAAAGTATTCCCGTATTTGAAGGTGGGCGGCTAACAGAAATTAAACGTGCAATGCGATACAGAAAAATATTCCCGTATTTGAAGGTGGGCACCTAACAGAAATTAAACGTGCAATGCAAATGCAGAAAATATTCCCGCAGCCTGAGGACTGGGGAGTGGATTTTAAAAGATGTTACCTTCCTCTTTTGGTATTTTCTTTTTACTAACTTATCTCTTGCCTGTGAATTTCTCCACTTATTCGGCGGACTTTCTCTTTTTGGTATTTTAAATTTTCCACGTTGGTCACATTCACTTTAAAGTGATTAGTGACAATTTGTTCCTGCATGAAACAAAATTTATTAGATATAAACTGCTGGCAACTGGCATCTGCCGTCCCCACTTCTTATTGCTTCCTTTGTTTTTGCTTTTTCATGTTGCATGGCTCTTGACTTCTCGTCCCTTGCATACTCTTTTTGTATTTTTCTCATTTCTCCATTTTTGTTTTGTTTTCTTTTTTCTTTGGCCATGTTTGCCAAGCTTCTTTATTCCTTTCCCCAATCTTCTATCCTTTCTGATCCAGTGTTGTTTCAACTTCCGTTACCAGGAGCCGGTAGTTAGCTCTCAAAGGGTAAACAATGAAATGCAGAAAAAATGAAAGAAAGGTAAGGGTATTTTGGAGAGATGACAGAACTTATCTGGGTATTTGCTGGCTGATTCCGCTGACCATGCCATGTATTTAAATTCTGACCCAGTTCGTTCCAATCATTATTCAGACTCTGAATTGCCTTTTAACCCAAACCGATACTCTCTTTTGTTGCTTTTTTCTCTTTTCTGATAGTCCCCATGATCGCCTTACGGTGCCTCGAAAGGTTTTCACCAATAAGACTCTCTCATTTATTCTCTCAACCTCACAATCGTCTCACAGTGCCGATTAAGGTTTTCACTGATGAGACTCTCTCATTTTATTTCTCTCAACCTCAGAATCATCTCACAGTGCCGACTAAGGTTTTCACCGATGAGACTCTCTCATTTTTTTATATTTTCTTTTTTCATTTTTTTCCTTTTGTATTTTGTTTTCTGTACCACGGGTATTATCCGATGTTTCGGTCCTCCTTCATTGCATTCGTTATCATTTTGGAATTGATCAGAAGGTCTTTCTTTGGACTGTAACGTGGCTTTTGGATGGGTTAAGAAAGAAAGGTATAAAGGCTCAAAATTTCACGAGGGTCCAAAAATATTTACAACTCTCGGAATTATTAAACATAACTTCTGCCCCAGTTTCAATATGTGGGGAATTTTTGGATTTTTTCTTTATTGTGATTGAACCTCAGAGAGGCTGCCTACGTACCCTTTCGGGATCAAGTCAGACGTAGTTCATCCAACTTCATAAGTTAGATGGATTTCTTTTGACTTTTTCCCGATTTTTGTCTTTTTTCTTTTTTTTCATTCATTTTTTTTTTCATCATCATTTTTTTTTTCATTTCATTTTTTTCATCATTTTTTTTTCATTTTCCATCATTTCATTTTTTAGTCTGGCAATTTCGATCTTGTTGCACCAGAGCGATTCCGAGAGAGGGATATGAAAGAATTCATTCATTAAGGCTCAAAGGGGCTATCAATGGATAAAGTGTTTGGATAGAGAATAAAATGCCTTCGTCATTTCAATTCCAAAATCACAACAAAATACAAAACACATAATTGAAAAGGAATCATACATAGTATCTTTTGACCGCATCCGAATTGATAGCAGTCTCTACGCACTTTCCCTCAACATCTATTAAATATAATGCTCCATTGGACAACACCCGTGATACCACGAACGGTCCCTGCCAATTCGGCGCAAACTTGCCTTTTGCCTCTGCCCAATGTGGTAAGATACGCCTCAATACCAAAATGAGCCTATGCCTATTGGAAGCTGTTGGCTCTATCGGATCAATAACGTCTATGCCCCTGTTTCAAAGCAAAGAAAAATATGTTAGTTTAAATGCGGTGGTTGGTTGTGGCCTTGAACTTTGATGGCGACTGCTTTCCACCCGAGCCTTGCCTGTTCACCGACTATCCATTTTCACTTTTTGTTCAAAATC
>JASVEL010004571.1:0-40356 GCA_032618575.1 Nicotiana noctiflora
AATTCAACTCTTTCTGCTTAAACAAATACTGAAGACTTTTATGATCGGTGTATACTTCACATGCCACACCATACAAATAATGCCTCCAGATCTTCAATGCGTGAATAATCGCCGCCAATTCTAGATCATGCACTGGATAGTTCTTTTCATGAATCTTCAACCGCCTCGAAGCATAGGCAATAACCTTGCCATCTTGCATTAACACTGCACCAAGCCCAATACGGGAAGCATCACAATAAACAGTATAAGGTCACATACTTGTGGGTAAAACCAATACCGGTGCTGTGGTCAAAACCGTCTTGAGCTTTTGAAAGCTCGCCTCACATCCGTCGGACCATTCAAATTGAACACCTTTCTGTGTCAATCTGGTTAGTGGGGTTGCAATAGATGAAAACCCCTATACGAATCAGCGATAATAACCCGCTAATCCCAAGAAACTCCGAATATCTATGGCTGATGTCGGTCTAGGCCAGTTCTTGACTGCCTCAATTTTCTTTGGATCAACCTGAATACCTGCTGCCGTCACAATATGACCTAGGAATGCAACTGAACTTAGCCAAAATTCACACTTTGAAAATTTTGCATATAATTGGCTATCTCTCAGAGTTTGCAAGGCCACTCTGAGATGGTGCGCATTCTCCTCATGACTGCGAGAATATATTAATATGTCATCAATGAAGACTATTACAAACCAGTCTAAATAAGGCCGGAACACCCGATTCATCAATTCCATAAAAGCTGCTGGAGCATTTGTCAACCCAAAAGACATGACCAAAAATTCATAATGTCCATACCGAGTATGGAACGCTGTCTTAGGGACATCAGATGCCCTAATCTTTAGCTGATGATAGCCAGATCTCAAATCTATCTTTGAAAATACCTTGGCACCCTGAAGCTGGTCAAATAAATCATCAATTCGCGGAAGTGGATATTTATTTTTGATAGTCACCTTGTTTAACTGTCGATAGTCAATACACATTCTCATCGAACCATCTTTCTTCTTTACAAATAATACTAGTGCACCCCACGGCGAAACACTGGGTCTAATGAAACCCTTTTCAAGTAAATCCTGCAACTGCTCCTTAAATTATTTTAGCTCTGGCGGAGCCATACGATATGGGGGAATGGAAATGGGCTGAGTGCCTGGGGCCAAGTCAATGCAAAAATCAATGTCCCTATCGGGCGGCATACCTGGCAAGTCTGAAGGAAATACTTCAGGAAATTCGCAAACCACAGGCACAAAGTCAATAGAAGGAACCTCAGCACTAGAATCACGGACATAGGCCAAATAAGCCAAGCATCCTTTCCCAACCATACGCTGAGCCTTAACATAAGAAATAACATTGCGACCAGTATGACCTGAAATTCCTCTCCACTCTATACGAGGCAAATTCGTCAGAGCTAAAGTCACAGTCTTGGCATGGCAATCTAAAATAGCATGATATGGAGATAGCCAGTCCATGCCTAATATAATATCAAAGTCCACCATATTTAGGAGCAATAAATCAGCACGGGTCTCGAGACCCTCAATTACTATAATACATGACCGTGAACTCGATCAACCACAATAGAATCGCCTACTGGTGTAGACACATGAACAGGAACACCTAGTGGATCACTAGGCTGAATTAAGTATGGTGCAAAATAGGAAGACACGTACGAATATGTAGACCCAGGGTCAAATAATGTTGATGCCTTTCTATCACAAACCAAAATAATACCCGTAATGACGGCATCAGAAGACTCAGCCTCTGGTCTGGCGGGAAGTGCATAACATCGAGGTTGTGCCCCACCACCTTGAGCAGTATCTCTAGGACGATCAGCTGCTGGCTGGTCTCTACCTCTATCGGTCTGAGCTCCACCTCTAAGACCTCTACCTCCACCTCTATATCCTCTACCTCCGCCTCTAGCTGGTTGGGTAGGCTGTGGGGGAACTGGGGCCTGAATTATGGCACGAGAACCCTGCGGCTGAGATCTGTCAGAAGCTCGAGGGCAATACTTTGCAATGTGCCCAAGATCACTGCACGTAAAACAAGCCCTCGGCTCCTAAAAATAACAAAGTGGTGGTGCACTGATAGGCTGCTGATCAGAGTAGCGTGGCTGAGAATTACGATCACCAGAAGCATCATGAGAAACCTGAAGAGCTGACTGATAAGGCCTAGGAGGATGGCCTCTATCATGAGAATCTCTACCTCCAGACGAGGTACCACTGAATCTACCCGAATTATGAGATCTCTTATCCGATCCATGTCTTGCTCCCTGTGACAGAGCCATCTCGATCCGGTGGGCTGCATTAGCCACCTCCTGAAAAGTGATTTCAGCTCCTGCCCCCAAAGCCATCTGTAGTCGAATTGGCTGATTCAAGCCATCAATAAACCTTCGCACCCTTTCCCGATCTGTGGGAAGTATGATAATGGCATGACGAGCCAGGTCCACAAACCTAGTCTCGTACTGTGTGACAGACATAGAACCCTGATGAAGACGCTCAAATTGCCTGCGCAGAGCCTCTCGCTGAGTTGCTGGAAGGATCTTTTCCAAGAACAATTCTGCAAATTACCCCCAAGTCAAAGAATGCTGATCCCGCTGGCCTGGATAGACAGTAATCCCTCCACCAAGTCTTGGCAGAACCAGATAATCGAAAAGTAGCAAAGTCCACACCATTAGTCTCTACAATGCCCATAGTACGGAGAACCTCGTGGCAGCTGCCTAGGAAATCTTGTGGATCCTCTGAAGGAGTGCCACTGAATGTGGTAGTGAATAGCTTGGTAAACCTTTCCAATCTCCATAATGCATCAGTGGACATAGCTGCACCATCATTAGATGGTATCACAATAACAGGCTGAGCTGCCTCAACTGGCTGAATCACAGGAACCTGAGCCTGGGGAATTACTGGTTCCGGAGTGCGCGTAGCAGGAGTCTGATTACCTCCCCCAGCCTGAGAAGTGGTTGGTGCTACTGGTAATAAACCTGCTCTAGTAATATTGTCCATAAAACCTGCTATCCGGACCAAAGCATCCTGAAGATCCGGTAAAAACATAATTCCTCCTGGGACCTGAGCTGGGCCTACTGGAGCTGTTGGGACTGGAACCTCCTCCTCGATATGGACCTGAGGTTCTGCCACTTGGGCCGCAGCTCGGGGCTGAGCTCTGCCCCTACCTTGGCCTCTTGGACGACCTCCACCTCGGCCTCTACCCCTAGCGGGAGCTGCCGCTGCTGGGACCTCGGGCTGCTGGTCAGTAGATGAGGATGCACGTGTTCTTACCATCTGCGGAAGAACAGAGTAGAAGTTCAATTAACATTTGAAAGATCAAGTCGCACGACCGGAAAGAATAAAGGGAAAATTTTCCTAACTCTGTAGCCTCTGGAGGATAAATACAGACGTCTCCGTACCGATCCTTCAAACTCTACCAAGGTTGTTCGTGAGTTGTGAGACCTATGCAACCTAGTGCTCTGATACCAACTTGTCACGACCCGGATTTCCCACCATCGGGAGTCATGATGGCGCCTACTAGTGGAAGCTAGGCAAGCCGAATATAACTTACATTTCCATTAGTTACCAAACTCTTATTAAGACTTTCGAAATAAAACATATAAATTACAGCGGAATAATTAAACCTAGCGGAAGACTTAGTCTATCTTATCAAATATGATAAAGAAACTCAAACATGGTACACTACCCAAGACTGGTGTCACAACACTCACGAACTTCTAAGAATAATACACACAATTGTCTGAAAGAAATAATAGCTGTTTATCTCGAATACATGAGATAACAGAATGAAATACATAGATAGAAGAGACAACGGGTCCTGCGGACGCCTGCAAGGCTACCTCGTAGTCTCAGTAGTCGGAATATCCACAATCGCTACTATCGTTGCTGCTGTCCGTAACCTGTATCTGCGCAAAAAAAAGCGCAGAGTGTAGTATCAGCACAACCGACCCCATGTGCTGGTAAGTGCCTGGCCTATCCCAGCGAAATAGTGACGAGACTAAGGTCAGTCACCCACATAAACTTGTACAGTTAAAATATATATACATATACAAACATTTATAAGGAAATACTCTGCTCTGAAATAACAGCCAATAGCTCATAATATCCAGAGTAATCTAGTCAACAGAATTAGATCTTACTTTCATGTCTCACTTCCTTTTTCTTTTCATATCTCGTGGTAGGCGTACCACCCGCTCCCAACTATAACAGTAAGTTATATCTTGTGGTAGGCGTACCACCCGATGCCAATAAATTATATCTTGTGGTAGGCGTACCACTCGACCCCATTTGTATCAATAATTATATCATATGGTAGGCGTACCACCCGATCCCATTTGTATCAATAATTATTCCTTGTGGTAGGCGTACCACCCGCTCCCAAATATATCAATAGGCTACCGGCAACTATGGCCAATGCCAAGATTTTTAAATCACTTTGTGGTCGGCGTGCCACACGATCCCATTTCTTATCATATAAGTGGTCGGCGCGCCACACGATCCCATTTCATAAATATACATATATTTCCGGTTTTGAACCAATAATTGATAATAATTCAACAATTTATCCTTAACTAAATTCCTATTCCTTCAAGCTAGGATAGAACAAACACTTACCTCCAATGTTTTACGAACAATTCAATCTGTGCCAATGCCTTTTCCTTTCAAATTCGGCTCCAATCCAATCGTATCTATACACAATTGATTTAATATCATCAATACTACTCAACAAACTAATTCATAAGGCCAATTTCAACTTTTACAACATTCCGCCCGTAATAGTGAATTTCAACCCCGGGCCCACATGGTCGGAACTCGGGGTCCGGACCAAAATCCGGTTACCCATCCCCCCACGAGTTCAAGTATATGATTTGTTTCAAAATTGGACCTCAATTCGAGGTCCAATTACCCAATTCATGAAAAACCTATATTCTACCAAAAACAAGAAATTGTACCATGAAAACCTTTGATTTCTATTGAAAAGCATGTTTAATGTTGTTAGGAATTGAAGGAATTAAGTAAAAAGTGACTTACAATTGCTTTGAAGAAGAGGGAGTTCGTGAAAAATCGCCAATGGGTGTTTTTGGGTTGTGAAATGTGAAAATGAAGCTGGAAATCGTGATTTACAGGTCTCTGTGTTCGCATTTGCGAACATGGGTTCGCAATTGCGAACCCCGACCAATTTCCGGAGTTTGAAAAATAAGCTAAGGATGGAAAGTTCGCATTTGCGAACTTTTATTCGCATTTGCGAAGCCAAGACAAAACTGGGAAGTTCGCATTTGCGAACTTTTGTTCGCATTTGCGAACACCGGCAAAATATGGGAAGTTCGCATTTGCGAACTTTTGTTCGCATTTGCGAACACATGCAGAATATTGGGAAGATCGCATTTGCGAACTTTTGTTCGCATTTGCGACTTCGCATTTGCTAACATTTGTTCGCATTTGCGAATTCTGCAGACAAGGTGCTGACAGCAACTTTCTAAAATGAAAAATTGATCTCGTGGCCTATCCAATGTTCACCCGAGCCCTCGAGGCTCCAAACCAAATATGCACACTGACTTAAAAACATCATACAAACTTGCTCGCGCGATCAATTCACCAAAAAAACATCAAAATCAATGATTTGAGCCTTAATACTCAAGATTTTATTAAAAATTTCATAACTCCCAAAATTTCCAATTTAAAGCCGAAACATGTCAAACGACGTCCGTTTTCAACCAAACTTTACAGGAAGCGCTTAACCAACATATATGACCTGTACCGGGCGTCGGAACCAAAATACGAGCCCGATACCATTACTTTTTAATCAAATTTCAGTTTCATTTTCCTTAAACATTTTCAGAAAACAATTTAACAGAAAAATTCTTTTACCGGGGTTCTAGACCTCGGATTTCAATTCCGGGCATACGCCCAAGTTCCATATTTTTCTACGGATTTTTTGAGACCGTCAAATCGCGGGTCCGGGTCCGTTTACCAAAAATGTTGACCAAAGTCAACCATATAAATATTAATATCAAAATTCTTCAAATTTTTCACATATTTCACATATTTCAACATAAAAAATTTTTAGCTTCGCGCCCGAACTGCGCACACAAATCGAGGCAACTATAAATGAGGTTTTCAGGACCTCAGAAGCTCGAAATGATTAATAAAACAAGTGATGACCCTTTGGGTCGTCACACAGCCGGTCCAAACCCATTACCCATCCAACCAAACCCGGACCCATCACCCCATTAATCTTGGCCGTTGGATGTAATAATCCAACGGTTGAGATTAATTCTTACATTTTTAACATATCAAACCACCCCCAAGACCCCTTACCCGCCTCACTTCCTCCCCAAACCCTGAAAATAAATTTCTTCTTCTTCTCTCACAATCCGCCGCCGCCCGCCACCCTAATTCACCGGCCGAAAATCGCCTCTGCCGGCAGAAGTAGGCCAATGACCTCCAAATTTACACCACCTCTGCCCCTCACCTCCCTCTCTTCGAATCCGGCAGTGGTTTTTTCCGAATCACCTCCGATATCTTCGAATATCGAATCGAAGTCTCGCTGGAAAACTACAACCATCCCAAACCCCACCAAATTAACACCAATTAATCTCCTTAACCCCCTGAACACCAATCCGTCATTGGTTTGGTTCAAATCCGACCAGAAACCCAAAAGCCCCAATTTCGGCCGTATGAACCCTAAAATCCAAAATTTTTCTTTTTTATTCAAACTGAGGTCGAATAGACCTTAATTGGGATGTTTTCATTTTGAAAACATTTCATTTAAGGTCCATTTGACTTCCAAATCAATTCTCAAAAGTCCAAGACCAAGATCGGCCGAGTCCGCGCGATTTCTGACCTTTTTAAGGTATTTTCATCTCTTCTTTCTATTTTTATTTATTGTTGTATTCATCGTTTAGTTTAGTTACTCATTTGTTTCCATTTGTGTTTAGTTTTTCTTTCTCTTTTTAGTTTTCTGTTTTTTTTCCTCTCAAAGACTTTTATTTGGTCGATGGTATTTCTGTTCGCTGTTGTAAGTGTGTCGTTGTAGATATGAATTCACCTCATTTTAATATCGTCAAATGGTGGTTCTGTATTTGTGCTTGTTTGCTCGAGAATCTAGGTTCACTGATTCGACGATCATTTGTTATCGATTATATGTATTATAGTCGAATAACAGGTGTCGTTGTTTAAATTCGTGAGACGGTGATTTAAAATCCCGGACAGTGATCATCACTATTTGAATTGTATTGCTTTGCGGACATTTATTGGTTTGTCGGCCGATTCTTTTTGTTCTGAATTACGGACTGAATTGTTCATAGTTGCTGTAGTTAGATGTCAGCTAAGACTTAGTGTGGGGCTGTCCATTGTGGAAAATTACAACTTGTTTTAGACAGTAAGGGGGAGGGATTAAAAAAGTCAAAATAGGCAATTAGTGCCAATACACCCTGTAACACACCTTTGGAGCCATAAAAAATAGTAGAAACATGGGCTGCTCTTATTAATAAGATAAAATAATGATAAAGTGGGATAATAGAGTAGGAGGGTGATGGGAGGAAATGTATTTTTTATGTTTAAGAGCTCTTAAGAGCTGGAAAAGGGGGACTTGACAGGTTTTTAAGGGCTGGTTTTTTGTCTATAAAAGACACACAGCTACACTGGAAAAATCAGAGAACATACATAAAAAACTGGAATTACACACACATAAAGACATTCTGAAAAATACAGAATACATTGGGTCATAACATTCCATTAGGCTTTTGGATTACATCCAAGTGTGTGAGGTGATTTTGATAATTTTTAGTCCATCTCTGGTTTTAAGTTCAACTTCATTCGCATCTATTATTTTGTTGGTTGCTGCTGTTTGGTTATCAATTGAATCTGAATTGATCGTTGAAAGTAAATTCTGGAGGAATTTGTTTTCGCTAATTGGTTTAAGTCCGGTTTACTGTTGTTGCACTGTTGTGTTACTGCTTATCGCTCACCTCCCTCTTTCCTTCTTCATGTATTGTTCACATCCAGGTATACGATTGTAACTTTAGCTCGTGTACGCTAAAAACATGGAAGCATGACTGTATATGAAGAATGAAATGTTGAGTTCAGATTTAGTTTTGACATACTTGTATATCTAGGCATGCTTTAGAGTTATATGGATTTCTGCTCATTTTGTTTATAATCGAATTGGATTGGACTGTAATGATTTAATTGATATTGTTTAAAGTTTTGACTGTTACATATATGAAAATAATATGTTTATAGTATAATGGAAACTGAAGTTAGTAAAATACAAGTTGATTTTTGGTTGTTCTGTTTTGTGTAGAGATTTAGTTTGCATTTAGTTTATATAGTTTGAGTTGTTAATTGTAGGAATAAGCAAGGACTCTTTTTTTTTTTTGAAATTGATATTTGATATAGTAATTTGATATATATAAAGTCATGTACATATATAAATCAGAGGGTATATAAGATTTTGATAGGTAGTTAGATCAAAAGTCATGTAGTTCAATCCCTGAGGAAACACCCTTAAGCTTAACTAATGGTTCGTTTCTTTCTGTCCCTTAACTACTTCCTTTACTAATTACATTTTGTTATCAATTCTCTGTTGCTTAATTCTATATGTTTAAGTTAGTGTATAATACATCCTCCAATTTTTTATATTTGTTCCATTTTTCTTCACTGTTATTGCCTTTCCATCTCTATATGTTAGGTTGGTAACTTATGAAATTATTCCATTATTTTCCTTTAAATTTTCCCTGTTGATTAGTTTGTTAGTTTTAAATTCATAGGCATGGATATTTTTGTTTTAATACAAGATACGTGAAAAGCAATTCCTAAGAGTAGGCTTGAGGTTTGGTGCCTTTGTATTGGTAATGGGTTTGATCATAAAGGAAAATGAATCTTGGGCCCATAAACTAAAATTACACCAAACCCCGTTTATATTTACTTACTATATTTGCCATAAGTAATTTTACAGTACATGACTCATGATTTGGATCTAACAAATTGATATATATTCATGGCTTTGTTTTACGATCGATTTAGATTAGTATTACGATTATATATACGTTCCGCGTAATATAATTGTAAATCTTATTTTAAAAAATTAATTTGGAATATGCATTCGCGCAATTTCGATCAAAATTTTCTTAATAATAAAATAGGTTGCGGGTTATTAATTAATATTAATTTTTTTATAAATTATTAAAAAAAGCAGGATTAACAGAAAGTTTCAATTTGTTCATTCGCGGCTTTAACTGTTATTAATAACATATTAGTATAACTGCAAAATTAAGCCTTAGTAATATATATAGATAATTGGATTATGTATTTAATTTTTTTTATACGATTCCTCTGTATCAAATTCTATTAGGCAATATGTAGGCCAATGTTTAATCTAGTTAATGACATCCCTTTAGTGGTTAATTCCTTTAGTTCTAAAATGTTAGTTTAAATTAATTAAAAAAATGGCTAGTTTGTTTTAATGTGATATATATTTTATGCTATTTGCCATTTCAGGCTTTAGTAATATTTACTTATAAAATATGGCACGAAACGAGGTAATAACTAATAAAAGGCTCGCACTTACAAACTTATTGTTTAATTAGGACTTTTTCTGTATATTTAGAGGTAAATAAGATATATAGTCATTTTAGATTCATTTATTTTTGAGAAATAAGACAAGCTTCGCTCAATAATACATAAAATTAGGGGACCTTTCTAAATATACATGTGTTATAAGTGCTTAGACTTCGGGATATGTCGTTTTAGCGAATTTCACGGCATTCCCAAAATAATAATGAGCTAGCATCTTTAGGTACGTACTTATTAAAATTACCTCCCTAAACTCGGGTACACATTTATGTGACCCCAATCCAAATACCAATGAAGTCTGAATACATCAAAAATTGCGGATACATTTATGTGACGAAATTCAAGATGTATTCTCATGACATTATAATTTTTCTTCTAAACGATAAAAACGGTTCGAAGTGATAATTTGCCCATTAGTTCATATTTGTTAAAAATCGGATAATCAACCCGAATATAACAGTTGAGCGACCGTGCTAGAACCATGGAACTCGGGAATGCCTAACACCTTCTCCCGGGTTAACAGAATTCCTTATCTGGATATCTGGTACGCGGACTGTTTAACAGAGTCAATCTTTTCCTCGATCCGGGATTCAAACCGGTGACTTGGGACACCATAAATCTCCCAAGTGGTGATTCTGAATTAATAAATAAATCCTGTTTCGATTGTCCTTTAATTGGAGAAACTTCCTTGCGCCCTCGCGGGCCTGCGCCAAAAGGAGGTGTGATAGCTCTGGCGACTCTGCTGGGGACCCTTAACCCAGAACCACTGGTTCGGGGTTAGAAATTTGAGCTTATGATAAATTGTTATATTTTGGCTTTATTATCTGATATTTTTATGTTCGATGTGCAAAATGATAACTTTACCGCTTTAATATTATTTGAACTGTATATATAAACTGTGCCGAAACCCTACTTCTTTCTGAATCTTCTAAAAATGGTGCATACGTTCGCGTAGCCCGCTTTTCAAAAATTATTCCAAATGAGTGAGTGTTAGGGCAAGTGACAAGGCTGGGCAAACTTTAGTGCTCCCGTTACGTTGCCCCCTCCTCAGCCCCAGTTGTCCACTCGGGTAAGCCAGGTCTAGAACAACCCAGGTTTTTAAACCTAGAATAACAAAGCCTCATGCTGGATCCCTAGTAAGAACGTTTGTTTGCATCATGTTGCATTCGACTTAGGGGACTCAACACAGGGGTTGGGTCTGTCTAGGACAGGTGACCTGAAATGAAAAGACCACCCTGCTACATAAGATTGTGTGCATTTGTTTGGTTAGATCAGCATGTTGACCAGCTTCAAAATTAGAAAACCAAGAAATAACAATGTAGTTTTGCCCGAATAATGTCAAAATCCTGTTAGTGTGTCTTCAAAAATAATATTTTTTTTGGGTTTTAAAAAGATTTTTGTTTTAAACTCGGTTTGTTTTCTTTGGCGAACTACGCCGGTTTGATTCTCACTGGATGTGAGATACGTAGGCAACCCACATCGGGCCCAATTTCCCTTTTTACAAAAACAGTCATTAAAATGTGTCAAATATTTTGGTCATAAATAAGCCGGTAATTTGTTTCGTTTAAGAAAACATGCTTTCACAAAGAGTTTAAGAGTCACCCCTGAAACCTTGAATGTCCAGGATCAGATGGACGCTATCCAAGAATCACCCCAGGTTATCATGGAAAGAGCTCGGATACAACTACAAGAATGGTGGAATGATCTGGAGGAAGATGGTCAAGTGTGGGTGAAAAAACAGTTGGGTCCTTTGCTAGACATACTGCATGTCAAGCCACGGGATGACTTGGTCAAAGCCTTGGTGACTTTTTGGGATCTTGTTAATAATGTGTTCCATTTCTCCGATTTCGAACTCACTCCTACCTTATAAGAAATGGCCGGGTACATTGCTTTCGTCCAAGAGTTAAAGGAGCAGAAGCTCATATTTCCCAGGGCCCCATTGGTGCATAAATTCTTCGATCTCTTGAAGATCAGCAAGAAAACAAGCAATGATCGCGTACAAAATGGGAGTTGCAAGTTCTACTTCTTGTATTAGAGATTCGGAAACTCAGCCGGATTTGAAACACATGAAAAGAGATTAAACAACCAACAGAACAAAGGCATATGGGAGATACATCGCCGATTCGCTTTTATTGTGGCATTTCTAGGAATCATGGTGTTTCCAAACTCAGAAGGTTCCATAGACACCCGCATGGCTTGAATTGTGCAGGTTCTTGTGGATAAAAAAGATCACACCATTGTCCCGCTAGTATTATCCAATATGTACTGGGCCTTGACCTTATGCAAATCCGGAAGCCCGCTTTATGAAGGTTGCAACATTCTCCTACAAATGTGGATGATCGAACATGTTCGGCACCACCCTAAGTTCTTAAAGCATGCTTCAGACGGGACCAATTTCATCGTTAGATACGAAGAAAAGGTGGAAGATTTTATAACACCCGAGGGGTTTGAAGCGTGGATTTTCTATCTGAGAAAGTTGAGAGAGGATCAAGTTGAATGGACTATAGGGTGGCTCCCGATAAAGGAGATCATTTACATGACTGCTTCAAAGGGCTACTTAATGATAATAGGGGCAAGAAGTATACAACCTTATGCGCCGCAAAGAGTCTTGAGACAGCTTGGGAGATATCAGGTGATACCAGAGGAGATGGACTTAAGCAACATAGCCATTGAGTTACACCCAGAGGCAGCTATCCCTGAATAGATGGTGAATAGAGATTGGCATTGTTGCCGATATCTAAAAAATAGCACCATAGTACCAGACCCAATAAAAGGCGAGTTCGATCCCGAGTATGTTGCTTGGTTTCAAATGAGTTTTCACGTGAGCCCAGGGCATGAGTTTGAGGCAATTAGACCTGCCAAAAGACCTCACGTTCGAGCTTTCGATGATAAAATCCAAGAAAGATTGGCTTGGTTGGCTAAAGAACGCGAATACAAAGACCGCATTGGAGAACTAGAGAAGCATGTATAGAATCTCTAATATGAAAATGGCTTACAGATTGTAGCCGACGAGGGGTCAAAAATAAATTGACTCAAGAAAAGGGCACTCTCAAGGCTCGAATCTGGCGAACCAGAAAAGAAACCAACAGCCAACCAAGAAGCCGAGCTGATCAAAGGTTGATGGACAAACTGAACCAACAGCTCAAAGAAAGCCAAGAAAAGTTGGAGAGGTCTGAGGCTAGCAAAGAAGGGATGCAGGCCATATGGGCAAAAAGTGCAGCAGAACGAAGGGAGTACTTGCGGCAGGTCAAAAGGAATTGCGAGATGAGCGTCGGGATATTGATAGAGACAATTTCCACTCTCCAAGAACAAATCTACAGACAGGCTCATGAAGCTAGGGAGGACAAGGAACGGTGCTACGACATGATGTCCCTAATGGAAAAGCAAATGAAAAGATTCCAAGATCGGCTTACGGACGATGCACGAGTATTGGGGTTATAAAATCAGCAGATAGAGCAGTTATTCAGGGAAAAGGATAACATTCGGGGAAGGATCGACGAGATTGGGCACTACATTCACATGAGATGCCTATCATGTGAACAGATGCCCCGGGATGCCCTTTTCTCCTCTATCATGGGTTATGTCCGTCAGATTATGGAAGAATTGAAAGATCTGTGAAGAGGTCTTGCACCAAGGACCACAGCCAGGCCAAACAGGGGCCCACCTGCACAGAAGCTCAAAACCTTAGAACTTGTCTAGTTTGAACTTGTATTTGCTTTTGGGTTTAGTCGTGAGACTTGTTATAAAAAGGGACGAATATATTTTGACCATCGTTTTAAGTTTGGCTATTTTAAATCCAGTTTTTTGGAAAACCTTTGAAAAATATTTTGTGTGTTGTATTTACACGAACTACGCCAGGTCTGATTCACGCGGGGACGTGATACGTAGGCAATCTACTTAAGATTCGACCACAACCACTAATAATAAAAAAGAAAAGGGCGAAGAAAAAGAAAGGTTTGAAAATTCCAAAGGACAAGCTGGAATGACGTATAAATCATGTTAGAAAGGATTAACTGATTAAGGAACATTGCATTCCAATATGTGATCACTATATCTGTTAAAGCCTAACACTAACAAGTTTGTTGTTTCATGGTCCATTTACAGTCAGTTGTTAGCACGTTCTGGCACCACACCGTTATCGGACCAGATCTAAAGGACCCTTACCTTCAAACATGACTACTTCATAGCACAGCGCCGAGGAGGAGAGGCCCACTAGACAACTTTTAAAAGAGGCCATGGAAAAGATAGAACGGATAGGGCTAGAAATGAGTGCGATGCACTTGGCTTTGGCAATGCCACAAAAAAGCCCTGAGTTACCGGTTAACCCTACGGCAGGACATACTTCGAAGTACCTGCACCCAGGTCCTTCAACGCATATACCCAGTCATTATTATCAAGAGAGAAACCCCTATGACACTCAAACTCCGCCACTAAACCAGCATTTCCCACCACCAAGCACTCCCGTTTTTATGGGAGCCCCGCCAACCACGCTACAAAGATCAAATAGCGAGACATTATTCCAGGCTCATGATACTCAGTACTATCCCCCCGAACCCACTTTCAATGCTCCAGAACCTCACAACCCTCGCATGGAAATCCCGACAGAGCAGGAAAGGCCAACAAGGGCTTTGGAGCAAGATGATATGGCAAGGAAAGTCAAACGCATTGAGCAGACCCTCAGAAGCATGCATGGATTAGGCAATCAGGTCAGTGTGGCCTACAAAGATCTGTGTCCCTTCCCCGATGTTCAGTTGCCGGCAGGGTTCAAAATTCCTATGTTTGATTTATATGAGGGACATAGTGACGCGATGGCACATCTGAGAGGCTTTTGTAGCAAGATGAGAGGAGCATCTGGGAGAGACGAGCTGTTGATAGTGTATTTCGGCCAAAGTCTAAGTAGGTCGGCACTGAAATGGTACACTAGTCAAGATCCTAGTAGATGGTACACTTGGGATGGTTTGGCCCAAGCATTCGCCGCTCATTTTCAGTATAATCTTGAGATAGTTCCTGACCGTCTCACATTACTGAGGACAGTGAAGAAACCCGGAGAAACTTTCCGTGAGTTTGGCTTTCATTGGAGAGAGCAAGCAGCCAGGGTGGATCCTCCCATGAAAGAGGGAGAAATGGTGGAGTATTTCTTGCAAACGCTGGACCCAACATATTTTGGCCATTTGGTGACAGCGGTTGGAAAGACTTTCAACGAGGTGGTAAAAGTTGGAGTCATAATAGAAGAAGGACTGAGGTCCGATAAGATCTTGAGCTACTCGGCGCTCAAAGCCACCACCCAAGCTATTTAAAGTGGAGCAGGGGGTGCGCTAGGCTGGAAGAAAAAAGAAGAGGTCGCCACAGTGGAAGCAGGAAATTGGTCCAGGGCCAACAGATCGTACTACAACCAACACAGACCCCACACTCCAAACTATCCATATTCCTCGCACCAATCACCCCAACATTACAATCCCCCACAAGAACCACATTTTTCCGTGCACTAGGCACATGCATACAATCAACTACCGGTTCGCCCACAATGGCGTGCACCGGTTCCCCAACATGTATATGTGCCTCCTCAAAACACCTATCCACCATAAAACATATACCCACCACCCCAAAATGCTTATCCTCCACCAAGGGCATACAGGAACCCTACAGGAGCAGGTTTTCGTGGAAATCCAGCTTCCAAAAACGACAGGGTACAAAGGCAAAGAGCATTTATCGAATTGGGAGAAACCTACACCGCCTTATTCCACAAATTGAGGCAGGTAGGTTTGTTAAGTCCTGTCGAGCCTAGGGTACAAAACCCCCCCGCCCCAGAATTTGGACCAATCGAAGAGTTGTGAGTAATGTTCGGGGATGTTAGGACATGAAACCAAAAGGTGTTGGAGATTGAAACACGCAGTGCAAGATCTCATTGACACCCGTAAGATCGAGGTCCAAACACCCGAAGCGCCCAACATTAATCAAAACCCATTGCTGGCGCATCACGAGACCCAGATGATTGAGTTCGTGCATGAGGAAGGAGAGACGAAGAAGCCATCACAAACAGTGATGATGATCCAAGCTATTCCGAAAGAAAAAATGGCGAGTAAGGAAGTAGTGATAGGTGTGGAGAAGGTAGAGGTTGAATATACAGTGATAGTGGAAGAGAATACAACCGTTGCTCTAGAGAAATCAGGATCTACCAAAGTGGTAGTATCAGGGGCGCCACTCGCACCCGTGTTCGTTTTAAAGGGAGTTTGGCGATAGCCAGTCATTGTCAAACCGATAGTTCAATTGCCGATAATTAGCAACAAGGTGGTGCCTTGGAAATATGAGAAGGCGGCGGTGATATACCAGGGCAAGTAGCTAGAGGAGAACGTCTGTGAGGCTCAGGGATTGACTCGTTCAGGGAGATGCTTTGCTCCCGCTGAGTTAAGAAAGCCCAGCTCAATAATAACAAAGAAGCCAGTAACGGATGAAGAAGCCGAGGAATTTTTAAAGAAAATGAAGGCCCAAGATTACTCCATTTTGGAGCAATTAAGGAAGACTCCGGCTCAAATTTCACTGTTGTCTTTGTTGATCCATTCCAATGACAATTGCCAGGCACTAATGAAAATCCTGAACGAAGCTCACGTTCTGGACAAAATCTCAGTAAATCACTTTGAGAAAATGGTGCAGAAAATCTTCGAAGTGAATCGAGTGACCTTTTCTGACAATGAGTTACCAATGGAAGGCACAGAACACAACAAAGCCTTATATTTAACGGTGAAGTGCGAAGACTCGGTGGTCACCCGAGTACTGATTGATAATGGGTCCAGTTCCAACATCTATAGCTTGGTTGCTTTGAACAAATTAAAAATTGATCACAACCGAATTCGTAAGAACAGCGTCTGCGTCCGAGGTTTTGACGGAAGTGGTACCAACACAGTTGGTGACATCATACTGGAATTAACCATTGGTCCAGTTGAATTTACCATGGAATTCCAGGTGGTGGACGTAACAGTATCCTACAATTTTCTACTTGGACGACATTGGATCCATGCCGCCAAAGCGGTACCTTCCATATTTCACCAGATGGTGAAATTTGAATGGGACAAGTAGGAGATAGTGGTGTACGGAGCCGACGGTACAAGCCTTGGAGGAGATGATATTGTGCCATTTATAGAGACGGAAGACGACAAAGGGTCGTGGGTATACCAAGTCTTCGACGGGGTTCTAGTGGCTAAAATTTCTGAAGGAGAGAACCTCCCACTCCGCGGCATAGCTCCCGCGACCGTCATGACAATCTCAGAGATGCTGGGTAATGGATTCATGCCAGGAAAAGGCCTGGGGGTAGAGCTTCAGGGTATTGTTCAACCTGTGTCTTTGCCCGAAAATTCAGGGACATTTGGATTAGGGTTCAAACCTACTGTGGAAGATATACAACGAGCCAAAAGAATGAAGAAGAAAGTTTGGGTTCTTCCCAAACCAGTTCCACGTCTGTCCAAATCTTTTGTTAGAGCGAGGGCCAAGAAACCGGCGGTTCCGAAAATCCAAGGACCATTGATCGGTATGGATGGGGATTTAGAATAGACCTTTGAAAAAATGTTTGCTGATGTCCATATGATAGAAGCTGGAGAGGGTTCCAGCAGTGCGGACATACAATTTGTGGGGCCTAAAGCCAAAATCAACAACTGGGCGGCCACTCCCCTTCCCACTCGAAGGGAGTCTTGGTAGTCGGCTTTGAATTTCCTTTCTTGTTTCCTGGGTTATCCCAGAATTGTAATCCTTTTGTTTTGTTTGTATATTTCTTCAAGTGTGAAACTGTTTTATTCTGCATTTTCTTAATAAGAACGAAAGTTTCCTTTCTTTTTCTGGTTTTAATTTTTATTTCTTCTTTTCTGAACAGTTCTTCTTTTACTGGTCCTAAAGACATGGAATGCACAACGGATACTCGACCTAGTCTAAATAATCAATCCAACTCCAACTTAATTGAACCAGAATTCGAGTTAAATAACGAATCTAAATTCGAAGAGGATGAGGACTTTGAGGAAATAAGCAGGGAATTGTGCCAATTCGAAGAAAAGCCAAAGCCCAATCTAAATGAAACTGAAGCTGTAGATTTGGGGAGTACGGATGATGTTAGGGAAACCAAAATCAGCATCCACATCGAGCCAAATATCATGGAAGAACTAATCAAAACCCTCATTGAATTCAAAGATGTTTTCGCGTGGTCAAATGATGACATGCCAGGATTGAGCACCCCCGACCTACCTTCCTGTCAAGCAAAAACTGAGGAATTTTAAAACATATATGAGTGTAAGAATTAAGGAAGACGTGACTAAGCACCTACATGCTAAAGTTATTCGCGTCACTCGATATCCCGATTGGTTTGCCAATGTGGTACCAGTACCGAAGAAGGATGGAAAGATCAGGGTGTGTGTTGACTACCGCAATCTCAACAAAGCAAGCCCTAAAGATAATTTTCCATTACCCAACATCCATATCCTGATTGATAATTGCGCGGGACGCGAGATCGGATCCTTCGTGGATTGCTATGCAGGATATCATCAAATCTTGATGGATGAAGAAGATGTAGAAAAGATAGCTTTCATTACGCCATGGGGAACTTGTTGCTACAGAGTAATGCCATTCAGTTTGAAGAACGCTGGGGCAACGTACATGAGAGCAATGACCACTGTGTTGCATGACATAATACATAAGGAGATTGAATTGTACGTGGATGATGTGATCATAAAGTCTAGATGGCAAGAGGATCATATAACAGACCTAAGGAAGTTCTTCCAAAGACTTCGAAAGTATGATATCAAACTCAACCCGGCCAAGTGTGCTTTTGGGGTTCCATCAGGAAAGTTGTTGGGATTCATCGTCAGCCGGCAAGGCATTGAATTGGACCCATCCAAGATCAAATCCATCCAGGACTTGCCACCTCCGAAGAATAAAACAGAGGTAATGAGTCTATTGGGAAGATTGAATTACATCAGCAGATTCATTGCTCAACTCACGGCAACCTATGAGCCCATATTTTGGCTGTTGAAGAAAGATGCTGCGGTAGAATGGACGACTGAATGTCAGGAAGCCTTTGACCAAATCAAGGGTTATCTCTCGAATCCACCCGTGTTAGTTCCACCCGAACTAGGAAGACCATTGATTCTCTACCTAACGGTACTGGAAAATTCTTTTGGCTGCGTACTGGGGCAACATGACAGTACATGGAGAAAGGAGCAAGCCATCTACTATCTGAGCAAGAAGTTTACAATATATGAGGTTAAGTATACTCAACTAGAGAAGACATGCTGCGCCCTGACTTGGGTAGCCCAAAAGTTGAAACATTATTTGTCATCATATACCACTTATCTCATTTCACGCTTGGATCCATTGAAATATATATTCCAAAAGCCTATGCCTACAGGGAGGCTAGCAAAGTGGTAGATATTACTCACGAAGTTTGATATCATCTATGTGACGAGGACGGCCATGAAGGCCCAAGCGTTGGCTGATCACTTGGCTGAAAACCCTGTTGATGAAGAGTATGAGCCATTGAGAATGTATTTCCCCGATGAAGAAGTGATGTACATAGATGAGGTGGAATCAACAGAGGAACCGGGATGGAAGCTTTTCTTTGATGGAGCCGCAAACTCGAAAGGAGTTGGGATAGAAGCAGTGCTCATTTTGGAAATAGGACATCACTATCTTGTTACGGCGCAACTGCGATTCTATTGCACCAATAACATGGCTGAATGTGAGGCTTGTATTTTGGGATTACGGTTAGCTGCAGACATGGATGTCCAAGACGTGTTGGTCTTGGGAGACTCGGACCTCCTGATACATCAAATTCAAGGTGAATGGGAGACCCGCGATTTAAAGCTTATACCATATCGACAATGTTTGCATGATCTGAGCAAGCGATTTCGATTGGTGGAATTCAGACACATTCCGAGAGTTCACAATGAGGTTGCTGATGCATTAGCCACCTTGGCGTCAATGTTGCATCACCCAGACAAAATTCATGTTGACCCGTTGCATATCCAGGTTCATGAGCAGCATGCTTACTGTAGCATGATAGAGGAGGAAATGGATGGCGAGCCATGGTTTCATGATGTCAAAGAATACCACAGAATGGGAATATACCCAGAGCAGGCGACTGGAGATCAGAAAATAGCTATTCGGCGATTGGCGAATGGATTCTTCCTTAGTGGAGGAGTGTTGTACAAAAGAACCCCGGATTTGGGATTGTTGCGATGTATAGATGCAAGTCAAGCCACAACAGTGATGACAGAGGTACACGTTGGAGTATGTGGGCCACATATGAGCGGATATGTATTGGCGAAGAAGATCCTGCGGGCATGGTATTACTGGCTCACCATGGAGCGTGATTGTATAAATTTTTTGCGGAAGTGCCATCAGTGTCAGGTGCACGGAGATTTTATTCATTCTCTGCCAACGGAATTGCATACGATGTCAGCACCATGGCCATTTGTTGCGTGGGGCATGGATTTCATTGGACCGATTGAGCCGGCAGCTTCCAACAGTCATAGGTTCATTCTAGTAACCATTGATTATTTCACCAAATGGGTCTAAGCGAAGACATTCAAGTCAGTGACCAAGAAGGCAATGGTAGACTTCGTCCATTCCCATATCATCTGTAGATTTGGGATCCCAAAGATGATAATCACGGACAACGGTGCTAATCTTAACAGTGGTTTGATGAAAGAGGTATGTCAACAGTTCAAGATTACACACCGCAATTCTACCCCATATCGTCCCAAAGCAAATGGCGCGGTTGAAGAAGCAAACAAGAATATAAAAAAGATATTGAGGAAGATGGTAGAAGGGTTTAGGCAATGGCATGAAAAGTTGCCATTTGCATTACTGGGTTATCGCACTACTGTCCGAACTTCGGTAGGTGCAACTCCTAACTTGTTGGTATATGGAACTAAAGCAGTAATACAAGTGGAGGTTGAAATTCCATCTCTCTGAATTGTCGTTGAAGCCTAGATCAATGATGATGAATGGGTCAAAGCACGGCTAGAACAATTGAGTTTAATCGATGAAAAGAGATTGGCAGCAGTATGTCATGGCCAATTGTATCAAAAGAGAATGGCAAGAGCATACAATAAGAAGGTGCGCCCCAGAAAATTTGAAGTAGGGCAACAAGTGTTGAAACGGATTCTCCTGCACCAGATTGAAGCAAAGGGCAAGTTCGCCCCAAATTGGCAAGGACCTTATATTGTGACCAGGGTGCTATCCAACGGCACTTTGTGTCTGACAGATATTGAGGGAAGAAACACCGACATGGCCATCAACTCTAATGCAGTCAAGAGATATTATGTGTAATTTCCTTGATCATGATAATTGCTTGCTCATTTGTCTGTATTTGGTGTTTATTGAACAATGAAATGACGGAGGCAGTTCTTTCTTCTATCCAAACACTTTCAACCTTTACTTTCCCTTTTGAGCCTTAATTATTTTGTTTCATACCCCTCTTTTTGGAATCGTTAAAAATAAAAGAAAAAGAAAAAATGATGAATGAAAAAATGATGATAAGAAAAACACAAGAATAGTGAACTACGTTTGACCTGATTCCTCAAGAAGGATACGTAGGTGCCACACGACTCGGTCGCAACGTGACAAATGTCACGCAATTCAAAAATCCCCAAATAAGAAAACTAGGGCAGAAGTTATGTTTCCTTTTAAGAAATTTGGTTCCAAGAGTTGTATTCCTTTACTCATCAAGTTATTTAAAATTTCTTGATGATCTTTTCTCACCCACGCAAAACCCCATCTTATGTCCAAAAGACCTCCCGATCATTGTTTAATAAGTGTCAGGACAGGAAGAAGAGAGCTCAGGGTAATACACTGATTCCCGACTGAAAAGGACCATGAGCTGGGAGAATTCCCAACAGAGAGAATCTTATCGGCAACACTTCAATCCCCAACTAAAAAATAAAATAAGAGAGTCTTATCGGTGAAAACCTTCAAAAGGCACCGTAAGCTGAGATGAATCAAAATGAGAGTCTTAGGGTGAAAACCTTCACGGGCACCTTAAGGCGACGTGAGCTGAGAGAAATGAGAGAGTCTCATTAGTGAAAACCCCTCGAAGGGCACTGTGAGTCGACAGGACGAGTTTGGCGGAAATAATCCACATGGACAAAGAATTGCACATCTGTTTACCCCGGGCCAATAAGGCCATCAGAAAATTTGATTGATACAAATAGACTGGGTTGTTTGATCCGGAATGCATGACATGATCATTGGGAACAGTCATACCATCCAGATAAGTTCTTTTCTTTTCTTTTCTTTTCTTTTCTCAGCATTTTGTTCAGAAATATTTTCTCTTTTTCTTTTCTCTTTGTCTACAAGACTTTTCTAGAAATTTGTTCTCTTTGTATTTAAAAGAAAGGTTTTTTTAAGTCTACTACCATTCGTCGAGACATCACAATAGGGAATATGGAGAAAAGTCGAGAAGTAATGGTTGAAGAACTTACAAATCAAGTTCCAAGAAGACCCTCAACAGGACTCCGATGGATTACTGACGAAGTTTTGAGATGGTCAAGACCACACAGAAAAAGGAAGGAGAAAGGAAAATCCATCCATAGCAAATGATCCCAATATCTGCATCTTGGCCCCTGCGGCATTGAAGGAAAGAGTAACTCGTGAAGAGAGTGGTTGGGAGTTGAAAAGACTTCCCCGGAGTGTTTTGAAGCAAGAGAGGGGGAAACAGATGAATGGAAAGCCCATCCCCAACAGGGAATCATCCCCAGCAAGTAAAATTATCTTCGACCAGTAGGGAAGAACATAGCAAGAAAGATAAAAGAAAAAGAAAATAAACAGTCCCGACAGGAGCGTCAAGATTATCCGCCATGTTTTAAAACTAACAAAATTTTCTTTGGTTTTACAAGAAAATAAAGGTTGAAAATGGCAGGGAGATACGCCACAATGAAAGTCACACAAACTAGGGCAGAAAATTTTCTATCATTGTCAAAAAATTTCTCGGTTGAACAAGGAAACAAGGGAATACTTTTCACGTCTTAGCAATTAGGCGCCCACCTGTATAACAAGGGAATACATTTTTATGTCTTAGCAAATAGGCGCCCACCTGTATAACAAGGGAATAATTTTCATGTCTTAGCAAATAGGCACCCACCTGTATAACGAGGGAATACTTTTCATGTCTTAGAAAATAGGCGCCCACCTGTATAATGAGGGAATACTTTTCATATCTTAGAATTAGGCGCCCACCTTTATAACGAGGGAATACATTCCATGTCTTAGCGAATAGGCGCCCACCTGTATAATGAGGGAATACATTTTCATGTCATAGAATTAGGCGCCCACTTGTATAACAAGGGAATACATTTTCATGTCTTAGGATTAGGTGTCCACCTGTATAATAAGGAAATATTTTTCATGTCTTAGCGAATAGGTGCCCACCTGTATAACAAGGGAATAATTTTCATGGCTTAGCGAATAGGCGCCCACATGTATAACAAGGGAATACATTTCGTGTCCTAGAAATAGGCGCCCACCTGTATAACAATGGAATACTTTTCGTATCTTAGGATTAGGCGCCCATATAACAAGAGAATACTTTTCATATCTTAGCATTAGGCGCCCACCTGCATAACAAGGAAATACTTTTCATATCTTAGCATTAGGCGCCCACATGTATAACAAGGGAATACATTTTCATGTCTTAGAAATAGGCGCCCACCTGTAGAACAAGGGATTACATTTTCGTATCTTAGAATCAGGCGCCCACATGTATAACAAGAGGAATATTTTTTAGTTTTTACATTGCATGTATTGAAACAAGCGAACCACCATGAATGCAGAAGGACACATCGGAAGATCCCCAGCACAAATCCAAATTGAGAAGTGAGAAAGAAGGCAACGGTGGCCGAAAAAACTCTTCATGTTACAGAAGAAATATGAGACACACCCGGAGAGGAACAACTTTCAAACTTTGTCTACCCCCCTCAACATAGCAGACTCGACGGAGAAAGCTATATCCATAGCAGATTAAGCAAAACAAGAAACGCTGATGTTCAAAGAAGCAAAGGCCGGAGCCGCATCCAAGTTCTCAGAAGGAAGCACTGAAAGAATCACAAGATGACAAGAACGCAAGGTGACATGAAGACATATGAGATCTTATGATCCATAGACTAGCTTAGCTTCTTGTTTTCCTTTTTAGCACGGTATAATAAGGAGTTCAGTAAAGCAGTGGTAACAACATGCAGCAGCAGTAACAGCGAGATCACAGCAGTCACGGTAGTCCCAGCTACCAAAACTTCCCGAACTACATTGACCTGATTCTTGTTTAGCCCAGGATATGTAGGAGACTATTTGAAGCAAATGTTCGATCAAGTCTTTCAAAAAATGCTTCAAACGGAGTACTCAAATGGGCAAAAATCGCTCGTATCCGCTCACTTATCTTCGCACGAAAATTCTTTGAGTTTCCGAGTAAAGAGGGGCAGCTGTGAGCACGTGATTTTTGCCCTATATAAGAATTACTCCCAAAAATTCAAAATAAAATAATTTTGTGTCGTTTGCAATTATTATGGATTTTGTGTTATTTTTCTTTTATTATCTGTATTTGTGCGTTCATGTTTGTATGTCTAAATTATCTAAAAAATATAAAAATATATTGCATTTGTATATAAAATTCATGTTCGCAATTTAGAGTAATTAAGTTTGTTTTACGAAAATCAAAAATAACAAAAAATATGTATTTATAGTATTTAATGTCCTAGTTGTGTGATTTATATTTAATAAATATTTAATTGTGTGCGTTAATCATTAGTGTAACTTAATTAGGTATTATATATATATATATATATATATATATATATATATATATATATATATATATATATATATATATATATATATATATATATATATATATATATATATATATATGTTAATTGAATTTTTTGTAGTGTAATATAAGATTTTTGTTTTAATAAATTAGGAATTTAAAAGAGAAGAGGGAAAATTGGAAATAATGAAAAGAAGAGGAATTAAATCGGACTGGGCCAAACTAAAATAACACCTAACCTAATCCCAGCCGGTCCAAACTCATTACCCATCCAACCAAACCCGGACCCATCACCCCATTAATCTTGGCCGTTGGATGTAATAATCCAACGGTTGAGATTAATTCTTACATTTTTAACATATCAAACCACCCCTAAGGCCCCTTACCCGCCTCACTTCCTCCCCAAACCCTAATTTTTGTTTTCTTCTTCTTCTCTCACAATCGCCGGAAAACTACAACCATCCCAAACACCACCAAATTAACACCAAGTAATCTCCTTAACCCCCTGAACACCAATCCGTCATTGGTTTGGTTCAAATCCGACCAAAAAACCAAAAGCCCCAATTTCGGCCGTATGAACCCTAAAATCCGAAATTTTTATTTTTTATTCAAATTGAGGTCTAATAGACCTTAATTGGGATGTTTTCATTTTGAAAACATTTCAATTAAGGTCCATTTGACTTCCAAATCAATTCTCAAAAGTCCAAGACCAAGATTGGCCGAGTCCGCGCGATTTCTGACCTTTTTAAGGTATTTTCTTCTCTTCTTTCTGTTTTTATTTATTGTTGTATTCATCATTTAGTTTAGTTGCTCATTCGTTTCCATTTGTGTTTAGTTTTTCTTTCTCTTTTTAGTTTTCTATTTTTTTTCCTCTCAAAGACCTTTATTTGGTCGATGGTATTTCTGTTCGCTGTTGTAAGTGTGTCATTGTAGATATGAATTCACCTCGTTTTAATATCGTCAAATGGTAGGTTCTGTATTTGTGCTTGTTTGCCCGAGAATCTAGGTTCACTGATTTGACGATCATTTGTTATCAATTATTATTATAGCCGAATAACAGACGTCGTTGTTTAAATTCGTGAGACTGTGATTTAAAATCCCGGACAGTGATCATCACTGTTTGAATTGTATTGCTTTGTGGACTTTTATAGGTTTGTCGGCCGATTCTTTTTGTTTTGAATTATAGACTAAATTGGTCATAGTTGCTATAGTTAGATGTCGGCTAAGAATTAGTGTGGGGCTGTCCATTGTGGAAAATTACAGCTTGTTTTAGACAGTAAGGGGGAGGGATTAAAAAAGTTAAAAGAGGCAATTACTGCCAATACACCCTGTGAAACACCTCTGGAGGCATAAAAAAATAGTAGAAACATGGGCTGCTCTTATTAATAAGATAAAATAATGAGAAAGTGGGATAATAGAGTAGGAGGGTGATGGGAGGAAATGTATTTTTTATGTTTAAGTGCTCTTAAGAGCTAGAAAAGGGGGACTTGGACAGGTTAAGGGCTGGTTTTTTGTATATAAAAGACACACGGCTACACTGGAAAAATCAGAGAACATACACAAAAAACTGGAATTACACACACATAAAGACATTCTGAAAAATACAGAATACATTGGGTCTTAACATTCCATTAGGCTTGTGGATTACATCCAAGTGTGTGAGGTGATTTTGATAATTTTTAGTCCATCTCTGGTTTTAAGTTCAACTTCATTCGCATCCATTGTTTTGTTGGTTGCTGCTGTTTGGTTATCAATTGAATCTGAATTTATCGTTGAAAGTATATTCTGAAGGAATTTGTTCTCACTAATTGGTTTAAGTCCGGTTTACTGATGTTGCACTGCTGTGTTATTGCTTATCGCTGACCCCCCCTCTTTTCTTCTTCCTGTATTGTTCACATCCAGGTATACGATTGTAACTTTAGCTCGTGTACGCTGAAAACCTGGAAGCATGACTGTATATGAAGAATGAAATGTTGAGTTCAGATTTAGTTTTGACATACTTGTATATCTAGACATGCTTTAGAGTTATATGGATTTCTGCTCATTTTGTTTATAATCGAATTGGATTGGACTGTAATGATTTAATTGAGATTGTTTTAAGTTTTGACTGTTAGATATATGGAAATAATATGTTTATAGTATAACAGAAACTGAAGTTAGTAAAATACAAGTTGATTTTTGGTTGTTCTGTTTTGTGTACAGATTTAGTTTGCATTTAGTTGATATAGTTTGAGTTGTTAATTGTAGGAATAAGCAAGGACTGTTTTTTTTTTAAATTGATATTTGATATAGTAATTTGATATATATAAAATCATGTACATATATAAAGCAGAGGGTATATAAGATTTTGATAGGTAGTAAGATCAAAAGTCATGTAGTTCAATCCCTAAGGAAACGCCCTTAAGCTTAACTAATGGTTCGTTTCTTTTTGTCCCTTAACTACTTCCTTTACTAATTACATTTTGTTATCAATTATCTGTTGCTTAATTCTATTTGTTTAAGTTAGTGTATAATACATCCTCCAATTTCATATATTTGTTCCATTTTTCTTCACTGTTATTGCCTTTCCATCCCTATATGTTAGTTTGGTAACTTATGAAATTATTCCATTATTTTCCTTTAAATTTTCCATGTTGATTAGTTTATTAGTTTTAAATTCATAGGCATGGATATTTTTGTTTTAATACAAGATACGTGAAAAGCAATTGCTAAGAGTAGGCTTGAGGTTTGGTGCCTTTGTATTAGTAATGGGTTTGATCATAAAGGAAAATGAATCTTGGGCCCATAAACTAAAATTACACCAAACCCCATTTATATTTAGTTACTACATCTGCCATAAGTAATTTTATAGTACATGACTCATGATTTGGGTCTAACAAATTGGTATATATTCATAGTTTTGTTTTAAGATCGATTTAGATTAGTATTACGATTATATATACGTTTCGCGTAATATAATTGTAAATCTCATTCTAAAAAATTAATTTGAAATATGCGTTCGCGCAATTTCGATCAAAATTTTCTTAATAATAAAATAGGTTGTAGGTTATTAATTAATTTTAGTTTTTTTATAAATTATTAAAAAAGCAGGATTAACATAAAGTTTCAATTAGTTCATTCGCGGCTTTAACTGTTATTAATAACATATTAGTATAACTGCAAAATTAAGCCTTAGTAATATATATAGATAATTGGATTATGTATTTAATTTTTTTTATATGATTCCTCTGTATCAAATTCTATTAGGCAATATGTAGGCTAGTGTTTAATCTAGTTAATGACATCCCTTTAGTGGTTAATTCCTTTAGTTCTAAAATGTTAGTTTAAATTAATTAGAAAAATGGTTATTTTGTATTAATGTGATATATATTTTATGCTATTTGCCATTTGAGGCTTTAGTAATATTTACTTATAAAATATGGCACGAAACGAGGTAATAACTAATAAAAGGCTCGCACTTACAAACATATTATTTAATTAGGACTTTTTCTGTATATTTAGAGGTAAATAAGATATATAGTCATTTTAGATTCATTTATTTTTGAGAAAATAAGACAAGCTTCGCTCAATAATACATAAAATTAGGGGACCTTCCTAAATATACATGTGTTATAAGTGCTTAGACTTCGGGATATGTCGTTTTAGCGAATTTCACGGCATTCCCAAAATAATAATGTGCTAGCATCTTTAGGTACGTACTTAATAAAATTACCTCCCTAAACTCGGGTACACATTTATGTGACCCAAATCCAAATCCCAATGAAGTCGGAATACATCAAAAATTGCGGACACATTCATGTGACGAAATTCAAGATGTATTCTCATGACATTATAATTTTTCTTCTAAACGATAAAAACGGTTCGAAGTGATAATTTGCCCATTAATTCATATTTGTTAAAAATCAGATAAACAAGCCGAATATAACAGTTGAATGACCGTGCTAGAACCACGGAACTCGGGAATGCCTAACACCTTCTCCTAGGTTAACAGAATTCCTTATCCGGATTTCTGATACGCGGACTGTTTAACAGAGTAAATCTTTTCCTCGATTCGGGATTCAAACCGGTGACTTGGGACACCATAAATCTCCCAAGTGGCGACTCTGAATTAATAAATAAATCCTGTTTTGATTGTCCTTTAATTGGAAAAACTCCCTCGCGCCCTCGCGGGCCTGCACCAAAAAGAGGTGTGACAATGGTGCCAACTCGTAAAAACTAGGCAAGCCAACTATTAAGGTTCTACACATTAACAATCAACCCAGACAATTATAAATAGTAACTATTGCTAAACAAATGAAAAGCGCGGAAGAGTTAAAATAAATCCAAATACTCCAATACATGTCTATCTACGAATCTGGTATCACAAATTTACGAACACTATAAATTTTTACAAATACTGGTCTGAAAAGAAAAGTACAATTGTTCTTGGAATGAAAAAAGACAGCAGAAGCTAAAACAGGGAAGGGGGACTTTAGGCTCTACGGACGCTAGCAGATCTACCATGGTCTCCTTGGACTGAAGGCAGCTACCTCAGCTACTCACTGGGTCCGGTGCCAAATTGTACACAAAAGAGTGTAGAGTAAGCACCAGTACAAATCGACCCCATGTACTGAGTATGTGTCAAGCCTAACCTCGGCGAAGTAGTAACGAGGCTAGGAAATAACAATCGTATATACATGTGCAGTTAAATCATATACAAACAAAAATCAACATAATAAGGTGGGATGGGACATATTGCGGGGAATATTAGCCTCTAACAATAAACCAATAAGGAAGCATAATGAACATCATATCTATATCAATAAGAATAATGAAATGGTAAACATGCACAACTTCCCCTTTCATACTTTTACTCTCGTCCTCACCATATGAAACAAGACAAACGATACGCCATCACACTTCGTGCATTACCTCTCACAATCATGGCATGACATCACCCTTCATGCATTATTCCTCACAATATCGATACGACATTATCCTTCGTGAATTAACTCTCAAATCATGGCACGACATCACCCTTCATGCATTAACACTCACAATAGGTACGACATCACCCTTCATACGTTACACTCACTCATAATACCATTCATGGCATCACCGATCGTGCTTCAAACTCTTCCTCACCTAAACACAAGAAACAATACGTTCCGAAAAGGGAAACAAGCGTATCAACAATAACATCATGGTAAGAGAATCAATAATGTCAATAATAACACCTCGACAAGGGATTCAGCTATAACCAATCTCGTTTTTGAAAATTACTTTACAAAATGAAGCTCAACTTGAGCTAATACTCAATAATAGTCAATTACCAAGAAACTTTCATAGGCTTTGTTCAACATTAATAATCATCAATTTGAGCAAGCTCAATACATAATAAAACCAAAAACATCAAGATATAAGGCTCACGGGCATGATTGAAATATAGATATTTATTACCACACCTATACGTCGTAATCATACTAACACATAGCAAATAAGACCACAACTCCTATTCCCTCAAGCTAAGGGTAAGACAAACACTTACCTCGATTCCACGGACAAGATTAAGCCTCAACTACCGCTTTACCTCTCGGTTCCACTTTCAATTTGTATGTATCTAGTCATAATTTACTTAATAACATCAAATAAACCAATTCTAATGCATTGGAATAGATTTCCCAATGATTTTCCTAAAAAGTCAAAACCCGACCCCAAGCCCGCTTGGTCAAAATCTGACCCCGAGCCCGCTTGATCAAAACTTAAAGTTCAAACAAAAAACAATCACCCATTCACTCATAAACTCAAATATGCAATTAATTTTGAAATCGGACCTCAAATTGAGGTCCAAATCCGCAAAACATAAAAATCTTAACTTCTACCCAAAACACCCAATTTCCCATGAAAAACCCTAGATTTTGAAGTGAAATCATGTAAAAAGATGTTATAGATTGAAGTAAATAAGTTAGAAATTGTTTACCTATGATTTAGGGAAGAATTTTCTCTTCGAAAATCGCCCTTAGGAGTTTAGGTTTTGAAAAGGTTGTAAAATGAAGAAGAATCCCGTCAAAATCTCACTTAACAGGTCGCAAATGTCGCAATTGCGACCAGGGGTTCGCGATTGCGAACCTGGGAATTTCAGCTATCTCCGCAATTGCGAAGAAATTGTCGTATTTGCGACTGCTGGGAATTACTGAGAACGTCACATTTGCAAAGAAATGCTCGCAAATGCAAGCAAGGCTGGCCAGAGCATATTTCGCAATTGCGATCAACCCCTTGCAATTACCACACTAACATAATTCTCAATTGCAATCCCTGATCTCGCAATAGGCCAATACCAGAACTGAAACCTGCAACAATTTTTTCTAAGTCCAAAGCACCCCGTAGCCTATTCAAACCTCACCCGAGCCCTCAGAGCTCCAAACCAAACATGCACACAAGTCTAAATATATCATACGGACTTACTCGTGCGATCAAATCATCAAAATAACATCAACAATTACGAATTTAAATTCATGAAATTTCTCAAAAACATTGAAATTTCTATTTTCTCAACTAAATGTCCGATTTATACCAAATCAACTCCGATTCTAACAGATTTCACAGATTCAACTTATTTATTATTTTAAACCTGTATCGGGCTCCGGAACCAACATACGGGGCCGATAGCATCAAACACAATCATTTCATTTTAAAAAGCCTTTATATTTTTCAGTAAATAATTTTCTTTAATTTTTTTTTCTCGGGCTAGGGACCTCAGAATTCGATTCTGGGCATACTCCCAAGTCCCATATTTTAATACGGACCCTACGGGACTGTCAAATCATCGGGGGAGGGGGGTCCGTTTACCAATAATGTTGATCAAAGTTAACTTTAATAAATTTAATAGGCCAATATATTATTTTTCTTAAATTTCACATAAAAGCTTTCCGAAAATGCGTCTGGACTGCGGACGCAAATCAAGCTGAGACAAAAGGAGATTTTTAAAACCTCGGAACATAGTTTTGACTTCAAAAACAAGAGATGACCTTTAGAGTCATCACATTAAAATCTTGAATTATAGAACCTCTCAATATTTAATCATTATTCATTAATCATGAAGGTTAGTTTTAATTTTACCCTATAAAAGAGAAAGACAAAAGAATATGAGAAATGCTGGAAGTATATGAAAAATATAGTGTGGCTGAATATAATAGAGGGCCTTTGCCAAAAAGAAAGACACAACACCTGAGAAGTCCAAAACAAAAAAAATTAAAAGGAAAAAAAGAAGAAGAAAAAGGGTTATATTCGAGAGGGCACATTTAACATGAGGGCAAGATTGATAATGTTAAGATTTAGAGGACCTTATCTCGTTTCTTTAGTGAATTTTACTTAATTACCCTATACAAAACATGTATTAGGAGTTTCTCAAAACCCCACACCACCTCCCACCCCTCAAAAAAAAAAAAAAAAAAGAGAGGAAAAGAAGAAGAAAAGAAAAGAACAAAAAAAAGAAGAAATAAGTGGGTGTTATCAACTAATTCATGATAGCATGTTTCTAGTGGACTGTTTGCTGTCCAAAATTAGCTATAATTCAAATTGCAATATCGTATGTAGGGTGTGACTTAGTGCTTAGTGAAGTGGAAAAATACTAGGAAAACTTAATATTTAAATTTTAGAAAAAATATAAACAAATTAGGCGATATTTTTTGAGTATTCTAAGTTTTCGTGGATATAATTTTTCGATACTTATATTAGCAAAAGAAGATATTAGGCATGAATTAATCTAGATGCACTTAAGTTGATTCAAATACCACCTTATGATTCCAATTTAAATAACTTCTTTCCTACTATTACAATTAGGTTAAATCTTCTTAATAACGGTAGTATATATTTAAAGTTTTTTATTTATATTATATTCACTTGGGGTCCGACTAATTAGTATTGGTACTTCATCCGGTCCAAAATAAGTGATTTTTTTACTTTTTTTGTGTGGTCCAAAATAAGTAAGTGATTTTTTTAGATTTTAAGAATGAGTTAATTATTTTTTCCCTATATTATCCTTGGAATAAATAGTATTGGAAGATGTGCTAGAAATATTTATGTGAGATAGTAAAAGTTAATATGCTCAATTACATTGCTAATTAATACTAAAAGATAAATTTTTAATCTATTCGAAAACATAAAAAAAAAATCACTTATTTTGAACCGAAAAGAGTATTCCATAATACCAGCTCTCTTAATTCTCAACGTAAAACATTACTATTTTGGTACACTTTAAACAAAAAGAGAAGATAAAAACCAACGTTTCCCTCATATTAGCAAAGTGGAATTTGTTATGCAAAATCCAATTTTGACATATCTTTATGTGCACAATACCACAACTACACATTACAAATCCTATTATGCCTCTCTTGTCTTTCTTCTGAGTTTTTACCCTACACAATACATGCTACACACTTCACTTCTTTTCTCTTCTGTTTTATAATCAGACTCAATAGTGTACTTACATAGAACACATATTTTAAGATTCCTTTTCTTTTCCTTAATCATTCTTTCTTTTATTTTTTCCTTTTGCAGTCCTTTTCCCCTCTCCAATCTTTCATTAGATTTGAGAGTTAACCAAAACAAAGGTAAAACACATATAACCAAGAAATTTGCATAAACACTTCGACCCACTTCACCTTTACTTCCATTTCTAGGTTTTTTTTTTTTAACTCAATAATCAAGATATTTTTCCCCTTTTACTCCTTTTTCGGTTTTTTTTTTCCTTCTTATTCCTAATTTTATCAACTAGGGTTTTACCTCATCACTATTTTTTTTTTCTTTCTTGGGGGTAATTTTTTTGTTATATTTGATTTTTGGGGTTTTTCTTCTTATTTACTAGTTGGTATGTTAATTTTTAAGTTGTGGGGTTCTTGTTGGGGTTTGAAGGGTTTAGAGTGAAAAAGGTTGAGTCTTTATTCTGTATCAGTAAAAATAAGATAAAAAATTGTGGTTAAGATGATTGCTGAGAAACCCAGTTGGATTAGACATGAGGGTATGCAGATTTTCTCTATTGATATTCAGCCTGGTGGCCTTAGGTTTGCCACTGGTGGTGGTGATCACAAGGTAACTGCCTTTTCACTCTTTACCAATATATTCTTTAATGTATATTCTTGTTTTATATTGTCTGCCTTCATTACCTTTTGGTCAATGTATAGGTTTAGTGATGAAATTAGTACTCCGGACGTCCCAATTTATGTGACATATAGCCCGTTTGGCCAAGCTGCAAAAATCAATCTTATTTTGAGAATTGCTTTTCTTAAAAGTGCTTTTGGCGAGAAGCCAAAGCATTTTTGAGCAGCAATTAGTGTTTGGCCAAGCTTTAAAAAATTATCCCTAGTATATTTTTCTCAAAAGTGCTTCTCAAAAGTGTGCTTTCGGAGAGAAGCTTTTTTTCCTTGGCCAAACAACTCAATTTTTGGCCAAAAAGAAGTTTGGCCAAACATGCTAATAGTTTGACTCGTTACGGAGTTTAAGAAAGATACGAAGACTTTTGAAACTTGTATTCTTAAACCTACCATAACATTTGTGGGACCATGACAACTTTTCATTAAGGGTGAACTGAGAAGTTTCAAGTTAAGTTGTTTTCAAATATTGAAGCGCGCCATTCTTTTAGGAAGAGACTAACAAGGAAACAGTGTCGCATAAACTTTTGGGACCCGAACTAATAGTTTAAGTAGTTGATGGACTTTTAAGAGTTGCTCATGGATTTTGGGACCTGAATAATTGAAGTTGGTAATAAAATTCAAGCAGTTCATTTTTTGATGGACCAATAACATGTTATTGTTTGTTTGGGAGTTAAAAGATAAAGTAGCAATCAAAGGTTATTTTGGAGTGAGAAGCTTTTATCGTGATTCTTCTCTATGTTTTCTTGATATTGCTGTTTACTGTTACTAAATAAAGTACTTTGTATAATGTACATTTAACGTGTCTTCAGGTTAGGATATGGAACATGAAATGTGTGGGTAGGGACTTGGAAGCAGATGAATCTACACCGAAACTTCTTGCCACACTACGCGATCATTTTGGGTCAGTGAACTGTGTTAGATGGGCGAAACATGGTCGATATGTTGCTTCTGGCTCTGATGATCAGGTGATTCTAGTCCATGAGAGGAAACCTGGCTCAGGAACCACAGAGTTTGGCAGTGGAGAGCCCCCTGATGTAGAGAATTGGAAAGTTACTATGACTTTGAGAGGACACACTGCAGATGTGGTAATGTGACTGATCTTAGATTCTCAATAACTAATTTTTTGCGATGCCAATCAATTGATGGACCTTGAAATTATTTGAATGCATATTTGATTCTGAATCTCCTCTTTAGATGCCTGTGTTGTCTAACCATGTACTTTCTAATTGCTCTTTCCGTGTTTAAAGTAGGTGGATCTAAATTGGTCCCCAGATGACTCGACATTGGCTAGTGGTAGTCTCGACAACACCATCCATATCTGGAGTATGAGCAATGGTATATGCACTGCTGTTCTGAGGGGTCACTCTAGTCTTGTTAAAGGTGTCACATGGGATCCGATTGGTTCATTTATAGCTAGTCAATCAGATGATAAAACTGTCATCATTTGGCGAACAAGTGACTGGAGCCTTGCTCATAGAACTGAAGGTCACTGGGCAAAATCTGTGAGTTTTAGATTTACCCTAAAAAAATTTCAGTTCCCCCCCCCCCCCCCCCCAAATACTGAAACCTATATCCTTACAAATGTGTCTTCTTTTTTGAAGCTTGGGTCAACCTTCTTTAGGCGGCTTGGATGGTCACCCTGTGGACACTATATAACTACTACTCACGGTTTTCAAAAGCCTAGGCATTCTGCTCCTGTTCTGGAGAGAGGGGAATGGTCTGCCACTTTTGACTTCTTAGGACACAATGCTCCTGTTATTGTGGTTAAGTTTAATCATTCTATGTTTCGGAGGAATTTGGCTAATGCGCAGGAAGTGAAAAATGCGTCTCTTGGATGGTCAAATGGTTCTTCAAAAAATGGAGGAAAAGAGTGCCAACCCTACAATGTTATTGCTATAGGAAGTCAAGATCGCACTATAACTGTGTGGACAACAGCAAGTCCACGTCCTCTTTTTGTCGCTAAACATTTTTTTTCTCAAAGTGTTGTCGATTTATCATGGTAAGTTAGCTATAGCATCAAAAATTTTGTCCTTTCACAACAGTGAGGGCATTTTCTATCTTGAATTTTCTTTCTACCTTTTTTCCTTACTTTCAGGATATTATTTTCTATGTGCAGGAGCCCTGATGGATATTCACTCTTTGCATGTTCTTTGGATGGAAGTGTAGCCACTTTCCATTTTGACGGGAATGAACTAGGTGTTCGGTTATCTGATGCTGAATTAGAGGAGTTGAAGAGAAGCCGCTATGGTGATGTTAGAGGTCGACAGGCAAATTTAGCCGAAAGTCCAGCACAACTATTGCTTGAAGCAGCAGCTGCAAAGCAAAGTTCAAGCAAAAAAATAACTAAGGATCTCACGCAAGTTCAAGCAACCTCAAAATCTTCTGTTGATTTGGTGAGTGTGGTGACGGTTCCCAAGCCACAATCTGATAACGGGAAAAAGACCGAAAGAGTTAGCAGCGATAGGTTAAATAAACCTGCAGCTTCTACCCGCATGTCAAGTCCCGTGAAGCAAAGAGAGTACAGACGGCCCGATGGTCGTAAGAGGATAATTCCAGAAGCAGTTGGTGTGCCTACCCAGCAGGAGAACATCTCCGGAATTCCTCAATCTCCTACTATTGAATTCCCTAATAAGACAGTGGATCAGAGGAAAGATGAGAATGGTATGGTACTGTCCGATGCAAGTGTTAGGGAAGGATTTGTAAGGAAAACAGTTGGTCTCAGTGCTGACCAAAAGGAGCGCTCAGGTGTAACTGCTAGAGCTACCGTCAGCGAGAGCCTCATCATTGAGAAGGTTCCGCCTTCTTTAGGCAAGGATGGAAGCATCACCATAGAACAGATGGGAATTGTCAAGGATCTGTCTCATTTGGTTTCTGGTGGTACTCTTTTAATCAGGGTTTTTGATAATAAAGAAGGGGAGGATACTGGTCCAATTTGCTTAGAGGCTCAACCCATAGAACAAGCTGCTAATGATATTTTAGGGGCAGGAAATTCATTTGTAATGAAAGAAACTGAGATACTTTGTACAAGGGGGAGTCAAACCCTCTGGTCTGACCGGATTTCTGGAAAAGTTACTGTTTTGGCTGGAAATGCCAACTTTTGGGCTGTGGGATGTGAAGATGGATGCGTTCAGGTGAGTTTTAAAAACTTTGAGCTGGTTCATTATTCTATTTTCTGTACAACTGAGTATCATTTCGACAATTACTGAGATGTGAATCTGCTTCTTTTATTTCTACTCAATTCTTTGGTTATCTCCTGCTTCTGTGTCTTGATCATCTAGAGACTTAATAAGCACCTCTCCCTCAAAACTGATGCCAGAAACTTAAAATGAGAGAGTGAATATATAGATTCTACTTTACCTGTTTATCTCCAGAACTACCTAACATGAGAATTCTCCCCTCCTTGCCAAGATGAGAGGTAGAGTTGGGGGGTGATGTAAATTGTATCATTTCACACTTTAGACTTGAGGATGGCTCCTTTTTCAAGCCCCTTTTTTTTTCCAGAATTTATCCTCTTTTTTTGTCATTTCTCTTTGCCTAGGTGAGCACTTGTACTTTCTTGCCTGGTGTTATTCATAATTGATCTGGGCATTGCTTGACCGCGATGCATTTGTTGAGCTAAAATTTTGTCATCCAAAGCCTTCACCTGCATTTTTGCTGCTTGTAGAAGAGAGAGAAGAATGTTTATATTTCTATGTAGGCTTCCCTTCTTTTCATTTTTGTCCATGGCTGCCGTCACATTTTACATGATTCAGGTTCAGTGTTTCCCAGTATGTGCTACTCCCTCCATCCCTATTTATGTGCGGTGTTTGACTGGGATGGAGTTCAAGAAAAAAGAAAGAATTTTGAAACTTGTGCTCAAAATAAGCCATAGACATTTTGTGGCTAAACTGGGAAGTTTAAACTAAAATTGTTTCTAAATAAGAAAGTATGACATTCTTTCTAGGACAGACTAAAAGGAAAGTATGCCACATAAATTGGGAACGAGGGAGTGCCATTTTTTTAACTTGAAGATTCTATCCTCCAATCAATTCCATTCTCATATTTCCAAGTAGATCAATTGATGTTGACAACAAAAGAATATTAATTGACCATTACTTGCATATTGAGATGTTACATGGACTGATCAATGCTTTCTCCTACTTACAGGAAGAATACAAGTTTTAGTTTTCTATCAGAAAGGATATCAGATATGTAGTTTTCTGCATCAACCAGTAGTGCACAGTTTTCTAAATAATAATGTTAAAATTTTCTTTATCAAAAGTTATGTTAAAATTTTCTCATCTGAACTTGGCATTTTTTATTATATTTGCTTTATGTCATACTCTTTACGTGTTCATCTCCTATGCTCCTATGCGTCATGAAATTCTGTCTCTTAAATTGCGTTGAGGGGATTATAAGCATAAACTATAGATTGGTATTAGTATTAAATCTATGAAGCTCAAGGTTTATTTTGAGGACAAAGAAAGTCACATCAAATTAGAGATCAGTTATTTCTTTGTGCTGCTGATGTTTCCCGTATTTGCTTTCTAACGTCAAGTATTCTTCCAATGGTACACTATGTTCTTATTCTCATCTTTGCTTGTAAAAAGATTTATACGAAATGTGGACGACGTGCCATGCCGACCATGATGATGGGATCTGCTGCAGTATTTGTTGATTGTGATGAATCTTGGAAGTTTTTGCTTGTCACAAGGAAAGGCTCATTATATCTATGGGATCTATTTAATCGGAAGTGTCTCCTTCAAGACTCGTTGGCTTCCCTTTTGGCTTCAGATCCAAAGGCGAATGCAGGTGAGTGAGAAAACCCAAGATGAAATTTTTGATTCTTCAAGCAGAGCATAGTGTTCTCGACTTCTTTCTTTTTTAAGCATTGTCACGGAGAACTGTGCTCTTCCACTTTTAAGCACTGTCCTGAAGTTAGTTGCTCGCAAAAGTTCTAGGGGATATTACTTGGCTCCACACAACCTGTCAATTGATATAATGTTTATTAAGAGCTGCAGTCATTGATATTTTGTTAAACCAGCAGATTCCACTGTCTTTGCTGGCTTTTATTTCTTATTAACTTTTTTTTTTAAAAATTTTAAAACTTGTTAACAGGCACAATCAAAGTGATATCAGCAAAATTATCAAAGTCTGGTTCTCCTCTTGTTGTCCTGGCCACACGGCATGCATACCTCTTTGATTTGAGCCTCATGTGCTGGCTCAGGGTTGCAGATGATTGTTTTCCTGCATCAAATTTTTCAAGTTCTTGGAGTTCGGGCTCATTGCATGGTGGTGAGCTAGCGGCATTGCAGGTGGATGTTAGGAAGTTCTTGGCTAGGAGACCCGGTTGGAGCAGGTCATTCCGCATTTCCTTTCGTTTTGGTTTGGCTGATGGATCATCCACATTATGTTCTGTCACTAGCCCTCAACATTTTCTACCCTTTTATTCTTGAAATCTTATTGTTCCTCTTAGATATTGCTTACTAGAATGTCCCAAGAGATATTGGGTATACTAATGATTATTTAGTCTGTATCCCAGTATATTAGCATATTGGAATGTTACTAGTAGTAGAGTGACTTTTGCAGTTGGAATAGCATTACAATTGGGATGTATGTGCAAGTTTCTTGCCTAATTTTATTTTGGAATTCTCTTTTACTGAAGTATGTGCAACTAAAATATTGATTTTTCTTTGTTGTACATCTGCAGAGTCACAGATGATGGGGTACAAACAAATGTGCAACTAAAATATTGATTTTTCTTTGTTGTACATCTGCAGAGTCACAGATGATGGGGTACAAACACGTGCTCATCTGGAGGCTCAGTTGGCTTCTGCTCTTGCTTTGAAGTCTCCTAGTGAATATCGTCAATGCCTTTTATCCTACATCCGATTTTTAGCAAGGTCTGGTGTCTAGTCCTTTGGGTGACATTGGATCTTTCACTTGATATCCAATTTTAATGCATTGGTTGATGTTGGAACGTTGTCCTTTAAAGTATAATGTCTAAGTTTAAAATTGGCCCATTATTTAAGTTGAGAGTTGCAAATCGAATCCTTAGTGCTACATGGAGGAGGATATGTGGGATATGCAAGCAACTTTTGAGTCCGTGGAAATTGATTTGCCTCCACAGTTGACAGGGTTTGATCTAGAGAATCAGTTGTTCCAGTTTAAGAAATATAAGTTCTAAGAACTGAATAATGGATCTTGAATGGTGCTATGTTTATATCTGAAGTTTCATGGTTTAGTTAGTTCTGTTATATATGAAACCCTATGTATATTCACTTAATGTTCTGTTAATTCAATTTTATTGTTAATTTTTTTGAAATGAAGTTACGTTTGGAGAAACAGTCTTGTTTGACTTTAGGCTTTTGCTTCTGGTGTTGGTATATCTTGGGTCAACATGTGTTTGGAGTAGTGCAAAATTTTTTTTGTTGGTATTTGTTAGAGGTGAGTTTCCACCTTATTTGAATTCGAGTATCAAAATAACACATATTTAAATGCAGAGAGGCAGATGAGTCACGCTTGAGAGAAGTTTGTGAGAGCTTTCTTGGGCCTCCCACAGGGATGTCCGAGGCTGCATCCTCTGATTCAAATAAAACTTCTTGGGATCCTTGCGTACTTGTAAGGCCTTTTCACTCTTCTCTTTTTTCATGTATATTTCTTGTGGCTGAACTCTAACAATATCTTCGAATATCTGTTATTGGCTTTTCAAATGAGCTGGACCATTCCATTTGTGAGAAAGCACGGGAGAAAAATATTATTGATGTATTGATATATGTTACAATAAGCCCTATATATATACACATAACAAATCCTACTCCTAATATATATTGGATTAAAGTTATTTATTTTCTCCTATTTACATTACTATTCTAACACTCCCC
>JASVEL010004573.1:0-10000 GCA_032618575.1 Nicotiana noctiflora
CTCCGGGAATCGAACCCGCAGTCCCTACCAATAAGTCAGGATCTTGGGAATCGAACCCGTAGTCCTCATTTCAATAATCTCGGGATCTCGGGAATCGAACCCGTAGTCCACATTTCAATAATCTCGGGATCTCGGGAATCGAACCCGTAGTCCACATTTCAATAATCTCGGGATCTCGGGAATCGAACCCGTAGTCCACATTTTAATATTCTCAGGATCTCGGGAATCGAACCCGTAGTCCACATTTCAATAATCTCCGGATCACGGGAATCGAACCCGTAGTCGACAATCACAGCAAGTAAAGGAATACACAGAGAGAAGTATAATATGCTTAACTATAACTTCGCCGATAAACAGCGCCAGCGATTACCAAGAAAAACTCAAGCAAGACAATTAGGCAACTAGACAACTAAATACTACCAAGTCATGCTTTTCTAACTGCTACCGGGTAGAAATGTCGAATTTAACAGCTAAAAAACAGGAATATTACTCATTAAACATTTTAAGTAAAGTATGTATTCAACAACCAGCGCATGTACACGCCCGTCACCTCGCGTACAAGGCATTTAAAATATCACATAATATCCTAAGGGTGAAAGTCCCCCACACGAGGTTAGACAAGCCACTTACCTCAATGTTTACGAACAATTCAATCCGTGGCAATGCCTTTTCCTTTCAAATTTGGCTCCAATCCAATCGTATCTATACACAATTGAATTAATATCATCAATACTACCCAACAAACAAATTCCTAAGGCCAATTACAACTTTTACAACATTCCGCCCGGAATAGTGAATTTCGAACCCGGGCCCACATGATCGGAACTCGGGGTTCGAACCAAAATCCGGTTACCCATCCCCTCACGAGTTCAAGTATATGATTTGTTTCAAAATCGGACCTCAATTCGAGGTCCAATTTCCCAATTTATGAAAAACCCTATATTCTACCAAAAACAAGAAATTCTACCATGAAAACCTTTGATTTCTATTGAAAAACATATATAATGATGTTAAGAATTGAAAGAATTAAGTAAAAAGTGACTTACAATTGTTTTGAAGAAGAAGGAATCCGTGAAGAATCGCAAATGGGTGTTTTTGGTTTGTGAAATGTGAATATTGAAGCTGGAAATCGTGATTTACAGGTCTCTGTGTTCGCATTTGCGAACATGGGTTCGCAATTGCGAACCCCGACCAATTTCTGGAGTTTGAAAAATAAGCTAAGGTTGGGAAGTTCGCATTTGCGAACATTTGTTCGCATTTGCGAAGCCAAGGCAAAACTGGGAAGTTCGCATTTGCGAACTATTGTTCGCAATTGCGAACACGGGCTAAATATTGGGAGGTTCGCATTTGCGAACACAGGAAGAATAGTGTCGAGTTTGCATTTGCGAACTATTGTTCGCATTTGCGAACACAGGCACAGTAGTGTCAAGTTCGCATTTGCGAACTATTGTTCGCATTTGCGAACACAGGCACAATAGGGGGAGTTCGCATTTGCGAACTATTGTTCGCATTTGCGAACTCTGCAGAATAGTGGGGAGTTCGCATTTGCGAACTATTGTTCGCATTTGCGAACTCTGCAGACCAGTTGCAGACAGCAACTTCTAACATGAAAAATTGATCTCGTGGCCTATCCAAAGTTCACCCGAGCCCTCGGGGCTCCAAACCAAATATGCACACCGACTTAAAAACATCATACGAACTTGCTCGCGCGATCAAATCGCCAAAATAACATCAAAAATCAATAATTCACATCGAATTCAAGCCTAAATTTCTTAAAACTTTCCGAATTGCACATTCGATCTAAAACCCAACCAAACGACATCCGAATGACCTGAAAATTTGCGGACATATCCAAATTCACATAACGAAGCTACAGAAATTGTCGGAATTCCATTCCGACCCCCGGAACAAAATCTCACCTATCGTTCGGATTCGCCAAAATTTCAACCTTCGACAATTCAAGCCTAATTGAGCTACGGACCTCCAAAATACATTCCGAACGCGCTCCCAACCCCGAAATCACCCAATGGAGCTAATGGAACCATCGGATTTCCGTTCCGAGATCGTCTTAAAACACTGTTCCGGCTACGGACCATTTTCTAGCTTTAAAGCTCTCAATTAGGGACTAAGTGTCCCAAAATGCTCCAAATTTCAGAACCGACTCTCCCGGCAAACCACAATAGCAGAAATGAACTTAGGGGAACAGTTAAATTAGGGATTGGGGCGTAATTTTCTAAAACGACCGGTCGGGTCGTTACACTTAAAGAAGGCCAAATAGTCTCTCATCCTACATTCCCTCTCTATGGAATGCTTATTCAAACCATTTGTGTGAATTTAATAATTTTCTTGTTTATCTCTTTCTCCTTGCTGGAAGGATGTTTATAAGCGGAAGGGAAGTAGAGTTAGAGGGTCCAAAAGAGAGAGGAGATCTCTGCTCTTATCGTTAATTAGGTATGCCTCCAGATCTAAATGTTTACCCTAGGCCAAGGGGTGCGATCCCCCGAGAAGATCTTCATACTATGGGGTTATATAATCTCGTTGACCTTTCGATTCAGGGTATTTAGCAGTGGGCCTACCTTTAGGTAGGAGGTGATTGAAAATGGGTAAGCCAGTCCCCTTACATAGCCATAACAGTAAGTTTTTTCGAAGTAGCTAAACAATTGAATCAACTGGTATAGAATGAGCTTCACATTAATCTTCCTATATTCCATCAATTTCATTTTTTTTATGTCCACATGATTGCTTTAAAAAAAAAGTAAGGCCACCTCTGAAGTTTGAGAACCAGCTGAAACTTGGATTGCTGACTAATCTAAAATCATATAAAAGAAGATGAACTTGAAGGTAATATACTGTATGTAAGACTGACAGGCTTCAAATGAGGCTTTGAGGAAAGAGATAGAGGTTCTCAAGAGCGAATCTTCAAGAGAAAAGACCGGAGAATAGTAAGAGCTGATTTGTTTCAATTATTCTTTTGACGGAGCGGAGAAATATGTTATTTTACTTTAGAGGATCCCTCTATAAAGAATAAGGGAGAAGATCTACAACCTAGCAAACTAGCCTCCTTCTTACTAGAATTTTTCCAGGTCCTCTCGAACCAGCATCTTCCAACCTGGTGCTCTCACTTCTCGGACTAGTACAGGTCCAAACCAAAGCCTACACTCCGAAAGTCTAAGGATAAGTTCCTTCTCTTTGGAAGAAAGAGAGTGCCACAGCTATTATTTCAAAAGCTCGAAAATTCCTTCTAGGAATAGCCATAAGATCGAAAGACCAGTGCCTGGACTGCTACTGCTTCGGATGGATAATACGACATTACTACTCTCCTTCCTGCTTGCCATTTCCTTTTTAAAGCTGCTCGTTCTTCAACCCCAGAATGTTATGACCTATTCTATCTTAACTTTAGCTACTCAGAAACCTAAACAATGGATGTTTTTCCCCCGTCTTCCCAAACCAATTTACCCATTTCAGATGTCTACATGTGTGGCACCATAAGATAAGGACCACTAGTGGCCCAGTTTGTCCTTCTTCCCCTAAGAACCCTAACACTTCATTCTATTGCATACAGCCTTAGTAGGACATCTATTTCTCAATTCCAAAAACCGGTAAGCTCCATTTTTTTATGGGACCTGAAGGCTAGGCTAAACCTCCCTCAAAGAGACGAAGTGACTCGATTGGAAGGAGAGGGATGAAGTGAGCAGAACACTTTTTCATAGAACTGGCGATATTCCCTTAACTGCAGATTCAATAGCACCGATTATGAACCCCGAAAGAGAAGAGAACCATCTACTCATACTGTCACACTGGCAAGGACTTTCACTTTCTAAATAGAGAGGAAGTGGTCAAGCCCACCTTTCACAAGAGTAGAAGCTGGTACTCAACACTTGTATTCTATTCCCCATTATTTATCTTTCTCGCTATTACAAATATCATATGAGAAGAAAGAAGTTCATGTAGGTCGGATCCAATCGTAGATAAGTGCTATTTGACTTGAATGATCGAATCGATTCTTTCACTTTGTCAAACTCAAAATGGAGGCTCTCTTTAACAAGAGGAGAAGATAAGGTCTTTTAGCAATAGAAACCATATTACTAATTGATTCTTTGGCCATTTTGTGTTATAAAACGGAACCGGCGAGGCACTGTTGGATGCTTCTAATCAATAGAACACGAAGAAGAGGATAAAAAAAGCTTATTCAGAGCTTGAGAAAAAAAAGCTTATGATGAGCCCCATCACAGAGATGCACAGAGGAAGAGAACGAACGTCAGCTTTGGTTTTCTCTCTTTTGAAATGAATTTTTCTCAGTCTCACTGTCCTTTTACTTGCTCCAATCCTTTTAAACTGTAATCGTAACTTTTCTTTTGAAGTTGATTTCTTTAATTTATTTCTCTTTTATGAATAGTTGGTTGTGCTGGATAATTGATGGGTAGTTTGAAGGACGAATGCTGGAGGGCAGTTTTTTAGAGCGGGCGCTCTGTCTGGTATTTTTGATGTTTATGTCTGTACTTGTTTTGAAGTTAGATCAGCTATTTTCCTTAGTATGTCGAGGGTGGATTAATGAATGGCTTCTTTAGCTATATCTACAGAGGCCCCCGCCTAAAGCTCTGACCCTCGCTTCAAGCTCTGCTTTGGGAGAATGGCCCCACCCGATGTGATCGACGTTGCATCTCGACTTGTTCGTGCTGCGGAGCGAACACCTACTTTGAGAAGAAAGAAATCCTTTCCTAATGTGAAAGTGAATTCAAGCCGGTACATCATAAATAAAAAAAGAGGCTTCAATTTCTTACTTATCTATGGAATATCGCATTGTTACTGGCATTTCATAAAAAGAATTTTATTGTTAGGAAATAAGGGAGACTGTGACTCTCCCCCTTTATGTGTTCTATATCAAAGTCAAAGAGGGGCTTGCCATCTAGCAAAAATATGTTTTGCAGTGAGGCACATCTTTCTTAAGGGTTTCTTTCGACGCCTTGCAATTTGTTTTCATCAGGAACCTATGGTTTTGGATATAGATTTTGAACTTTAGGATGGACTTCACTGGTTATATTTTAAACGGAAAGAGGAATCCCCGGACATCAACTTCTTTGATAACAACCAAGAGGAGGAAGATATTTCCCAATAGCGGTCCTCCTTTTGTAAAAATTATAGACCATGTATTTATTCCTCTCCTTCAGGTTCTACTGCACCCTTCGGTCAAGTAAACCTAGCTCACAGAAAAAAGGAAATCTTTTACACCGATGTATCATAATATCTAGACCAGCTCATCACAAGAAAATACTGAAAACTCTTTCCAAAGTGAGAGAAGGAGGGAAGGCGTGCTACAACTGACATAACAGCAAACTAAAAAACATTAGCTAGCTAGGCTAGCGCGCAATGGCTTTCTCTGATAGGGGCTTGCTTCTTTAAGCTGCGCCCAACCTATACAATATGTTGCTTGCTTTTTCTCAGACACTAGTGGCATATGTAGTGGTCGCCATTCCTACAAGCTCCTCCTTGCCCCCCTACTTAAGAATCGAACGGTCACCTTTGGATGTTGTCGTGACGCTTTGCTTACGAAGGTTACCGCAGTCTAAGTTTATGGATGGATTCAGTCAGCTAAACTCCATCAAACTCCTCAATCAATATCAGCAAGATATCGTGACCGCTTAGGCTTGGTTTATTTTGTCATAAAAGATAGTTGGTTTCGTGGGTTCATTGATTAGTACACCTTCAGTGCTGGTAAGGCCGGGATCGTGGTCATCCATCTCCAGTTTGTCGGTCGATAAGATCTCTAAGATTGACCATTCAGTTGGGTTGGTTTGGCTATTCGTTTCTATTGAAAAGGAGTCAGTTGTCTATGCGAGTCACCTTCTTCTTGGCTCTGCTAGACAACACGGCATTTTCGTCCAAATATATATAGGCTGGCCATACTTGTGATGGTTCCCAAGGATCCAATATGACCCCTTAGGTCTACGTTGCCACGATATTGTTCTATGGAAGCGGGCGGTTTAGAAGTTCCGCCCTGTTTTTTTGGTGTCGTATGGGAGGTATTGACCTTTCTAATGCATATTAAGTTGTACCAGTATGGCCCTACTGATTTGTTTTTGATCGAAGCAACAATCAAGGAAACCTGGTTCTACTTGACTAAGCTTGTGCTCATCCAAAGAGAGAGTTTTCTTTACCCAACTCCCTTTTTGATAACAAGGAAGAAATGCCTGACCCGACACTTGTTAGTTTCTAATGAAGAATGAAAAGTGCCCTAGCCTAGCAAGCACCTACTCCTATCAAAAAGCGAGAATTTACTAAACAAGCAAGAAAGGCTCTTTCTATCTTATTAGTCAAGCTCTGACGAGCAAGAAAACGGATGCGCTAAGAAGGAACTTCGTGCAGTTGCTGCGCCCTTGCTTCTTTCCTTATCTTACTTAGTAAAGCAACCTTACGTGGTAGGCACTCACCTTTTTTGGCTTCCCTAAAATAAAATATTTGGAAGTTGGTAAAGACCCACCCCTTATTTCAGTCAGAATGAGTCCCCGAGACACCGGGACATTGGCTTCCGCCAACAGTGAACTATTAAGGATCGTATCCCACGCATATTCTACATTATAGCCAGCAACTGATTTAGCTTCCGCTTCTGGGTGATCAAACGGAGCTCGATTAGTTTCTGCTAGACGAGATATAAAGAACATAACTAATATAGGGAACAAGGGAATACCAGACCATATATGCTTTTGAGCAATGACAATCTCACTCGAATTACGGGAACTTACACATATTAGTACACTATACCGGGGTCCCCAGCCAGAACCACACGTGCAAGTTTCCTTCCATGTGGCTCTTCTGTGCTTTCCGAGACACTGCCTGTGACTCAGCATGGGAGAATGGGGCGGAACTGCACACTTTCGTGTTCAGAGCATTGTTTTGAGGGAGAGAAAGCATGGTAGACAAACCAATCATTCGAGGTGACTGGAGTGCTTTCATAAAATGATGCATGTGGGCTTAGCCATTCCCATCCCAAGTTGTGCCCCGATTCGGCCTGGCCGGTCGGGAAGAGATTCATATAGAGACTACTGCCATTTAGGAATCTCTTTCTATGTTAGCTAGCGGGGGTGGGCTTTCCTATGGTAGTCCCGCTGCGGCCTCTATGCGGTCATCCTATCTCATCTTGATTTGGCTATACTTGTATGTATCCAACCATGTTAGCTCCACACGAGAGCCTTTTAAATAAAGTCTAAAAAGGCACTCATCAGTCAACTCGGCCCCTTTCCTATTTTGCTTTGCCGCCTATTAAGAGAATAGGTCACAAAAAAGTGGCACGCCTTTCATATTCCATACCATCTACAACGTAAGAACCAATAGAAAAGATTTCTACGCCCCTCTCATCATAAGAAGCAAAATGCGCCATCACCTACAGCCCTTTTCTCTGCCGGGAACTTCCACAAAATGAAAACGGGCGGCATCGTCATATGCTCCACTTTTGTTGCCCTGGTTTATATCCCGGAATACCTATACGGCTGATCTGTCAGCCAACATACTTAAACAATCTAATGGCTTGACCCCGTCCTCTTTAGAGAATGACCCCTTATGGCACGGCATAGTCAGTTATTATCGCAGTTCAGATATGATTCGGACCAGGTTGGGTGAGGTCTCTGAAAGCATGGTTCTTTCCTCCCTCCCCCTTTTGAGCTCGTCCATTCGTTGGGTGATCCCTTTCTCTCACGTTCGATTGTTTGCTCGTCGTTTAGGCCCGTGAGTGAGATTTCTGCTCATTGTAGTCACCTCTGGGGTTCTTCGCACCTGGATAGTACCAGGACCCTACTACCCCGGTACTTGATCAGATAAAGCTGCCCGCCTTATGACCCACAAGTAAAAATGACCCTTGCGACGAGACACGGACATTCGCCATGCTGCGGTTCACTCTGGTCCATTCACGATTTGGGTTAGGGGAACATTCGAGCGATTGCATTCGCGGACCCAAACACGATCACAAGGCGCACAATAAGAATAAGACCAATAGAGACTTCATAAGGGACTATTTGATCTGCAGATCATAATGCTCCTAGAGAGGCATATTTTGAATATAGAGGAGTGAAGGTTCCCAACAAATATGTACTATTTCATATCCTTCTATGAACTGTACGATCACGTCCTCTATCACCCCCAACCGAGCTTACGGCTCTATACCCCAACCTAACTTTCTCTAGCCCTATGTCCTTCCTTTATATTCCTCGGTAAGCGGATAGTGGGAGCAAGGGGGCGATATCTGCTTTTGACTGATAGAAAGCATCTCTCTTTTCTCCCTCATGACTAAACTCGCCAAAAAAATCACAATAAAAAAGTTGTTATTCGCGAGAGAGTAGCATCGGAGACATCTTTATCTGAGGATCGGCCGGCTCATCCTTGGAATCCGAAAATAAAATAGAGACAGAACGAAATCACTTTGTTTCAGTGACATATCTAATCAGACTTTATAGGATTTGAAGAGCTGTCACGATCATTCACAAAAATCTCAGTGAACTATTGAATATATCAGTGTGATTGATCAGATAAGTACCAAGGGCTTTCGGTAGACTTCTTTCATTTCCGAATTAGATTGCAACAAGTCCTAGAATTAGTATGAGTTCATTGACCGCGTAAGGGCGATCCATCTTGATGATGAATTCCATGATAACAAGAAATCGAAATTAATCGTTCGATGTCTGCTCGTTCACCCCTCTTCAATTCCTAATGAACAACATGATCTTGACCTATCATTTGTTCAATTTGGTCAATTTGATACTTAGTTAATTCTTTTATCATTATGTTTCCACTGATACCTAATCGATAATGAACCTGAATGGCTTTTTTAGGTCCAATTCCATCAATTTTGGTTGAGGCAATTCTTACTTGTTCATTTCCAACAAATCTAGCTCCTGAAATATATAACATTCTTGATTGATTGAGACAAAATGATTCCCTCAATGCAGCTTAACTCTGTCAAGCATGTACGAGTAGTGAAGAAGTATAGAGCACTTTGGTTGGTTGTTGACCAACGGAAAGCATGGGAGAAAGATGCACAAATGGAAAAGGGCTAATAAGGACCCTCATACTAGAAGACATAGTTGATTAAATTGAGAAAATGGAAGAGATCTTCTAAAATCCAACTCGAACAACCCCTTAAAAGAACATCATAATAGGTATCTTGGAGGTGTTCTGGAATCAGAAAAGCCTCGTCTCCCATAACAGCCTGAATAAGATCTGCTATGTTCCACTCCGGAGGTAATTCCCTACCTCTGAGTCGAAGCAACTCCGCGCTCTTTTGGCAGATGCCATCAAATAACTGAGTTAACTCAGGTGGAGCTCTTTGCGCGTCCGACCTAGTTGAGGAAGTGCTACTAGCAGAAGGGAATGAAGAAGTGGAACTTTGCATAAAGTGAAGATCGTTGGCCGTTGGATCTCCATATAGTCTGAAAGATCTGTTGTTCATAAACCACTTTGCCTCGGTTATATGTAAACAACCCCCTCACCCCCTCTATCTGAAAAGTGGTAAAGAATGACTCGTTGGGGTCTAATTTTCCTTCTATCTGATAGTACAAAAAATAGGAAGGGTGGTTCTTTCATTGCTTTGACTTCGAGAATAGAATCGTTGGTTTAACGGATGAACTACATGGGAAATATGAGTTGAGAGGACAAGAGGATTTGATCTCCACGAAGGCTAAAGAAACATAAAAAAGCAAATCATCTTTATTTCTATATTATACGCAATTTCTAAATGAGCGAAAAAGACATATAGAGAGACGCAAAGGACAGATATGCCAATTAGGGATAGGAAGATAAAGATTTCAATAATTTAGACTCGAATTTGAAATAAGGTAATAAGCTCTTTCTGGATTTTCCGCATTTTTATCTCTTACTATCTAAAAGAAGACTAGCTTTCTATAATTTCGCACTTGAGGGGTTATTGCTTGGTTTCGTCCATTCATTAATAACTTTATTTTTTTTATATATATAATAGTAGATAGAAACAACGCTTGTAAGGAGTCCTATAAAA